>JAWMAR010000160.1:3594923-3638379 GCA_036785375.1 Leucoraja ocellata
AACTACCTTCTGTGGCAAGAGAATTCCACAGATTCACCACCCCCTGTGTAAAAAAATTATTTTCTCATCTCGGTCCTAAAAGATTTCCCCCTTATCCATAGAACTGTGTGACCCCTTGTTCTGGACTTCCCCAACATCAGGAATAATCTTCCTGCATCTAGCCTGTCCAACCCCTTAAGAAGAGGGGGACCAAGAGGAGATCAGCCATAGATTTGGGACGGTAGTATTATCATGAAGATAGAGCAGCGGTAGAGTTGCTGCCTCACAGCTCCAGAGACCAGGGTTCGATCCTGACTACGGGTGCTGGGTGTATGGAGCAAAGAGGAATATACAGAATGCAGAATATAGTTCTCATCATTGTAGTGCTTCAGTTCCACTGACAAAGTCCAATGTCCACAAAGGAGAATCGGACAGTACCCTAGGTCAGTGATTCCCAACCAGGGGCCATGGCAAATTTCAGGGGGGGGGGCCACAGAAAAAATTTGGGGATTTAGGGGGCCACAGGTTCAATGAAAGGGGCCACTTTTTTTCCGCTAATAATGCACAGAAAAATTAAAGATCCCATATGGGCCATTGAGCTAAAAAAGGTTGGAACCACTGCCCTGGATTATGGAAGAAATTGTTCTGCACCCTAAAACACGCCCCCCCCCCCCCCCCCCCCCCCCCCCCCCAAACTCGAAAAAGGTTCAACCCTGACCTCTGCTGCTGTCTCTGTGGAGTTTGCACGTTCTTCCTGTGAACGTATGGATTTCCGCCGGGTGTTAAGGTTTCCTCCCTCTTCCCAGTTGGCCATTGCCAATGACATATTATATATTTGTATAACATATTATATTTGGGCGACGTGCCCCAAACAATATCTATCTTTGTCGAAGGTGGACACAAATGCTGGAGAAACTCAGCGGGTGAGGCAGCATCTACGGAGCGAAGGAAATAGGCGACGTTTCGGTCGAGACCCTTCTTCAGAGTGGGGATGGGGGGGGGAGAGGTTTTGCCTTTGTCGATGGAGGTAGAATCTGGAGACGGTGGGTGAGACTGTGGGGAGAATGTGGCAGCACCCGAGATTATGTACGGACCGTTCAGAAGCCTGACAAAAGAGGGGAAGTAGCTGTTCCTGAAGGCTGGCTGTTGCATATTCTATTTACGTAATCTGCAAACGTTACAGGCAGCAGATAGCACCCTCCATTCAACATCTCCCTAAAGCTCCCCCTGAGCTCGAGTTACCATAATCAGGTTTTTGCATTTCTCAACTTCCCAAAGTATTGCAGTTAAACTAGTCTCAGCTCCATTACAATGCAACTGCTGCGCACATATTCACACCCACCCATCCTCCCTACATATCATTGCTTCAACACTGCCCAACCACTGTGATCTGTTTAGAATTCATTAAAGCTCAGGATTAACCTGGCTAACTCATCCTTGCCGGCCCCTCTCTTATCTCATGCATCCAGTAGGTGACCCTTCGACTTTGCCTTTGTCAAAGATAAAAATAACGCTACATTTCTTCCTGCTTTCAAAAAGCATTATGGAGGGTTAACCCCTGGGCTGCCAGGATGTTAATTGAATTCCAAGCATCCAGCAGCCAACCTTTTGAATAAGTTTTAGTGTATAGGCCTAGGGAATGTAGACAAAATGCTGGAGAAACTCAGCGGGTGAGGCAGCATCTTTGGAGCGAAGGAAATAGGCAACGTTTCGGGCCGAAACCCTTCTGGAAATAGGCAACGTTTCGGGCCGAAACCCGGAAGGGTTTCGACCCGAAACGTTGCCTATTTCCTTAGCTCCATAGATGCTGCTGCACCCGCTGAGTTACTCCAGCACTCTGTGAAACGTCACCTATCCATGTTCTCCACAGATGCTGCCTGACCCGCTGAGTTACTCCAGACTGATACCCTGGAATAGTGAAAGGCCTGGATAGAGTGGACATGGAGAGGATGTTTCCACTAGTGGAAGAGTCTAGGACTAGCGGGCACAGCCTCAGAATTAAAGGACGTTCAGTACATTCGGGAAGGAGGTGAGAAGGAATTTATTTAGTCATTGGGCGGTGAGTCTGTGGAATTCTTTGCCACAGTAGGCTGTGGAGGCCAAGTCAGTGGATATTTTTAAGGCAGAGATAGAAGTTCAAGTTCAAGTGAGTTTAAGTGAGTTTATTGTCATGTGTCCCTGTATAGGACAATGAAATTCTTGCTTTGCTTCAGCACACAGAACATAGTAGGCATTTACTACAAAACAGATCAGTGTGTCCATATACCGTAATATAAATATATACACATACACACATGAATAAATAAACTGGTAAAGTGCAAATAGCAGATAATGGGTTATTACTAATCAGAGTTTTGTCCGAGCCAGGTTTAATAGCCTGATGGCTGTGGGGAAGTAGCTATTCCTGAACCTGGTTGTTGCAGTCTTCAGGCTAGAATAGAATAGAATAGAATAGAATGCCTTTGCGGTGCAGGCTCGAAGGGCCGAATGGCCTACTCCTGCATCTAATTTCTATGTTTTATTGTCATTCAAACAGCTTGGTTTGAACGAAATCGCATTTTCTACAGTCTTATGTTACAAAAAAACACAGTTTACATAAACATCCATCACAGTGGATCTCCAACAGATTCTTGATTAGTACGGGTGTCAGGGGTTATGGGGAGAAGGCAGGAGAATGGGGTTGGGAGGGAGAGATAGATAGATCAGCCATGGTAGACTTCATGGGCCGAATGGCCTAATTCTGCTCCTATCACTTGCAAACGTATACGCACCATCCTGCTACAGTCATCAACGTGATCCGACCTTGTACATTTCATGGAAATCTTTTGACAGGCTATCTGAAAATGAAGATTGCAGCAGGAGCCACACGAGTCTGCTGCATTGTGACAGGATACATAGTCAGCATGTAAACATAGCCCTGTGTTTCAAAAACGGTCCATCGGAAAATGTCGATGTTACAGGGAATTATCCACTTCAGACTTTGGACGGTTTTTTTTTTTTTTTTTGCATTTGCAAATACTACTATCTACATGCTAGACTTTCACAACATCCTGTCAAATTCAGACTCATCACTGTCAGGTCTAGCCAGATGTGTGTCTTACACCAAGTGCTCTGGCTGTGTTATGTTAGTGAGGAAGCAATTTCCCTGGGAGGTCCATCAATGGGCAATGGGGAACCAGTGTGGAGCGGGCCCACCCTGAAAGAGAGGGGAGGGGGGGAGAGAACAAAAGGGGACCTGGCAGGGGGGGGGGGGGGGGAGGGGGGGGTGGGGGGTGGAGGAGATGGGGGGGTATTTTGTAAATTTGTAAGTGTCCTTTATGTGGCAACTATTTGCATACCTTGCGTGTTCAAGCAAAGAATTTTACTGTGACTTGTCACATATGCAACTGTGGCAATAAAGTATTAAATTCACCAAAGATAGACACAGAGTGCTGGAGTAACTCAGCGGGTCAGGCAGCATCTGTGGAGAACATGGATAGGTGACGTTTCACAGAGTGCTGGAGTAACTCAGCGGGTCAGGCAGCATCTGTGGAGAACATGGATAGGTGACGTTTCACAGAGTGCTGGAGTAACTCAGTGGGTGCAGCAGCATCTATGGAGCTAAGGAAATAGGCAACGTTTCGGGCCGAAACCCTTCCGGGTTTCGGCCCAAAACGTTGCCTATTTCCAGAAGGGTTTCGGTCCGAAACGTTGCCTATTTCCTTCGCACCATAGATGCTGCTGCACCATAACTCAGCGAGTCAGGCAGCATCTGTGGAGAACATGGATAGGTGACGTTTCACAGAGTGCTGGAGTAACTCAGCGGGTCAGGCAGCATCTGTGGAGAACATGGATAGGTGACGTTTCACAGAGTGCTGGAGTAACTCAGCGGGTCAGGCAGCATCTGTGGAGAACATGGATAGGTGATGTTTCAGGTCTGGGCCCTTCTTCAGGCTGACACAAGATGAAGGCTTAGGCAAGCGTCCAGAAGATATATGTGGCTGTGATCGCGAGATCTAGTTAAAACATGGTCGTACAGCCAGAGAGCTGTAGGAATACTGGCCAAATGCAGGCAGGTGGGACTAGTATAGATGGGATATGTTGGTCATGTGGGCAAGTTGGGCTGAAGGGCCTCCTTCAATGCTGTATCAATCAATTACTATAAATGGAGGGGATGAGGTGTGTGGGTAGCTCAGAAAGTTAATGAAACAGTGGCAGGATTATTTACTCACAGTTATAGGGCAGAACGGTGGTGCAGCAGTAGAGTTGCTGCCTCACAGCGCCAGAGACCCGGGTTCGATCCCGACTACGGGTGCTGTCTGTACGGAGTTTGTACGTTCTCCCTGTGACCTGCGTGGGTTTTCACCAAGATATTTGGTTTCCTCCCACACTCCAAAGACGTGCAGGTTTGTAGGTTAAATGGCTTGGTATACATGTAAATTGTCCCTAGTGTGTGCGTGTGTGTAGGATAGTGTTAAACGGTACGAGTTCATTCCAAGAGCTAATTCTACCGAGTTTGCCCTGATTCCAACTCGGAGATTTACAGTAATGGCCACTCGTCGGTACTCGGGGCTCTCGTGGACATTTTTCATCATGTTGAAAAATCTTCACGAGTCTTCCCGTGCTTACCTGCCGTTAGCGAGTCTTCCCGAGTACCTGCCGTTAGCGTTACGAGCCGCTAAGAGACGTCCCCGAGCTCCGATGTACCCGCTACGTTCATTCTCCGTGCTTACCACGAGTTTGATTTTATTTAACTCGGGGGAGCTCTTGGAATGAATTCGTACCGTGTGAGAGAGCGGGGATCGCTGGTCGGAGCGGATTCTGTGGGCCGATGGGCTTGTTCCCACGCTGTATCTCCAAATTAAAAAAAAAATGAAAACCCATTCAAACCATTGTCTGCTTTCAGATTCAGATTCAGATTCAATTTTAATTGTCATTGTCAGTGTACAGTACAGAGACAACAAAATGCATTTCCCTGAGTCCTGTCAGATAACTGGAGTCAGTAAATGCTTCCAAAGATCACAGTGTAAAGTAAAAATACTTGAACAAGTTCTCCCTGCTCCTTTGCAATTGATTTATTGGGCAAGGACTAGGCTGGAGTTGGGCGGGGTTGGAACGATATAGGATTGTACTTCCATTAGCACAGAGAGGCTTCTTAGTTCTTGCCAGTCAGAAGTCAAGGAGGATGTACATTAAAAAAAAAGCCACGCGGTCTCCAAGCCAATTAAATCCTGAGCACATCAACATCTTAAAACCACTAATCAGTGGAAATTGCATTTGAATTGAACCCTAGAATATCATGGTGAGACAAGTCGAGACAGTTTTGTCAGTGAGTATCTCAACTTCTGAAGGCAGGTCAGAGATATGAAGGCAGGGTCAAGCCTGTGCAGCTTTGGTATTGCCAACTTAAAATGATGAAGTCAAACAAACAAGAAAAGTAGAAGGCAATAATATTCTGAACATTTCAGGGTGAGTGGCATGCCTCCTGACTACCATAATAGGCCAGCCTTTTACACGTCTTTGATTCGCGTCTTCTGTCATGAGAAGAAACGGAGCAAAATATCAGCACACTGAAAGCTCAAATATTCTCATCTGAACAAGTGCCAGACATACATTGCTGTCAATCCAGCCAAACCTCTGTGGACCAAACTACTTTAGTGCTCGAATCCTCATGAATCCAGCCTCTCTCCATTTACTTTCGAGGCTTGAAATCCCATAGCCCATCTCAACTCACTTCACTCTCTGCATTGTCCAAGCCCCTCTTGAGCACTATTCCTATCCTATCCTACACACTATCCTACACACGGGCCAATTAACCATCAAACCATATAACAAAACCATATAACAATTACAGCACGGAAACAGGCCATCTCGGCCCTACAAGTCCGTGCCGAACAAATTTTTTTTCCCCTTAGTCCCACCTGCCTGCACTCATACCATAACCCTCCATTCCCTTCTCATCCATATGCCTATCCAATTTACTTTTAAATGATACCAATGAACCTGCCTCCACCACTTCCACTGGAAGCTCATTCCACGCCGCTACCACTCTCTGAGTAAAGAAGTTCCCCCTCATATTACCCCTAAACTTCTGTCCCTTAATTCTTGAAGTCATGTCCTCTTGCAAAACCTGCACGGCTTTGGAATGTGGGAGGAAACCGGAGATCCCGGAGAAAATCCACGCAGGTCACGGGGAGAACTTGCAAACTCCGTACAGACAGCACCCGTAGTCAGGATCTGTGGTGCTGTGAGGCAGCAACTCTACCGCTGTGCCACCGTGCCACCCTAGGATGTGGTGGAAGAGGCATTTCAACAGAAGGTTCTTGGTTCTTGGTTTCTTGGTCGTCCAAAATATTCCAAATGGAATGTAAACTGGAGGTGGTGGAGGGAGGTGAAGGGAGGGCTTATGGTGAAGGGAGGGCTTAAGCCAGAAAGGGTTATTGGGAAGAAAGAGCTACTTTAAATGTAGTTGCATCTGGTTGGGTAACTATAGTTGGGTGGAGATTATTCCATGCTTTAATTGTGCGGGGGAAGAACGAATTGCTGTACACATCTGTCTTTGTAGCTGGGATCACAAATTGGATCGTCTGCTCCTAATTGGTTTGGGTTTGGTGTAGGTCTTGTAGTCTATGTTGAGCTGACCATGAGATGCGTGGACAAAAACCAAACGGAGGCATACAGGCTTATCCTGTAGATGGGATTAGTTTTCAATTGACATCATGGACATCATGAAATTGTGGGCCGAAGGGACTTTCCCCCCTGCTGTGCTGGTCTCCAGTGGTGCTTTGTTGTCACATGTAAAAGTATTTTCCAAGTCGCCAAAGTTCCAAGTTTAGGTCCGTGCGTTGGGTCTCGAGAAGCGGTCTCCAGATCCAGGCAAGCCCCAGGCTTTTGCAGGGCCTTCAAACCATCGCCTCTCTGGATTGTCCAGCGAGCCGTCGTCCCTCTCCTCGTCCGTCCACCTTTGTGGCCTGAGACTGCCTTGACCTTGACGGATAGGAAGGCAATATCCCAGCTCACTTTCCTACGAAATTTCCACCACTCTTTTAAGCTAAAGTCATGTTATTTTGCATTCCAATGGGCTGATCATTTTCCCACTGGCTTCCAGCAAAAGGAAAAAGATACCACCACTCTAATTGAAAGGAGAGAAGTTTGTTTTGTTCACATTTGGCCCTGTGGATGTTAATAAGGAAGGGTCATGTTCACTGAAATCCCCATTTAATGGGTGTAAAATGATATAAATGCAATGAGGAAAGTCAGCAGAATTGTGTACAATGCACCCAGCACACAGTGTTGTGAATACATAGTCCACAATGTTCTTTTGCAAAAGGGGCAAAATCTGTATATAGAATGTACAACAATACAACACAGGAACAGGCCATTCGGCCCACAATGTCTATGCTGAACCTGACTCCAAGTTAAACTAGGAGGCCCTGCCAGTCTTGACCCGAAACGTCACCTATTCCTTCTCTCCAGTGATGCTGCCTGACCCGCTGAGTTACTCCAGCATTCTGTGTCTATCTCCAATCTACCTCCTCTGTCTGCATTGATTAGTACAGGCATCAGAGAAACAGTTATGGAGAGAATTCATTGCACACAGATGTCCGTGGAGGCCATCAATGGATATTTTAAGGCAGTGATAGATCGATCCTTGATTAGTGCGGGTGTCAGGGGTTATGGGGAGAAGGCAGGAGAATGGGGTTAGGACGGAGAGATAGATCAGCCATGATTGAATGGCGGAGTAGACTTGATGGGGCCGAATGGCCTAATTCTGCTATCACATGACCTTGTGTGATCCATAGCACTCCATACTCTTGTTCCTATCTCAAAGTTCCCTAAACGCCACTATCGTATCTGCCTTCACCACCACCACTGGCAATATGTTCCAAGCCTTGACCACCCTGGTGAAAACAACTTGACCTGCACACCTCGTTTATACTTTGCCCCTCTTACCTTAAAGCTCCCCTCTCTAGTCTTTGATATTTTCATCCTGGGGGAAAGACTCTAACTGTCTACCTTATCTATGCCTGGCATAATTTTATATACTTCCACCAGCTCCCCCCTATGCCTCTGGTATTCCAGACAAAACAATCTATGTTGGTCAAACCTCTCCTTACAGCTAGTATCCTCTAGTCCAGGCAACATTCTGGTAAGCCTCTTCTGCATTCTCTCCAAATGTCCCAGATGCTTCCTGGAATGGATGGCCAGAACTGCACGCTGTACTCCAGATGTGTCCCAACCAAAGTCCCTTAAGTCTGCAACCTGACCTCCTGACTCGAATGCTCAATGTGCCAATTGATGAAGGCATGCAGAAAAAAATCCTTCTTTTCCATTCCATCTACGTGTTCAAGACTGGAAAGATTTGGAAGAAAGACTGGAAAGACTTGGTTTATACTCTCTAGAATTTAGGAGATTGAGAGGGGATCTTATAGAAACTTATAAAATTCTTAAGGGGTTGGACAGGCTAGATGCAGGAAGATTGTTCCCGATGTTAGGGAAGTCCAGGACAAGGGGTCACAGCTTAAGGATAAGGGGGAAATCCTTTAAAACCGAGATGAGAAGAACTTTTTTCACACAGAGAGTGGTGAATCTCTGGAACTCTCTGTCACAGAGGGTAGTCGAGGCCACAGTTCATTGGCTATATTTAAGAGGGAGTTAGATGTGGCCCTTGTGGCTAAGGGGATCAGGGGGTATGGAGAGAAGGCAGGTACGGGATACTAAGTTGGATGATCAGCCATGATCATATTGAATGGCGGTGCAGGCTCGAAGGGCCGAATGGCCTTCTCCTGCACCTAATTTCTATGTTTCTAAGATGCAACGGACTTGGACCCAAATATTTACAGTGGATGAAATTCCTTGATTTCCAGTTTATACGTCTAGACATCAGAGTGCAAAGCAAGAAATACAATTAATACAATCCATTACACAGCTATATCTCTTCACTAGATGAATGGTGTCCAGGGTCTGAACTCCCCAGAGGAGCGTGGATGAAGCTCAACAGACTTGGTGCTGGAGTTGGGTGTTTCAATGCCAGCGTGTGGAGATGGGGGCTCCCTCCACCAGAGCCCAGCCTGTGTATGTGGAGCAGAACAACACACAGCCAACCATGTCATCTCTGGGTGCCCGCTCTACCACCCAGCACATGGAGCTGTGTCAGGGCCTGGCAGGCATTGACACCAACAGAGGCTTGAGACCTAACTATTCCTTTGGTTTATGTTTCATTCGCAAGAAGAAGAAGAAGAAGGAGAAGGTCAGAGGGCACATTAGGTGGTCTGATTGGAGTCGGCTACTCAACACTCTGCTGGGAGATTCTTACATGCAAGGGGACAAGAGAGGCAAGTGTTACGAGAGTCAAGAGTGCTTTACTAACATATGTCCCTGAAACGGGACATATCATTCCTACTTGTGGCAGCACAGCAGGTATGTGAATATAATATCTGCAGATACCATAATAAAAAATAAGAAATACAATAAATTTAAAACATAATACATTGGAAAAACAAAGCCCAAAGTCCCACATCCACTGGCCTACATTCATCAATCATCCCTGTCCCTCAAGGCGGTTCATAGATTAGAATTTAGTTGGAATTCATAATGTTGAATATCACGATGGAATGAGTGGGAGAAGCTGTTCCTGAACCTGGTGGTTACAGTTTTCAGGCACCTATTCCTTCTTGTTGATGGTGGGAGTGAAATGAGAGGGTGGCCAGGGTGGTGTGGGTCTCTGATGATGCTGGCTGCCTTTTTGAGGCCGTGACTCCGGTAAATCCCTTTGATGGTGGGGAGGTCAGATCCCACAATGGACACGTTTACACAATCGAATCATCTCCTCTGCAGCAGAGATTAGGTGGGGACATGCCTGCAGAGGGATTTGTTCAGTTCAGTTATTGTCACGTGTAACGAGGTACAGTGAAAAGCTTTTGTTGCGCGCTAACCAGTCAGCGGAAAGACAATACATGATTACAATCGAGCCAGATGATCACAGTGTACAGATACATGATAAGGGAATAACGTTTAGTGCAAGGTAAAGCCAGCAAAGTCCGATCAAGGATAGTCCGAGGGTCACCAATGAGGTAGATAGTAGTTCAGCACCGCTCTCTGGTTGTGGTAGGATGGTTCAGTTGCCTGATAACAGCTGGGAAGAAACTGTCCCTGAATCTGGAGGTGTGCGTTTTCACACTTCTGTGCCTCTTGACCGATGGGAGAGGGGAGACGAGGGAGTGGCCGGGGTGAGACTGGTCCTTGATGATGCTGCTGGCCTTGCCGAGGCAGCGTGAGGTGTAGATGGAGTCAATGGAAGGGAGGTTGGTTTGTGTGATGGTCTGGGCTGCGTCCACAATTCGCTGCAATTTCTTGTGGTCTTGGATGGAGCTGTTCCCAAACCATGCTGGGATGCAATCCCGATTTCAAGAGAGAGCTAGATAGGGCTCTTAAAGATAGCGGAGTCAGGGGATATGGGAAGAAAGCAGGAATGGGGTACTGATTCTGGACGATCAGCCATGATCACATTGAATTAGTACGGAATCGAGGAAACACTTTTTCTTTAGAACTGAGACGAGGAAACACTTTTTCTCACAGAGAGTGGTGAGTGTGGAATTCTCTGCCTCCGAGGGCGGTGGAGGCCGGTTCTCTGGATACTTTCAAGAGAGAGCTAGATAGGGCTCTTAAAGATAGCGGAGTCAGGGGATATGGGGAGAAGGCAGGAACGGGGTACTGATTGTGGATGATCAGCTATGATCACATTAAATGGCGGTGCTGGCTCGAAGGGCCAAATGGCACCTATTGTCTATTGTCTATAATGTCCTGAGGAGTTCTCTCCCAGCATCAACCCCAATACAAATATTTAGTTTAGTTTAGTTTAGAGATACAGCGCGGAAACAGACACTTCTTCCCACCGATCGACGCCGACCAGCGATTCCCGCACGCAAACATTATCCTACACACAGACACAAGGGGCAATTTACAGTTGCAGGAGGTTGCAGGTAGTGGAAGCAGGTAGGGAGACTGACAAAAACCTCCGGGAACCGCACGGAAACCTTGGGTGGGGCGCAAAGTCTCCAGAGGTTTCCTAAGTGGGACAGGGACATTATTTAGGCAGCAACTCTACTGCTGCGCCACTGTTACGCCCTATATCCAAAAGGATGAAATATTTTTAATTGTTCTGTGATCAATTCTGGTTCAATGGAACACACGGGACAATGTGATCAATAATCAGCAAATCAAACACTCAATTCCCCATCAAACATCGCGTGTAGACGGACGAAGTCCAAGCACATCCATTTATTGAGCTGCACATGAGTGGTCAGGTTCCACACTTTGTTTAATTCACAGCAGGGGGGGTCAGAGGGTTTTGTTAAATGCTGCAGCACAAAGATTAAAGGCAGGTTATTTAGTCTCAGTAATCCTGAGCAGAGCAGGACACTTTCTGACACTGGAGGGAGATGTTCTGTAGCGTTTAGCTGTAATATGCAACACTTAATAGTCAATAAAATTTCATTTTGTGCAATAATTGATGTGCCATTTATTTTATGTGCAAATTGCTGCTCAATATACATATATAATCTCTCCACAAATCAATGGATATAGGGATAATCTCCTCTGTATAGTCATCAATAACCAAGCACACTCAGATCTCTGTGTTATCGTTTGTATTTAATAGTATACAGCCTGTATAGACTGGCAATTGAAGCAAAGACAATAAGAGCAAGATCTGTATTTGAGCAGGTAGTACTTAGGATCAGTCTGAAGAAGGGTCTCCACCCGAAACGTCACCCATTCCTTCTCTCCAGAGATGCTGCCTGTCCCGCTGAGTTACTCCAACATTTTGTGTCTATCTTCTATTTAAACCAGCATCTGCAGTTCCTTCCTACAGATGGTGCTCAGAATGCTTTGGCTGGCAGAAAACAGATCAAGTTTGCACTTATACCAAACTAATTAGACAATAGACAATAGGTGCAGGAGTAGGCCATTCGGCCCTTCGAGCCAGCACCGCCATTCAATGTGATCATGGCTGATCATCCCCGTTCCTGCCTTCTCCCCATATCCCCTGACTCCGCTATTTTTAAGAGCCCTATCTAGCTCTCCCTTGAAAGCATCCAGAGAACCGGCCTCCACCAACCCCTGAGGCAGAGAATTCCACAGACTCACCACTCTCTGTGAGAAAAAGTGTTTCTTCGTCCCCGTTCTAAATAACCTACAAGCCTGTATGTCGGTACAAACCATTCTACAGACAGCACCCGTAGTCAGGATTGAACCCGGGTCTCTAGCGCTGTGAGGCAGCAACTCTACTGCTGCACCACCCTGCCAACCTGCCACTACTAGGGTTATGGCGAATATTTGTAGCAAGCAGACCATTGCATTCAAATGCTCTAAACCAGGTGTCAATTTTAAGGGAGTACTGAGTATGGTTTATCGCCTGAAACGATTTCAAGATTGTACCACTCGGACCATTCCAAACTGATTATGCCTAATCCAAATTTTATACTGAATGTAAAATTTTTATACTGAAACCAGAGCACCTGGAGAAAAGCCACACGGTCACGTACAAACTGCCTACAGACAGCACCCGTAGTCAGGATCGAACCTGGGTCCTTGGCGCTGTCCCACTTAGGAGACCTAAACAGCAACATCTGGTGACCTTGCCCACTACCCAAAAAAAAAAATCAAGGTGGAGGTGACCTGCAACCTCCTACCACCTCCCACACACATGTTGAAAACCTTCCTCGACTATGAAGGAAACTTCGACTAGACCTGCGACTAAAAAATGATCGGTGTATAAAACGGCAACCTATTTTTAGTCGAGGCCGGTTTTAATCGCGATGATAAAATAGCAGCAACCTCCATGAAGTCTCGACCACACGGAAACCACTTTCAACCATTAGGGAGAGTGGCCAAAACCTCCGGTGACCTCATGGAAACCTTGGGTGGTGGGCAAGGTGACCAGAGGTTGCTGTGTTGGTCTCCTAAGTGGGACAGCAACAATTCTACTGCTCCGCCACTTTGCTGCCCAACTGTTACATTGCATTTGCTGCAAGATGTGGTTCGTGTTTTTGCAGGGGAGGGGGGGGAGGTGCAGTGGTGGTGATGGATTAGAGGGGTGGGGCTGGGTTACAGCCCACCCAATGCTTACTGGAAGGCAAGCCGGCTACTGCAACGTTACTTCAAACCCTCTGGATATAAGTGGGAGCAAAACTAATCATAATTCCAATAATTACTGAAAATAATACTCCAAGCTCTCTCAAAAGCCATTTCCTTTTGCTGCTATTATATCTCACATCTCCACAGCTACTAATTGTTAACACTCTGCGATGTTAAGTTGAATGCATTGTGACTATACACACCCATTACTCAAAGCTGCCTCTAGAGTTGGTACTCAGCGGTCCTGTAACTATGGGAACTGTGGGAAGACTGTGATCACCAAACCCTCAACTCCGCCGGTATTCTGGTTTCCCCGCTTGTGGTGGAGTCATTCATGAGTCGCTGTTCATTTAGCGGCACGGGTGGAGCAGCGGCCTCCCAGCGCCAGTGGCCCCCGCTTCCAATCCCCGACTACAGGCGCTGTCTGCACGGAATTTAGAAACATAGAAACATAGAAATTAGGTGCAGGAGTAGAGGCCATTCGGCCCTTCGAGCCTGCACCGCCATTCAATATGATCATGGCTGATCATCCAACTCAGTATCCCATCCCTGCCTTCTCTCCATACCCCCTGATTCCCTTAGCCACAAGGGCCACATCTAACTCCCTCTTAAATATAGCCAATGAACTGTGGCCTCAACTACCCTCTGTGGCAGAGAGTTCCAGAGATTCACCACTCTCTGTGTGAAAAACGTTCTTCTCATCTCGGTTTTAAAGGATTTCCCCCTTATCCTTAAACTGTGACCCCTTGTCCTGGACTTCCCCAACATCGGGAACAATCTTCCTGCATCTAGCCTGTCCAACCCCTTAAGAATTTTGTAATTTTAAATGCATTTCGTTGCCTCTGTACTGTACACTGACAATGACAATTAAAATTGAATCTGAATCTGAATCTGAAGTTTCTATAAGATTTGTACGTATGTACGCTCTCCCCGTGACCCGTGTGGGTTTTCTCCGGGTGCTCCGGTTTCCTCCCACACTCCAAAGACGTACAGGTTAGAAATATAGAAAGATAGAATCAGAAAATACGTGCATGCGTGGGCCATTCTGCCCTTTAGTGGAATATATACAACCATATCCACTACAGAATGCTGGTATTTCAGTTGAAATTCAGATATGATTCAAACATACAGTGGCCACATTCAATTAAAATTATATTCAGATTCTAGTCGCAACATACCAATGAGACACAAACTATAATGTTCAAGAAGGAACTGCAGATGCTGGAAAATCGAATAGACAAAAGTGCTGGAGGAACTCAGCGGGTGCAGCAGCATCTATGTAGCGAAGGAAATAGGCAACGTTTCAGGCCGAAACCCTTCTGGAAATAGGCAACGTTTCGGGCCGAAACCCGGAAGGGTTTCGACCCGAAACGTTGCCTATTTCCTTAGCTCCATAGATGCTGCTGCACCCGCTGAGTTACTCCAGCACTCTGTGAAACGTCACCTATCCATGTTCTCCACAGATGCTGCCTGGCCCGCTGAGTTACTCCAGCACTCTGTGAAACGTCACCTATCCATGTTCTCCACAGATGCTGCCTGACCCACTGAGTTACTCCAGCACTCTGTGAAACATCACCTATCCATGTTCTCCACAGATGCTGCCTGACCCGCTGAGTTACTCCAGCACTCTGTGAAACGTCACCTATCCATGTTCTCCATAGATGCTGTCTGACCCGCTAAGTTACTCCAGCACTCTGTGAAACGTCACCTATCCATGTTCTCCACAGATGCTGTCTGACCCGCTGAGTTACTCCAGCACTCTGTGAAACGTCACCTATCCATGTTCTCCACACATGCTGCCTGACTCGCTGAGTTACTCCAGCACTTTAAGTCTTTGTCTGGTATAAACCAGTGTCTGCAGTTCCTTGTTATTGAATTATTACATGAACTGCTTGGACAGGGCTTGCATCCCTTGAGGCTAGAAGGTTATAAAATATTAAACAGGGTACTTAAGATGATTAAAGGATATGATGAGATAAAATCATCGACTTGTTACTTAAAGGAAACAAACTACTGGAGGAATTCAGCGGGTAAGGCAGCATCTGTGGAGGGAAGAAGTAGGGTCTCGACCTGAAATGTTACCCATTCCTACTCTCCAGAGATGCTGCCTGTCCCGCTGAGTTACTCCAGCATTTTGTATCTATCTGTGGAGGGAAATGAAGGACTTTTCTTCAGACCCAAGTTGAAGAGCAAGGTCCAATGAACAAGATCGGGCTCATTCTCATAGTTCTGCCCCAACCCCATCCCCTCTCTCAGCCTATAACTAGATACGGTAATAGGTCGGAAAAAGGCGAGGAGGTGTTTGTTAGGCAGATGGTTGGAACAAAAGGAGGTCACGGTGGTGCAGCGGTAGAGTTGCTGCCTTACAGCGAATGCAGCACCGGAGACCCAGGTTCGATCCCAACTACGGGTGCTGTCTGTACGGAGTTTGTACGTTCTCCCCGTGACCTGCGTGGGTTTTCTCTGAGACCTTCAGTTTCCTCCCACACTCTAAAGACGTACAGTAATTGCAGATAAATTGGCTTTGGTATAGTCAAGTCAAGTCAAGTCACTTTTATTTCTATAGCACATTTAAAAAACAACTCTCGTTGGCCAAAGTGCTTTACTTTGACTCGGCTTGTACTCGCTAGAATTTAGAAGATTGAGGGGGGATCTTATAGAAACTTACAAAATTCTTAAGGGGTTGGACAGGCTAGATGCAGGAAGATTGTTCCCGATGTTGGGGAAGTCCAGAACAAGGGGTCACAGTTTAAGGATAAGGGGGAAATCTTTTAAGACCGACATTTTTCACACAGAGAGTGGTGAATCTGTGGAATTCTCTGCCACAGAAGGTAGGTGAGGCCACAGTTCATTGGCTATATTTAAGAAGGAGTTAGATGTGGCCCTTGTGGCTAAAGGGATCAGGGGGTATGGAGAGAAGGCAGGTACAGGATACTGAGTTGGATGATCAGCCATGATCATATTGAATGGCGGTGCAGGCTCGAAGGGCTGAATGGCCTACTCCTGCACCTAATTTCTATGTTTCTATGTTTACATTGGTGTAGGTACTAACGTTATACAACATGGGTTCATAGATTAAGTACATACATAAATACATACATATAGCCCACCCTCAGAGGACGTCAAGTAACTGTTGTTGTCGTAAAGTGTTTATGGGATAATGCTAGCGTGCGGGGATCGCTGGTCGGCACGGACTTGATGGGCCAAAGGGGATGTTTCCGTACTGTATCTCTAAACTAAACTAAATGAAATGAAACTGAACTCAACTATAAACAAATCTATACAAAGCTTTTCACTGTACCTCGGTACACGTGACAATAAACTAAACACAGACGTCAGAACAGAGACGTGTTATAGATCTGATTCCCGTTCTCGCACAGCCTAATCCAATTCTGCAATTTGTTGAGAAATCACGTTTGCAAAAATTTGGCTCCGAGCTCATTCCAGTGACAGCGTTCTTCACTGACAGCCATTAACTCACTTATATAATAATTTAATTTAATTCCACCACTGAGATAACAGGCCGGTAGAAATCACCAATGCAAAGTCGGTGGTGTGTCTGTGGGGTGGTACACTCGCTCACAACCTCATGGGTTGCAGCTGAACTCAATACAACTCTAGTTCATAGAAACATAGAAACATAGAAATTAGGTGCAGGAGTAGGCCATTCGGCCCTTCGAGCCTGCACCGCCATTCAATATGATCATGGCTGATCATCCAATTCAGTATCCCGTACCTGCCTTCTCTCCATACCCCCTGATCCCCTTAGCCACAAGGGCCACATCTAACTCCCTCTTAAATATAGCCAATGAACTGGCCTCAACTACCCTCTGTGGCAGAGAGTTCCAGAGATTCACCACTCTCTGTGTGAAAAAAGTTCTTCTCATCTCGGTTTTAAAGGATTTCCCCTTTATCCTTAAGCTGTGACCCCTTGTCCTGGACTTCCCTAACATCGGGAACAATCTTCCTGCATCTAGCCTGTCCAACCCCTTAAGAATTTTGTAAGTTTCTATAAGATCCCCCCTCAATCTCCAGCAGAATATAACACCCCTCCGCACAGCTATAGGGTATAGGGTGGAGAATCTGTAGAATTATTAGCTACAGAAGGCTGTGGAGGCCAAGTCTATGGATATATTTAAGGCAGAGATAGATAGATTCTCAATTAGTACGGGTGTCAGAGGTTGTGGGGAGAAGGCAGGAGAATGGGGTTAGGAGGGAGAGATAGATCAGCCATGATTGAATGGCCGGGTAGACTTGATGGGCCGAATGGCCTAATTCTACTATCACATGCCCCTACCCCTCCACTCCTTCCCATGTTTCCCCCCACTCTATCCCCCCTTCTCTCCAGAGATGCTGCCTGACCCACATTCTGTGCCCATCACAGAGGAGGGAGCAGTGAGAGAGGGTCTCTGTCAACCTCTGTTTTTTTTTCTCATTTTATACACACAAACAGGGAAACGCACACTCAGATCCGCAATGGAAGGAACTAAAATCAATTCCTACCTCCATGTGCACTCCCTTGAGCCGTTTAATGTTTCTCTCTGGAAAGCAAGAAGATGAGGGCAGGGTAACTCCTTGCAGAGGCTCACTTCACAAGACAGCTCCATCAGACACAATCAAACACGACTAAACCACCAGCACGGTGGCACAGCGGTAGAGTTGCTGCCTTACAGCGCCAGAGTCCCGGGTTCGATCCTGACTCCGGGTGCTGTCTGTACGGAGTTTGCACGTTCTCCCCGTGACCTGCGTGGGTTTTCTCTGTGAACTTCGGTTTCCTCCCACACTCCAAAGACGTACAGGATTGCAATTATCCTGGATTGCAATTTAAGATTCAAACAAGAGGACATGACTTCAGAATTAAGGGACAGAAGTTTAGGGGTAATATGAGGGGGAACTTCTTTACGCAGAGAGTGGTAGCTGTGTGGAATGAGCTTCCAGTGGAAGTGGTGGAGGCAGGTTCATTGGTATAATTTAAAAATAAATTGGATAGGCATATGGATGAGAAGGGAATGGAGGGTTATGGTACGAGTGCAGGCAGGTGGGACTAAGGGGAAAAAACATTTGTTCGGCACGGACTTGTAGGGCCGAGATGGCCTGTTTCCGTGCTGTAATTGTTATATGGTTATATGATTGCAGGTGAATTGGCTTGGTGTAAATGTAAAATTGTCCCTAATGTGTGTAGGATAGTGTTAGTGTGCGGGGATCGCTGGTCGGCGAGGACTCGATGGGCTGAAGAATGTTTCTGTGCTGTATCTCCAAACTCAGCTCAACTAAACTTAAAATTAGGCGTACACAAAAACTCCTCAAGGTATGTCTAATTTTAAGAAGGAACTGCAGATGCTGGAAAATCGAAGGTACACAAAAAAGCTGGAGAAACTCAGCGGGTGCAGCAGCATCTATGGAGCGAAGGAAATAGGCAACGTTTCGGGCCGAAACCCTTCTGGAAATAGGCAACGTTTCGGGCCGAAACCCTTCCGGGTTTCGGCCCGAAACGTTGCCTATTTCCTTCAGTGTTTCGGCCCGAAACGTTGCCTATTTGTACAAAGATGTACATTTTTGTGTACCTTCGATTTTCCAGCATCTGCCGTTCCTTCTTAAAATTAGACATACCTTGAGGAGATGTTACAGGGGGGTTAGGGAGGGGGCAGTAAAACGTAGACACAGGAGGAGGGGGATTCTAATTATAAAAATGATTAAGAGATAAGTTTGGTGCTCAGTGGAAGGAAATTATCTGGTGATTTTTATCATTTCTATTCTCCACGTGAAGGGAGAGCAAACTAAATAAGGAATGTTATTCCAGAGAGGAAGAGATCAGTAAATAGGAGTCAAGAATGTTTTATAGTTGTATGTATCGCAATGGGGCAATACTTCAGTGGAAATGCATTCAACTGATTAAATGTTAAGTTTGACACATTTGATGGTGGTAGAGTTGCTGCCTCACAGCTCCAGAGACCCCGGGTTTCAATCCTGGCCTCGGCTGCTGTCTGTGTGGAGTTTGCATCCACTTCCTGGGACCATGTGGGTCTCCTCCAGGAGCTCTGGTTTCCTCCCACATCCGAAGGACGTGCAGATTTGTGGGTTAATTGAAACTCTGTAATTTGTAAGTGTAATTGTAACTGTAATTTGTAAGTGGGATAGTATGAATGAGTGACCTATGGCTGGTTTAGCCTCGGTGGGCTGAAGGGCCTGTTTCCGTGCTGGATTTTTCAATGAATGAATTAATCAAAGGACATATCGAAACAATGAGAGGCTGATGGCGTTGTACCCATTGAGTTACAGCAGCAGTTTGAGTCTTTTCATTCATTGGTTTGGTTTAGTTTAGAGATACAATGTGGAAACAGACCCTTTGGTCCACCAAGTCCACACCGACCAGCGATCCCCAAACACTAACACTATCCTACACACACTAGGGACAATTTTACATTTATACCAAGCCAATATACCTGCTAAACTTTGGAGTGTGGGAGGAAACCGAAGATCTTGGAGAAAACCCACGCAGGTCACAGGGAGAACGTACAAACTCCGTACAGACAGCACCCGTAGTCGGGATCGAATTCAGGTCTCTGGTGCTGTGAGGCAGCAACTTTACTGCTGGGCCACCGTGCCGCATGGTACTTTAGGCTGTTAAATGAAAATCATAACTTAAAGATTTGGGCATTTTGAGATGAGCGATGGGCTGGTGAGGAATGAAAGCTTTGGACCTAAGCTCACCGCCACATACCTTCTCCTTGCCAACTGACAGCCACTTTTGCAACGTAATTGATAGAGATTGATTGCAAGGATTAGTCAAGAACCTCATTATTATTGCATTGTGCAATTAGCACAATACTAACCGAGGAAGTGGTGGGGTGATTTCTCATGTGGCAATTCCCAGCTCCTATTGTTGTGAAGTGGAACATATCGACTGTGAGGTTGAGAACGTTGAGGGTGGCACGGTGGCGCAGCGGTAGAGTTGCTGCCTCACAGCGCCAGAGACCCGGGTTCAATCCCGACTACGGGTGCTGTCTGTACAGAGTTTGTACGTTCTCGTCGTGACCTGCGTGGGTTTTCTCCGGGATCATCTAAAATCAGTACCCCGTTCCTGCTTTCTCTCCATATCCTTATAGGATATCCTTCTTATAGAAACTTACAAAATTCTTAAGGGGTTGGACAGGCTAGATGCAGGAAGATTGTTCCCGATGTTGGGGAAGTCCAGGACAAGGGGTCACAGTTTAAGGATAAGGGGGAAATCCTTTAAAACCGAGATGAGAAGAACTTTTTTCACACAGAGAGTGGTGAATCTCTGGAACTCTCTGCCACAGAGGGTAGTTGAGGCCAGTTCATTGGCTATATTTAAGAGGGAGTTAGATGTGGCCCTTGTGGCTAAGGGGATCAGGGGGTATGGAGAGAAGGCAGGTACGGGATACTGAGTTGGATGATCAGCCATGATCATATTGAATGGCGGTGCAGGCTCGAAGGGCCGAATGGCCTACTCCTGCACCTAATTTCTATGTTTCTATGTTTCTATGTTTCTATCCCTTGATTCCGTTAGGCTTAAGAGCGAAATCTAACTCTCTTGAAAACATCCAGTGAATTGGCCTCCACTGCCTTCTGTGGCAGAGAATTCCACAGAAATCTGTGGGAAGGAACCACAGTGCTGTTTTAATCCGGAGATAGTCACAAAAAGCTGGAGGAGCAGCTCAGTGGGTCAGATAGCATCTCTGGAGCCTGGGTGAGGTCACCTCACCAGCCCAAAGTGTAGACTGACTCTCTGGGGCTTCCTGATTATTCTATTGGGATCTCAGAAGAAAATTACAATTTATATTGCAAATCTCAATTAGTTTCCACCCTCCATGAAGGGACTTGAATTACAAGTTTATATGTTTTAGGAGCAGAATTAGGCCAATTGGCCCAACAAGTCTACTTCGCCATGGCTGATCTATCTTTCCCTCTCAACCCCATTCTCCTGCCTTCTCCCCATAACTCATACATAGAAACATAGAAATTAGGTGCAGGAGTAGGCCATTCGGCCCTTCGAGCCTGTACCGCCATTCAATATGATCATGGCTGATCATCCAACTCAGTATCCCGTACCTGCCTTCTCTCCATACCCCCTGATCCCCTTAGCCACAAGGGCCACATCTAACTCCCTCTTAAATATAGCCAATGAACTGGCCTCAACTACCCTCTGCGGCAGTGAGTTCCAGAAATTCACCACTCTCTGTGTGAAAAAAGTTCTTCTCATCTCGGTTTTAAAGGATTTCCCCCTTATCCTTAAGCTGTGACCCCTTGTCCTGGACTTCCCCAACATCGGGAACAATCTTCCTGCATCTAGCCTGTCCAACCCCTTAAGAATTTTGTAAGTTTCTATAAGATCCCCTCTCAATCTCCTAAATTCTAGAGAGTATAAACCAAGTCTATCCAGTCTTTCTTCATAAAACAGTCCTGACATCCCAGGAATCAGTCTGGTGAACCGTCTCTGCACTCCCTCTATGGCAATAATGTCCTTCCTCAGATTTGGAGACCAAAACTGTACGCAATGCTCCAGGTGTGGTCTCACCAAGACCCTGTACAACTGCAGTAGAACCTCCCTGCTCCTATACTCAAATCCTTTTGCAATGAAAGCTAACATACCATTCGCTTTCTTTACTGCCTGCTGCACCTGCATGCCTACCTTCAATGACTGGTGTACCATGACACTATTCAAGATGAGCGGTGGTGGGGGAGTGGTGATGAATTCAAATCTCCCCACCATTGTGTGACAAGAGATTGGGTAACATGTTGAAGGTACCCAGACCTAAACAGGGGTACTGATTTTAGATGACCAACCATGATCATATTGAATGGTGGTGCTGGCTCGAAGGGCCAAATGGCCTCCTCCTGCACCTATTTTTCTATGTTTCTATGTTTCTGTTTCATCTGCTCCACTGTGAGACCTCAAGGTATGTCTTCCTTTGAAGAAGTTCTTCTACTCTCCCTGACGAGAGTTCTGTACCTCCCACTGCGCCCCCTCTGTGATATCTCCTGCTCTCCGACCTCATTAGTTCTCTATCTCTCTACATCACCGTCCAAATCTCTTGCTCCCCTCCCCCCTGACTCTCAGTCTGATGAAGTGTCTCGACCCTTTTCTTCAGAGATGCTGTCTGACCAGCTGAGTTCCTCCAGCTTTTAAGTGTCTATCATCAGGCTTGCTACTGATGGGGATGCCAACACTATATTCCTAATCAATTAGCTAAATATATAAATCTTCTGTTGCAGAACGTAACAAGATTTAATTTTTATGATTGTACAAACTCCATAAAACAAAATAAATAAATTGAAAATACTAATGAAGTTCAATTTATTGGTTTTGTTACAGCAGATGAGGTGATAAAAGTCTGATATATTGATGCACAGATCTCATAAGACCTGCAAGATTTGATGATGATGCATTTGATCATCCATGTGTAACTTGTCAAACTGCAGGCAGAGATAGACACAAAGTGCTGGAGCAACTCAGTGGGACAGGCAGCATCTCTGGAGAAAAGGAATAGGTGGCGTTTCAGGGCCAAATCCTCCTTCAGACTCAGATGTTTCCAATGTAGACCGGGATGTTCGTAGCCAGTCCTAACTTAGTTTTCATCTTCAGAAGGCAGTGGATGTTTCCAATAGTTAGATTTAGCTCTTATGGCTAAAGGAATCAAGGGATATGGGGAGAAAGCAGGAACGGGGTACAGATCTTGGATGATCTGCCATGACTTACAAAATGACTTGCAAAATTCTTAAGGGCTTGGACAGGCTAGATGCAGGAAGATTATTCCTGATGTTGGGGAAGTCCAGAACAAGGGGTCACACAGTTTAATGATAAGGGGGAAGTCTTTTAGGACCGAGATGAGGAAAACATTTTTCACACAGAGAGTGGTGAATCTGTGGAATTCTCTGCCACAGAAGGTAGTTGAGGCCACACAGTTCATTGGCTATATTTAAGAGGGAGTTAGATGTGGCCCTTGTGGCTAAAGGGATCAGGGGGTATGGAGAGAAGGCAGGGATGGGATACTGAGTTGGATGATCAGCCATGATCATATTGAATGGCGGTGCAGGCTCGAAGGGCTGAATGGCCTACTCCTGCACCTATTGTCTATGTTTCTATGTTTCTCCAATTCTTCATTTTCCTCTTGTTTGTCCTGGCTTTTCTTCGACAGGATGGTGGATGACTTGGTTCCACCCAGACTCCGTGGGTTCTGCGCTGGTCTACGAGGGACAATGTGGGACGTACAGAGCTTCCACAGACTGGGCTAGAGGTTTCTGACGGAGAGAAGGTACAAACTCCGTACAGACGGCACCCGCAGTCAGGATCGAACCCGGGTCTCTGGCACTGTAAGAAACATAGAAACATAGAAATTAGGTGCAGGAGTAGGCCATTCGGCCCTTCGAGCCTGCACCGCCATTCAATATGATCATGGCTGATCATCCAACTCAGTATCCCGTACCTGCCTTCTCTCCATACCCCCTGATCCCCTTAGCCACAAGGGCCACATCTAACTCCCTCTTAAATATAGCCAATGAACTGGCCTCAACTACCCTCTGTGGCAGAGAGTTCCAGAGATTCACCACTCTCTGTGTGAAAAAAGTTCTTCTCATCTCGGTTTTAAAGGATTTCCCCTTTATCCTTAAGCTGTGACCCCTTGTCCTGGACTTCCCCAACATCGGGAACAATCTTCCTGCATCTAGCCTGTCCAACCCCTTAAGAATTTTGTAAGTTTCTATAAGATCCCCTCTCAATCTTCTAAATTCTAGAGAGTATAAACCAAGTCTATCCAGTCTTTCTTCATATGAAAGTCCTGACATCCCAGGAATCAGTCTGGTGAACCGTCTCTGCACTCCCTCTATGGCAATAATGTCCTTCCTCAGATTTGGAGACCAAAACTGTACGCAATACTCCAGGTGTGGTCTCACCAAGACCCTGTACAACTGCAGTAGAACCTCTCTGCTCCTATACTCAAATCCTTTTGCAATGAAAGCTAACATACCATTCGCTTTCTTCACTGCCTGCTGCACCTGCATGCCTACTTTCAATGACTGGTGTACCATGACACCCAGGTCTCGCTGCATCTCCCCCTTTCCCAATCGGCCACCACTTAGATAATAGTCTGCTTTCCTGTTTTTGCCACCAAAATGGATAACCTCACATTTATCCACATTATACTGCATTATAAGGCAGCAACTCTACTGCTGCACCACACTGTACCTCACTAAAAGTCCAAGGAGAAATATTTTGCTTGAGTAGTTGACCAGGAGCATTGAAGTCTCTAATTTTGAGTAACTCCCCACACCCCCTTCCTCCACCTTCATCGTTTTACCAGTTCCACACTTCTTCACGTCGATTCCATCCTGAGATCCCACTTTCCCTGCGAGTTTAGTTTTGTTTAGAGATACAGACCCTTTGGCCCACCAGCGATCCCCGCACACTAACACTGCCCCACACACACACACACTTGGGCCAATTTTTTACATTTACCAATCCAATTAACCTACAAACCTGAAGTTACACAAAAATGCTGGAGAAACTCAGAGGGTGCAGCAGCATCTATGGAGCGAAGGAAATAGGCAACGTTTTTCGGGCCGAAATCCTTCTTCAGACTGAAGAATGGTTTTTGGCCCGAAACGTTGCCTATTTCCTTCGCTCCATAGATGCTGCTGCACCCGCTGAGTTTCTCCAGCATTTTTGTCTACCTTCGATTTTCCAGCATCTGCAGTTCCTTCTTAAACCTACAAACCTGCACGTCTTTGGAGTGTGGGAGGAAACCGAAGATCTCGGAGAAAACTCACGGGGAGAACGTACAAACTCCGCGCCCGTAGTCGGGATCGAACCCGGGTCTCTGGCGCTGCAAGGCAGCAAGTCTACCGCTGTGCCACCGTACCACCCTGAAGTTCTGCCAGCCCTTTGTGTATATCTTCAATGCCCAGACCAACGTCTCCAGTATCGAGACCCTCATTAGAGTCAGTCATCTCTCCTGGGCTAGGCTTTGTCATTTGGTAGCTGACACCAGACTGTGAGTCTGATCTGATATCACAATGCCAATCATCACCTCCAGAGCTGACAGGACAAGCTGACTGATCAGATGCTTCTAATCTACCTTGAATTCATTAGAATGGTTGGCGTGCTATCCTGGTGATCTGGGATTTACTTTTCTCTCAGATCCTGATTCACTTAGATTAATATTTTAGATATGGCCCTCACTAATTGCTGACCCCTCCAGAGTTGAGAGTAGCCTTTTGCCCTTCTCTGTCTTCCAGGACTCTGCTTGAAACCGCATGGAGTGCATCGTCTGATGACTCCACTGACAGGGGGCACTTGCTGCAGAAGGATTGGATCTCAGCACAATCTCCAGGCCACTGGGAACTGGAATTCAAAGTACCACTACCCTTCATTCACTTGAAGAAAGATTTTCACTGTGTCTCAGTGGCTGTGACAAAGGCAAGCCGAAACCAATGTGTGGCTGGAAAACTCAGGAGTATCATATTGGACGGCATGGTGATGGAGTGGTGGGAATTGCAGATGCACGGTGGTGCAGCAGCAGAGTTGCTGCCTCACAGCATCAGGGACCCGGGTTCAATCCTGACTACGGGTGCTGTCTGTACGGAGTTTGCACGTTCTCTCCCCGTGACTGTGTGGGTTTTCTCCCGTGCTCCGGTTTCCTCCCACACTTCAAAGACGTACAGGTTTGTAGGTTAATTGGCCGGAAAAAATGTAAATTGTTCCTAGTGGGTAGGAGATCGCTGGCCGGCACAGACTCCAGTCTGTGGAATTCTCTGTCTCAGAGGGCGGTGGAGGCCGGTTCTCTGGATGCTTTCAAGAGAGAGCTAGATAGGGCTCTTAAAAATAGCGGAGTCAGGGGATATGGGAAGAAGGCAGGAACGGGGTACTGATTGGGGATGATCAGCCATGATCACATTGAATGGTGGTGCTGGCTCGAAGGGCCGAATGGCCTACTCCTGGACCTATTGACTATTGACTCGGTGGGCTGAAGGGCCTCTGTCCGCGCTGTATCACTAAACTAAACCGTGCTGAGTACTATATTCTGCATATTGAGGTTGAAGAAGGGTTCCAACCCAAACCATCACCCATCCAATTTCTTCTGAGTTGGTGCCTGACCCATTGGGTTACTCCAGCATTTTGTGTCTGTATATCTGCATTCTGCACTCTGTATCTTTCCCTTCACTCGACCTGTTGTACTCAAGTTTAGTTTAGAGATACAGCATGGAAAATGGCCCTTCAGCACACTGACTAGCGATCCCCGCATATTAACACTATCCTACACACACTGGGGGACAATTTGCATTTACATCAAACCAATTAACCTACAAACCTGCACGTCTTTGGAGTGTGGGAGGAAACCGGAGATCCTGGAGAAAACCCACGCAGGTCACGGGGAGAGCGTGCAAACTCCGTGCAGACAGCACCCGTAGTCAGGATCGAACCCGGGACTCTGGCGCTGTGAGGCAGCAACTCTACCCACTGCGCCACTGTGTTTGTGTTTGACCTGATTGTATTATCTGGATTTGAATGGATAGCATGCAAGTACAAATGCTTTTGCTGTACCTCATCACACGCTGCCCTTCTGGTCCCTTCTGACCGGTTGGTAATGGGTCGCCAACGTCTGTGGCTGGATGTTGAAAGCCACAAGTCTCACAGTCTCGCAAGCAAAGTAAATGGAAATGTAAAACCCGCCCGCTTGACATTTATTGCTAGCGGGGAGTTTTATTAGCGAGGAAAAAATTTTTAAAACAATTTTCCAGGCTTGCCTTTGGGCTTGTTTTTATTTATTTCTGCAGGTTACAGATTCAAGACGTGTACATCACCGACTTTGCAGCGAATCTGGGTCACATTTCTCTGCTCGATGCATTGCTTCACAGACCTCCATCATCTTCCTCTTAAAGTTTGCATCATTGCTTTCCAATTCATTCACCACCTCACCCTCTCACCCCCCCCCCCCCCCAAGCCCACTCTATAATCCATGTCCTAGAGGCAAGCAAACGTTGATGTGGGGACTACACAAAAATGCTGGAGAAACTCAGCAGGGGCAGCAGCATCTATGGAGCGAAGGAAATAGGCAACGTTTCGGGCCGAAACCCTTCTGGAAATAGGCAAGGTGCAGGAGTAGAGGCCATTCGGCCCTTCTAGCCTGCACCATTCGCCATTCAATATGATCATGGCTGATCATCCAACTCAGTATCCCATCCCTGCCTTCTCTCCATACCCCCTGATCCCTTTAGCCACAAGGGCCACATCTAACTCCCTCTTAAATATCAAAGATGTTACTGAGATACAATGTTCAAGAAGGAACTGCAGATGCTGGAAAATCGAAGGTAGACAAAAATGCTGGAGAAACTCAGCGGGTGCGGCAGCATCTATGGAGTGAAGGAAATAGGCAACGTTGCCTATTTCCATAGAAACATAGACAATAGGTGCAGGAGTAGGTCATTCGGCCCTTCGAGCCAGCACCACCATTCAATATGATCATGGCTGATCATCCAACTCAGTATCCCATCCCTGCCTTCTCTCCATACCCCCTGATCCCTTTAGCCACAAGGGCCACATCTAACTCCCTCTTAAATATAGCCAATGAACTGTGTGGCCTCAACTACCTTCTGTGGCAGAGAATTCCACAGATTCACCACTCTCTGTGTGTGAAGAAAAATGTTTTCCTCATCTCGGCCCTAAAAGACTTCCCTCTTATCCTTAAACTGTGACTCCTTGTTCTGCAGTTCCCGGAGGTTGCAGGTAGTGGAGACTAACAAAAACCTCCGGGAACCGCACGGAAACCTTGGGTGGGGCGCAAAGTCTCCAGAGGTTTCCGTTCAGGTTTCCTAAGTGGGGCAGGGAAACTCTCATGCCCTCGTGCCAAAGAGACTTGGTAAATGCAACATTTCTGTCACTTTGCTACCCCATCTACCCACAACTCTAACAAGTCATTGGCTCTGATATTGTGAATTGCAAAGTGAAACAGCACACTTAGGAATATCTCCTGAACTCATTAATCATTCAGCTGTTGTTATTGCCAATGTGATAATGACCAGATTATCTATTTTAGTGTTGGCAGAGTTTTAAACAATGGGCTGGGAACCAGAGAGAACTGACTTAACTCTCTGGCAATGCAGGGAACTGGAACCTTAAACTTCATCTAGGGGGTAGACAAAAGTGCTGGAGAAACTCAGCGGGTGCAGCAGCATCTATGGAGCGAAGGAAATCGGACCGAAACCTTTCTTCAGACTGTCTCGGAGGTTTCACTTTAGTTTAGTATAGTTCAGAAATACAGCACAGAAACAGGCCCTTCAGCCCATCGAGTCCGTACCGACCAGCGATCCCCGAACATTAACACTATCCTACACCCACTAGGGACATAGAAACATAGAAACATAGAAATTAGGTGCAGGAGTAGGCCATTCGGCCCTTCGAGCCTGCACCGCCATTCAATATGATCATGGCTGATCATCCAACTCAGTATCCCATACCTGCCTTCTCTCCATACCCCCTGATCCCCTTAGCCAGAAGGGCCACATCTAACTCCCTCTTAAATATAGCCAATGAACTGGCCTCAACTACCTTCTGTGGCAGAGAGTTCCAGAGATTCACCACTCTCTGTGTGAAAAATGTTCTTCTCATCTTGGTTTTAAAAGATTTCCCCCTTATCCTTAAGCTGTGACCCCTTGTCCTGGACTTCCCCTAACATCGGGAACAATCTTCCTGCATCTAGCCTGTCCAACCCCTTAAGAATTTTGTAAGTTTCTATAAGATCCCCCCTCAATCTCCTAAATTCTAGAGAGTATAAACCAAGTCTATCCAGTCTTTCTTCATAAGACAGTCCTGACATCCCAGGAATCAGTCTGGTGAACCGTCTCTGCACTCCCTCTATGGCAATAATGTCCTTCCTCAGATTTAAATTTACGCCAAGCCAATTAACCTACAAACCTGCACGTCTTTGGAGTGTGGGAGGAAACCGAAGATCTCGGAGAAAACCCACGCAGGTCATGGGGAGAACGTGCAAACTCCGTACAGACAGCGCCCGTAGTCGGGATCGAACCCGGGTCTCTGGCGCTGTGTGGAGGCAACTCTACCGTAACCGATTCTTGTGATCTCACCGACTCCACCACCAGAACTGGGAGACGCTCAGTGATCAGTTTCAGTCGGCAGGCAAACCTTTGCTATAAATGCACAAGTTGGCTCCAGCCCAACATCGCACTGTAATGAGGTTACTATATATATAAATCACCGAGTTGCTTTGTCTTAGTGCCGTTTATATGTTGATGTATTTCAAGAGAAACCGCAAGAGACTAAAGTAGAAAGGACTGTCCCACAAAACCACGTGTAAACGCACCAGGTAATCGTCTGAAGAAGGGTTTCGGCCCGAAACGTTGCCTATTTCCTTCGCTCCATAGATGCTGCTGCACCCGCTGAGTTTCTCCAGCTTTTTGTGTAACCTTGCTCAAAACCAATTGGACTTGGAAATACTTCTCCTCCCTGTAGAGCTGGCTGGTCGCAGCCAGGTGACTGGGGAAGTGGTCTACAGATTATCTTGGTAGATATGAATGGCAGCGCAGCGGTAGAGTTGCCTCCTCACAGCGCCAGAGACCCGGGTTCGATCCCGACTACGGGCGCTGTCTGTATGGAGTTTGCACGCTCTCCCAGTGACCTGCGCGGGTTTTCTCCGTTTTCTCCCACACTCCAAAGGGATGGGTTACTTGGTAAGTGTGAAAATTGTCCCGAGTGGGTATAGGATAGTGTTAATGTACACTATATCTCTAAACTAAACTAAATGCAAAAACTATATGGAAAAAGTTGGTGATGGTGAATGAATGAATGAATGAATGATTGAATAAATGATACTTTATTATAACATGTGATTTGGCTCAGTGAGATTCTTTGTTTTATACAGAACATATACATAGAAACATAGAAATTAGGTGCAGGAGTAGGCCATTCGGCCCTTCGAGCCTGCACCGCCATTCAATATGATCATGGCTGATCATCCAACTCAGTATCCCGTACCTGCCTTCTCTCCATACCCCCTGATCCCTTTAGCCACAAGGGCCACATCTAACTCCCTCTTAAATATAGCCAATGAACTGTGGCCTCAACTACCCTCTGCGGCAGAGAATTCCAGAGATTCACCACTCTCTGTGTGAAAAAATTTCTTCTCATCTCAGAATTTAAAGGATTTCCCCCTTATCCTTAAGCTGTGACCCCTTGTCCCTGGACTTCCCCAACATCGGGAACAATCTTCCTGCATCCAGCCTGTCCAACCCCTTAAGAATTTGTAAGTTTCTATAAGATCCCCCCTCAATCTTCTAAATTCTAGCGAGTATAAACCGAGTCTATCCAGTCTTTCTTCATGTGAAAGTCCTGACATCCAGGAATCAGTCTGGTGAACCTTCTCTGTACTCCCTCTATGGCAAGAATGTCTTTCCTCAGATTAGGAGACCAAAACTGTACGCAATACTCCAGGTGTGGTCTCACCAAGACCCTGTACAACTGCAGTAGAACCTCCCTGCTCCTAGACTCAGATCCTTTTGCTATGAATATATTCCTATACAGGTATGCCAAAGAGTCGCTATGTCAAGGACATCGACAAAGTTCAATATAGTCCCTACAGTCTCCCTCTTTGTTGGACAGGCTAGATGCAGGAAAAAATGTTCCACATGTTTGGGGGGGGGTCCAGAACCAGGGTCACACATTTTAGATCAGGGGGTCGGCCATTTAGGACTGAGATGAGGAAAAACATTTTCACCCAGAGAGTTGTGAATCTGCGGAATTCTCTGCCACAGAGGCCAATTCACTAGATGTTTTCAAGAGAGAGTTAGATTTAGCTCTTAGGGCTAACAGAATCAAGGGATATGGGGCGGAAAGCAGGAACGGGGTACTGATTCTGGATCATATTGAATGGCGGTGCTGGCTCGAAGGGCCGAATGGTCTACTCCTCCACCTATGTTCTGTGTTTCTATGTTTTTAAGGGAGGGCATTAGTGAGTGGGAAAGAACTGAAGAAGGGTTTCGACCCAAAACGCCAACTATTGTTGACTTCAGAGATGCTGCCTGACCCGTGAGTCTCACCAGCACTTTGTGTACCTAAGAATCTCATTATTCTCTTTGGGAGAAATAACAATAAAACACTCTTAACTGGGGCAACAGCTCAGCAACAGGCCCTTCAGCCCACCGATACTTTAGTTCCATTTAATATTGACACGTCTACCCAAGAAAAGCTTTTTTGTTGCGTGCTATCTAGTCAGTGAAAAGACTAGATAGTTTAGTTTAGAGATACAGCGTGGAAACAGGCCCTTCGGCCCACCGAGTCCGTGCTGGCCATCGATCCCCGTGCACTAGTTCCACCCTACATACTAGAGAACTACCGAAGCTAAACTATCTTCTATCTATCTATCTTCTATACATAACTGAAAACTCTGAACTTGTTATCTTCCGGTTTGGCTGTGTTTTCTATTTGGGGAAAAAACGGTTCACTATAGCGCTATGATTTTTCGGCAGTTCGCTCACCGTTCTCGTGTGCTGTGAGTACGCCAAGTTTCGCTCCGATCGGTTGAATGTCGTCCAAGTAAGCGAGGTTTAAAAAATCTTTAAACCACGCGTGCGCAGATCGATCTCTTCTCCTGCCGTCAGCGCAGCGCGGATTAGTCTCTTCCCCCGTCACTCCCCGGGTCGGTCCGCCCCTTCGGCGCCATCGCAGCGAAGGTTTCCAACCGGACTTTCGGAGGGACCCAAAGCAGCCCCGCCCCAATCAGCCCCGCCCCAAAACAGCAGCCCAGCCCCGCCCTAATAAGCCCCAGCCCCGCCCCAATCAGCCCCAGCCCCGCCCCAAAACAGCAGCCCAGCCCCGCCCCAATCAGCCCCAGCCCCCGCCCCAATCAGCCCCAGCCCCGCCCCAATCAGCCCCAGCCCCCGCCCCAATCAGCCCCCAGCCCCGCCCCAATCAGCCCCAGCCCCGCCCCAATCAGCCCCAGCCCCGCCCCAAAACAGCAGCCCCGCCCACGCCCCAATCAGCCCCAGCCCCGCCCCAATCAGACCCAGCCCCGCCCCGAAACAGCAGACCAGCCCCGCCCCAAAACAGCTGCCCAGCCCCGCCCCAATCAGACCCAGCCCCGCCCCAATCAGACCAGCCCCGCCCCAAAACAGCAGCCAGCCCCGCCCCAATCAGCCCCGGCCCCGCCCCAAAACAGCAGCCCCGCCCACCTTGCATCAGCCCCGCCCACTGGATAATGGGTACCACATGTAGTGCAAGATGAAGTCAATAAAGTGTGAATAAAGAGAGATAAATAAAGATCTCCAGTGAAGTAGATGGGAGTTGAAGACGGTTTCTAGCCGGTGAAAGGATGGTTCAGTTGCCTGAATTGAATTGAATTGAAAACAGCTGGGAAGAAACTGTCCCTGAATCTGTAAGTGTGTATTTTCACACTTCTGTGCCTCTTGCCCGATGGAAGAGGGAGTGGCCGGGGTGAGACTGGTCCTTGATGATGCTGCTGGCCTTGCCGAGGCAGCGTGAGGTGTAGATGGAGTCAGGAAGGAGGTTCCCGATGTGGGGGGATTCGGGGAACTTGTTCCCGATGATGGGGGAGTCCAGAACCAGGGGCCACAGTTTAAGAATAAGGGGTAAACCATTTAGAACGGAGACGAGGAAACACTTTTTCTCACAGAGAGTGGTGAGTCTGTGGAATTCTCTGCCTCACGGAGGGCGGTGGAGGCAGGTTCTCTGGATACTTTCACAGAGAGAGCTAGTAGGGCTCTTAAAAATAGCGGAGTCGGGGGATATGGGGAGAAGCAGGTACGGGGTACTGATTGGGGATGATCATATTGTAGGTATGTTACAAAACCTAACCTGAATCGTCATTGGGAATCTGCCCACAGCCAGGTCCGCGTTTTGCGCTGTTTGGAGGGGGCGGGTTTTAAAACGCGATTTTTACTAGGCTGTACTAATCGCACATGTTCAGCCTAGTAAATCATTAACGAAAAATCGCTGCAAGACCCGGTCGCAAAAGGTATTGTTAGTTTTATAGGCCTCGATAATATAGTTATTAATAGTTTAAAATTACCTGTTTCATCTCGCAACCTCTCGCAGCCCCCAGGGTTTATAGAGCAAACAATTAAAGGTATGTACCTTATTTTTACATTAAATGGGGCATATATATAACACCTATATATCAAATTATCTATAACGAATAGCTCATTTTGGGCTTTTTATATCCCGCAGTATTTTTCTCGGCATTTGAGGGCACTAATCCAGCGCGCTGTCAACATTCTAAACCAGCGCGTTCACAGAAACCCACTAGAAACCGATTTAAATGGGCATTTATTTACAGCAATTGAACACTAAATTCCTTCCATTTGGCCTATAAATTAATGTAAATTAGATATAAAAATCATGTTATATTGTGAATTATTTGTGAATAATCTTTGGACACTTAGGCTATTTAAAAATGTTAATCTTTCCTTAAGAAATGGCCGTTTGATTATCCAAGATCACAGCTTTTTGTAATGTCCATTGAAAATCAATAGGGAACAAGATGCTAATTTCCGAGTATGAAAATGGCCATAACTTTTTTATACTTGAGATATGAAAGTGATTTGGTGTCAAATTAAACTATTGTTATGCTTTATCTGATGGGATAAATTGCAGACTTGATTTTTTAAATCTCAAAATTTTGTAACATTGCTATATTGAGGTTGGTTTGCGTAATGGACTGGGCTGCGTCCAAAACTCTCTGCATTTTTGATGAAGATTGAAGCTTTTGCAGCACCACCTGTTCCAACATTCCCACCTCAGTTCTGCACCAGGAATATCCTTATACTGGGCGAAACATTTAAAATAAATTATTTCTTTAAACCAGTCATTTAAACCACAATTTGCCTCGTAATACTGCAGCAATGCAGTTCCAATTTAATACAAATCACTTCTGGCACAGTTAATGAGTGATGCTGTTTACAGGCATCAATTAGTTTGACTCTTTGGGTCGGAGCCTTCAACAGGGTGAGTGAACCCAATCGTGTTCTATCTCAGGCATGTTGGCGCAGCAGTAGAATTGCCTCCTTACTGCCCCAGAGATCCGCCTTTAATCCTGACTATGGGTGCTGTCTGTATGGATTTAGTACTGTACGTTCACCCCGAGACCCGAGTTTGTTTTCTCCCGGAGTTCCGGTTTCATCCCACACTCCAAAGTTGTGCAGATACAAGAGTCTTTTATTGTTAGAAAAGAACTACAAGTGCTGGTTTAAACATCAGAACTTCTTAAGGGGTTGGACAGGCTAGATGCAGGAAGATTGTTCCCGATGTTGGGGAAGTCCAGGACAAGGGGGCACAGCTTAAGGATAAGGGGAAATCCTTTAAAACCGAGATGAGAAGAACTTTTTTCACACAGAGAGTGGTGAATCTGTGGAATTCTCTGCCACAGAGGGTAGTTGAGGCCACAGTTCATTGGCTATATTTAAGAAGGAGTTAGATGTGGCCCTTGTGGCTAAGGGGATCAGAGGGTATGGAGAGAAGGCAGGTACGGGATACTGAGTTGGATGATCAGCCATGATCATATTCAGATTCAGATTCAGATTCAATTTTAATTGTCATTGTCAGTGTACAGTACAGAGACAACGAAATGCATTTGAATGGCGGTTCAGGCTCGAAGGGCCGAATGGCCTACTCCTGCACCTAATTTCTATGTTTCTATAGACACAAAATGCTGGAGTAACTCAGCGGGACAGGCAGCATCTCTGGAGAGAAGGAATGGGTGATGTTTTGGGTTGAGACCCTTCTTAATAATATTAATAATATATTTTATTGTCATTGCTCATAGGTGCAACGAGATTTGGTATTCAGCTTTATCCGATGTCACAACTTAAACACCTAATAAAATTTAGATACCCAGAGAAACATGATTATAAAAAAAGAACAGTAAATTAGTCTAAAGTGGAAATAGATCTGCACGACATCTTCAGTCTGAAAAGTCACCCATTCCCTCTCTCCAGAGATGCTGCCTGTCCCGCTGAGTTACTCCAGCATTTTTGTGTCTATCTCAGATTCAGATTCAGATTCAGATTCAATTTAATTGTCATTGTCAGTGTACAGTACAGAGACAACGAAATGCATTTAGCATCTCCTGGAACAGCGACATAGCTCTCTCTCTCTCCATTATCTCTGCCCATTATTGTTATTTGTCTCAGATAGAACAAAGACATTCTCACTTGCCGCTGTAGTTATAATTGTAAATAGTCCCTAATTGTGTGTGTAGGATGTTGTTAGTGTGTGAGGATCGCTGGTCGGCACGACTCGAAGGGCCGAAGGGCCTGTTTCCATGCTGTCTCTCTAAACTAATCTAAACACAGAGAAATAAACTCCTTGGGTAAAATGGTTCAATATCGAACGAGCTTCACGATCCCTAGTGAATCCCCAGTGAAACACTCGACAAGCCCTCCCCAAACTTGGCACAACTTGCCCCGATATCTCCGCTCAGCTTCCAGTTCCAGCCTTATCATCTTGGTGCCTCTTGTCAGTATGGGGCTGAGACACAGTCTGTAGAGGGCACTATATTCTGTTTCTCGGCTGTGTGTGACGGACCAGCTTCAGTTGATTTAGAGGGAGCTCAAATCTGCACTGTCCTGAAGAACAACATTGGTGACGTTTTTTGGTCAAGATCCTTCTGCAGACCTGAGTCTTGACTTGAATTGAGTCTGAAGAAGGGTCTCGATCCAAAACTTATTCTCTGTCTTTTCTCGAGAGAGACACTGCCTGAACTGTTTAGTTCCTCCAGGATTTGTGTCTATTTTGGGTGTAAACTAGCATCTGCAGTTCATTCTGTGCTGTCCTGACTTGGGAGTATTCGAAGGGGCAATATAAAGGAAGGTAGACAAAACATGCTGGAGAAACTCAGCGGGTGAGGCAGCATCTATGGAGCGAAGGAAATAGGCGACGTTTCGGGCCAAAACCCTTCTTCAGACTGATGTGGGGTGGCTGTTCTGAGAATACTTAACAGGACCTGTACCTTCCTGCACAGTTTTGGTATATTTGAGATATTTCTGTTAATCTACTGAGAAGAGGAGATTTCCATCTCTTCCCCCCCCCCCACCCCTCCTCTCTCTCTCTCTCTCACCCCCCCCCCCCTTCCTCTCTCTCTCCACCCCCACTTCCTCTCTCTCTCTCTCCACCCCCTCTCTTCCTCTCTTTCTCCACCCCCTCTCTTCCCTCTCTACCCCCCTCTTCCTCTCTCTCCATCCCCTTTCCTCTCTCCCCCCCTCTTCCCTCACCTGTGTCCCACCTGAACTCCCACCTATTTCTCCACACACACACACACACACACACACACACACACACACACACACACACACACACACACACCTAGCCACACACACACACACACACACACACACACACACACACACACACACACACACACACACACACACACACACAGCTCCTTTCCTCCCACAGGCTTCACGGTCCACAACTCTGCAACCCCATCTCACACCTTCTGTTCTTATTTCTGACCTTTGGCCCAATCACCTGCCTAACAGAGCCCTAACACCCCCTCACCTGCGTCGACCTTTCACCTGCCACGCTCTGTCCCGCCTCTCCCCCTCCCCACCGTCATCTTGATTAGTGTGGGTGTCAGGGGTGACGGGAGAAGCAGGAGAAGGGGGTTAGGAGGGAGAGATAGATCAGCCATGGGTTGAATGGCTAGTAGACTTGATGGGCCGAATGGCCTAATTCTAACGTGCTAACTTATGTTGCGTGCTAACCAGTCAGCGGAAAGACAATACATGATTACAATCGAGCCAGATGATCACAGTGTACAGATACATGATAAGGAATAACGTTTAGTGCAAGGTAAAGCCTGCAAAGTCCGATCAGGGATAGTCCGAGGGTCACCAATGAGGTAGATAGTAGTTCAGCACTGCTCTCTGGTTGTGGTAGGATGGTTTAGTTGCCTGATAACAGCTGGGAAGAAACTGTCCCTGAATCTGGAGGTGTGTGCGTTTGTTTTCACACTTCTGTACCTCTTGACCGATGGGAGAGGGGAGACGAGGAGTGGCCGGGGTGAGGTTCGTTGGGTTTATAGATGGAACAGGTTAGGTGTCAGGAGATAAACATTACAACACAGAACAGCACAGAAACAGGCCCTTCAGCCCACAACATGATGCCAAGTTAAACTCATTTAGTTATGTTGTTAGGAACTCAGCGGGTGCAGCAGCATCTATGGAGCGAAGGAAATAGGCAACGTTTCGGGCCGAAACCCTTCCAGCACTCTGTGAAACGTCACCTATCCATGTTCTCCACAGATGCTGCCTGACCCACTGAGTTACTCCAGCACTCTGTGAAACGTCACCTATCCATGTTCTCCACAGATGCTGCCTGACCCGCTGAGTTACTCCAGCACTCTGTGAACGTCACCTATCCATGTTCTCCACAGATGCTGCCTGACCCGCTGAGTTACTCCAGCACTCTGTGAAACGTCACCTATCCATGTTCTCCACAGATGCTGCCTGACCCGCTGAGTTATGCTGCAGCAGCATCTATGGAGCGAAGGAAATAGGCAACGTTTCAGGCCGAAATCCTTCTGGAAATAGGCAACGTTTTGGGCCGAACCCGGAAGGGTTTCGGCCCGAACGTTGCCTATTTCCTTAGCTCCATAGATGCTGCTGCACCCGCTGAGTTTCTCCAGCTTTTTTGGTACCTTCGATTCTCCAGCATCTGCAGTTCCTCCTTAAACACTTAGTTATGATGTTAGTTTGGAGACACTGGCTTTGGCCACTGAGTCCATGCCGACAACACTAACACTATCCTACACACACTAGGGACAATTTACATTTACACCAAGCCAATTAACCTACAAACCTGTACGTCTTTGGAGTGTGGGAGGAATCCGAACATCTCAGCACCTGGAGAAAACCCACGCAGGTCACGGGGGAGAACGTACAAACTCCGTACAGACAGCACCCGTAGTTGGGATCGAACCTGGGTCTCTGGCGCTGTGAGGCAGCGACTCTAACCGCTGCACCACCGTGCCACTCTAATCTCCTCTGACTGCATGTGATCCATATCCCCACCTTCCCCTGTGTATTCATGTGTTCCCGATGTTGGGGAAGTCCAGGACAAGGGGTCACAGCTTAAGGATAAAGGGGAAATCCTTTAAAACCGAGATGAGAAGAACTTTTTCACACAGAGAGTGGTGAATCTCTGGAACTCTCTGCCACAGAGGGTAGTCGAGGCCAGTTCATTGGCTATATTTAAGAGGGAGTTAGATGTGGCCCTTGTGGCTAAGGGGATCAGGGGGTATGGAGAGAAGGCAGTGTACGGGATACTGAGTTGGATGATCAGCCATGATCATATTGAATGGCGGTGCAGGCTCGAAGGGCCGAATGGCCTACTCCTGCACCTAATTTCTATGTTTCTATGTGTTTATCTAAAAGCCTCTTTGAATTATTATGGGCAACAAGGAAATGGCAGAAGAGTTGACTAGGTACTTTGGATCTGTCTTCACTAAGGAAGACACAAACAATCTCCCAGATGCACTGTAAAGGGGTAAAGGAACTGAAATAAATTTTTACAAGGCGAGGAATAGTATTGGGAAGGCAAATGGGACCTTAGGATCTTATAGAAATATATAAAATTATAAAAGGACTGGACAAGCTAGATGCAGGAAAAATGTTCCCAATGTTGGGCGAGTCCAGAACCAGGGGCCACACACAGTCTTAGAATAAAGGGGAGGCCATTTCAGACTGAGGTGAGAAAAAAACTTATTCACCCAGAGAGTTGTGAATTTGTGGAATTCCCTGCACAGAGGGCAGTGGAGGCCAAGTCACTGGATGGATTAAGAGAGAGTTAGATAGAGCTCTAGGGGCTAGTGGAGTCAAGGGATAGGGGAGAAGGCAGGCACGGGTTATTGATAGGGGACGATCAGCCATGATCACAATGAATGGCGGTGCTGGCTCGAAGGGCCGAATGGCCTCCTCCTGCGCCTATTTCTATGTTTCTGTGAGTCTGAGGAAGGGTTTTGGCTGGAGAAACTCAGCGGGTGCAGCAGCATCTATGGAGCGAAGGAAATAGGCACGTTCGGCCCGAAACCCTTCCGGGTTTCGGCCTGAAACGTTGCCTATTTCCTTCAGGGTTTCAGCCCGAAACGTTGCCTATTTCCTTCGCTCCATAGATGCTGCTGCACCCGCTGAGTTTCTCCAGCAATTTTGTCTACCTTCTATGTTTCTATAGAGAAGGCAGGCACGGGTTATTGATAGGGGATGATCAGCCATGATCACAATGAATGGCAGTGCTGGCTCGAAGGGCCGAATGGCCTCCTCCGGCACCTATTTTCCATGTTTCTATGCCACAATCCTGTCTGCGTTAATTATTTTTCTATTCCGAATCCCAAACACATCTGTAGTTTGATAAGTGAGTTTGATAGATCAGTGAATTTGTTATGCTGTGATAATTCTGTCAAGTGTGAGTCAATGGTGGTTTTGGGATTGGCGATCTCACCGCTGAATCATAACATTATGTGTTTGTCTGGCTTTGGAGAGTAAAATTTCGGCTGGCTCTCGACTAAGTACCAGGCAGTGGTCCACATTTGTAGGTCCCAGGTTCCAAATAAAACAGAGGGGTAAAACTCCCAGCATATGGGCACAGCGGTAGAGTTGCTGCCTCACAGCACCAGAGGCCCGGGTTCGATCCTGACTACGGGTGCTGTCTGTACGGAGTTTGCACGTTCTCCCCGTGACCAGCCTGGGTTTACTCCGCGATCTTCCGAGATCCAAAGACGTACATGTTTGTAGGTTAATTGGCTTGGGACAAATGTAAAATTGTCCCTAGTGTGTGTAGGGTAATGTTAGTGTCACAGGCCGGCACGGACTCGGAGGGCCGAAGGGCCTGTTCCGCGCTGTATCTCTAAACTAAACTAAACAAGCACTGAGACCGTGCATCTCCTATGAATATATCTGGTTCCAAATAGACCAAAAGATGAACTGGCAATAAAACTTGCAGAATTATTCTTCGTTTGGCTTAGAGCTTTAGTAGTTTGATTGTCATGTGTACTGAGGTACAGTGAAAAGCATTTGTTCCGTGCTAACCAGTCAGCAGAAAGACAATACATGATTACAATCGAGCCATTTACAGTGTGTAGATACATGATAAGGGAATAACGTTTATTCGCAAGGTAAAGCCAGCAAAGTCCGATCAAAGATAGTCGAGGATCACCATGAGGTAGATAGTAGTTCAGCACTGCGCTCTGGTTGTGGTAGGATGGTTCATTTAAGACCGAGATGAGAAAAAACTTTTTCACCCAGAGAGTTGTGAATTTGTGGAATTCCCTGCCACAGAGGGCAGTGGAGGCCAAGTCACTGGATGGATTTAAGAGAGAGTTAGATAGAGTTCTAGGGGCTAGTGGAATCAAGGGATATGGGGAGAAGGCAGGCACGGGTTATTGATAGGGGACGATCAGCCATGATCACATTGAATGGCGGTGCTGGCTCGAAGGGCCAAATGGCCTCCTCCTGCACCTATTTTCTATGTTTCTATGTTAACAGTTTGGAGCAAAGTTGCATAAGGCACATACCTTCTCTCCAGAGATGCTGCCTGTCCCGTTGAGTTACTCCAGCTTTTTGTGTCTATCTTCGGTGTAAACCAGCGTATGTAGTCCCTTCCTCTGCAGCAGATAAGTGTAGGATTAGGGGAGTGAATGGTTGATGTACAGTATTGACTGGATGGGCCAAAAGCCTGTTTCCACATTGTATGACTCCAATTACTTGGTCTTCATCCTACTGTGTCTATCAAAGATGTTACTCAGATACAATGTTCAATAAGGAACTGCAGATGCTGGAAAATCGAATGCTGGAGAAACTCAGCGGGTGCAGCAGCATCTATGGAGCGAAGGAAATAGGCAACGTTGCCTATTTCCATAGAAACATAGACAATAGGTGCAGGAGTAGGCCATTCGGCCCTTCAAGCCTGCACCGCCATTCAATATGATCATGGCTGATCATCCAACTCAGTATCCTGTACCTGCCTTCTCTCCATACCCCCTGATCCCTTTAGCCACAAGGGCCACATCTAACTCCCTCTTAAATATAGCCAATGAACTGTGTGGCCTCAACTACCTTCTGTGGCAGAGAATTCCACAGATTCACCACTCTGTGTGAAAAATGTTTTCCTCATCTCGGTCCTAAAAGATTTCCCCTTATCCTTAAACTGTGTGGCCCCTTGTTCTGGACTTCCCCAACATCGGGAACAATCTTCCTGCATTCCAGAAGGGTTTCTGCCCGAAACGTTGCCCATTTCCTTCGCTCCATAGATGCTGCCTCACCCGCTGAGTTTCTCCAGCATTTTTGTCTACCTTTCTCAGATACAAGTCATAGATAGAGTCACACGCAGCGTGGAAACAGCCCCTTCCGTCCATCTTGCCCACACCCGCCAACACGTCCCATCTGCGCTTGTCCCACCTGCCCGCGTTTGGCCCATATCCCTCTACACCCTGTCCTATCCATGTACCTGTCCGAAATTTAAACCTTGCAGTTATAACCATATAACCATAAAACAATGACAGTCCTACAAATCCGTGCCCAACACTTATTTTCTCCTAGTCCCATCTACCTGCATTGATAAGTGGGAATAAGTGGCTTGTGGTACAGCGATTCCAGGAAGTTTAATCCATATCAGGTTTTCTTTACTCCCTCCCCTCTCCCTCACCTCCCTCCCTATCCAAATTGTTGTTCCTCCAGCTTTATCGAGGAGAAGATGGCCAGGTTTTGTAACGACCAGTAGAACCGTGTCGTGTTTGCGTGGAATTGGAGAGAACGGGCTGTCAAAGCCTGCAGCCCCGAAGCGTGTGTGTGTGTGTGTAGCTCTCTCTCCTTCTCTCTGTGTCTGTCCCCTTCTCTCTCTCTCTCTGTGTGTGTCTCCCCCTCCATCCATCCCCTCCCTCTCCCTGTCTGTCTGTCTGTGTGTGTGAGACAAACACACACACACACAGTCTCACTCTCCCCATCTCCCTCCCCTTTCTCTCTCTCCCCCCTCTCACACACACACACACACACCTTACAGCAGCAGCAGCAAAAGCAGCTGGGACAATCCAGCGGATTATAGAAAAGGGAGAGAGGGAAAGAGAGGACAGAGCTGTCAGCGGCGGGGGAAGGAGAGACGAGACGAGGAGAGACGAGACGAGATGAGAGCGCTGTGTAGCGGGCTCTAAGGCCGGCCTGTGTCGGTGTGTGTGTGTGTGGGAGAGACGCACACAGAACCGTGGAGACTCGACCAAAGACTGGGATTTCTCCCACACCCACCCACCTCCCTGTATCTGTACACACACACATACACACACATACACACACACAGCGAGCGAGGGAGAGAAAGACTGGCGGGACGTTACCTGCTTTATAGAAAAGCCAGCAGGGACAAGATAAAGGAGCAACGAAGAAATCCCGGCGGCTGATTCTCTGTCTCTCTCGTCCTTGGTTATGCGAGCGGCCGGGACACGGACACGGACACGGAGCGGCTGGAGCCGGGGAACACAGGTGAGGGAGTGGGGGAGGGGGGTGGTGGTGTGGGGGGGGGGGATTGGGGAGGGGGTGGGAAGGCGGGGTGGGAGGGGAGTGGGAGATGGGGAAATTGTAACTGATTGATTGGGGAGAGGAGAGGGGAGAGTAGAGGGGAATAGGGGGAATTAGAGGGAGAGGGGTTGAAGGGTGGGGGGGGGGGGAGAGAGAGGGAGGGGGAAATAGGGGGGGTGAAGGGGGGAGAGGGGGTTGTAGGCAGTGGCTTGAGGCGGTGGATCAGAGCGACCCGTCTTCTGGAACGTGTCCAGAGGCGAGGGGCGGGAGTGACCGCTGGCAGCGGGCCGAGTGGCCGCGGGGAGGGGGGGGGGGGGTCGGGGTCACAGCGGGTAGAGTGGTGTGAGGGGAGGGGGGGGGGGAGACAGCACCGCATTTTCTGGTGTCGGCATTTGTATTTACGGTGACTAACGATAGGACGTGAAGAAAAATTCCGCAGTCGCTGCTCCCCCCTCCCCTTCTCCCCTCGCCCCCCCTCTCTCTCTATCTCCTCCCTCTCTCCTCTTCCCCCCCTCTCTCCTCTCCCCCCCCCCCCCCCTCCCTCTTTCCCGCTCCCGGACGTGGGGGCGGGGGAGAAATAATTCCTCTCTAACCCCCCCCCCCCCCCCCCCAAGACGGGGATAATAGTGTCAGTCGGCTGAGGATTGTAGCACCTGTCCTGGCCGTTCGGCCCCTCTCCCCCGACATCTCCCTACCCACCCACCCCTGTCTCCCGGTGAATGGGATATTAACTGGTATTGTGGGGGGGGGGGTGACTTATCCTGACCCCCCCTCCTCTCCCACCTCCTCGGTCTCCCTGGGAATGGGACATTGGCCG
>JAWMAR010000160.1:3638579-3656079 GCA_036785375.1 Leucoraja ocellata
GATGCCCCCAGTCTCCGATTTCCCCATTGTGTGCCCTCTACCCTAATTAAAATATTAAACGTTAAAAGATGTCCCCCATTTCCATTTTCCCTCAATCCATACCCCGATCCCACTAAAATATTCAGCGATTAAGATGCCCCTTCTACATTTGCCCGCATAGCTGGCCGTGGACCCTTCTAAAATATAAAATATTTAAAAATATGCCCGTCGCTATTTCCTTCCTCACAATCAAACCTAAAAATATAAAATATTAAAAGATGCCTCCAATCTTCATTTGCCTGCCTTGTTTGTCCTCCGCCCTTGAATATTAAAATATGCTCCCGTCTCTATTTTCCCCACTTAAAATGTTAAATATTAAAATGTACCCCAACTCCATTAGCCCACATCTCTTGCCTTCTACCTTACTTGCAATATAATGTATTAAAATATGCACCTCCCTCATTTCTAGCCCTCTATCCTACGAAATATTAAATATTAAATCAGTCCTGTCTCCATTTCCCCACCGCTTTGTCGGTGTACCCCAATTACAATATAGATGGGTTTTTTTAATGCCCCCCATCTCCATCTTTCTCCTAGTTTGCCCTCCATCCCACTCGAATATTAAAAGATGCACCATCCCTATTTGCCCATCGCCACCCTCTCTCCCCCCCCAACTCGGAATATTATTATTAAATGCAAATAGACATCACCCATCGCCATTTTCCATTCACTATCCCACTTGAAATTATTTAACAAATGCACCCATCTTTTAATTTAAAAAGGGCCCCCACCTTTTCGCTCATCTCCTGCCATCTATCCCAGTTGGAAATATTATATATTAAGAGTTTCCCGATCTCAGTTTTCTCCCATCGCTTATCTTGCACCCCCGCTTACAATATTAAATGTAAAAAAGATTTCCCCGTCATCGTTATCATAATTTAAATATTAAAGGAGCCCCCCCCCCACTGTTTTCCCCCATTATTTGCCCTCTACCCTGCTTGCAATGTTAAATATTAAAAGATCGCCCCATAGTCTGCCTTCTCCTCGGCTGGTCGGGCATTAACTGGAGCGAGGGGCCATCGGTGTGAGTCCTTCAAGGGTGTAGATGTGCTCCGATGTGCTGTGTTAGTGCAGGTGTAGGGAACGAGAGCTAGGTTTCTCTTCCCCCCCCCCCCCCCCCCCCCTGCTGAGCTCCAATGCCTGGGGAGGAACCTCCTAGCATCCATTCCCTCAGCCATGCAGCTGCAGAGGTGGCCCTCAAGAGCAAGTCTAGAACCTCAGTTTTATAGCCTGGGAACTGAAGAACGTCTCAGTTCAGTTTAGTTTATTGTCACTTGCACCAAGGTCCAGTGGAAAGGAACTGCAGTGCCGGTTTACACTGAAGGTACACACAAATGCTGGAGTAACTCAGCAGGGACAGGCAGCATCTCTGGATGGAAGGGATGGGTGATGTTTCGGGCCGGGTGAAAAGGTTTTGTTGCGTGCTAACCAGTCAGCGAGAGACAATACATTATTGGCAGTATACAGATACTTGAGAGTGGTGAATCTGTGGAATTCTCTGCCACAGAAGGTAGTTGAAGCCACACAGTTCATTGGCTATATTTAAGAGGGAGTTAGATGTGGCCCTTGTGGCTAAAGGGATCAGGGGGTATGGAGAGAAAGCAGGGATGGGATACTGAGTTGGATGATCAGCCATGATCATATTGAATGGCGGTGCAGGCTCGAAGGGCCGAATGGCCTCTACTCCTGCATCATTTTCTATGTTTCTATGGAAATAGGCAACGTTTCGGGCCGAAACCCAGAAGGTTTCGGCCCGAAACGTTGCCTATTTCCTTCGCTCCATAGATGCTGCTGCACCCGCTGAGTTTCTCCAGCATTCGATTTTCCAGCATCTGCAGTTCCTTCTTGAACATTGTATCTGAGTAACATCTTTTGATAGACACAGTAGGATGAAGACCAAGTAATTAGTCATACAATGTGGAAAAGGCCTTTTGGCCCATCCAGTCAATACTGTACATCAACCATCCACTCCACTAATCCTACACTTATGGAGAGAAGGCAGGTATGGGATACTTAGTTGGATGATCAGCCATGATCATATTGAATGGCGAATGGTGCAGGCTCGAAGGGCCGAATGGCCTACTCCTGCACCTATTATCTATGTTTCTATGAGTGGGAAAATAATGTTGAGTGCAAGGTAAAGCCAGCAAAGTCCGATCAAGGATACTCACTCTGAGTCTCACAGATGAGGTAGATAATATCTCATTGGCGATCCTCAGTCTATTCAGATGCTGGTTTACACCGAAAATAGACACAAAAAGGTGGAGTAACTCAGCGGGTCAGGCAGCATCTGTGGAGAAGTTACACAAAAATGCTGGAGAAACTCAGCGGGTGCAGCAGCATCTATGGAGCAAAGGAATAGGCAACGTTTCGGGTCGAAACCCTTCTTCAGACTTTTTTTTTGTTTTGCCTACCTTCGATTTTCCAGCATCTGCAGTTCCTTCTTGAACACATCTGTGGCGAAGTAACGCTTTGTGCCGGGACCAATCTTCCCCCATCTCATCTTGGCTTTTGTTTAATGATGTCCCCATTTTTATCCAATCATTTTTTTTTCCCCGTTTTGTTTTTTTAAAGTCGAGAAAATCTTGGAAACTTTGTTGTCATTCAGACCTTTCAGTCTGAACGAAATTCCGTCGCCTTGCAGTTATACGTATAATAAAATAACAAAACACAAATTTAACCCACCACAATAAGTTCACCAGACACCTCCTCACCGTGATAGAAGGCAATAAATCTTAAGTCTTAATAAATTCTTAATGAAACGAATGAGTTGCCATAAATCACGACTGTGTCAATATACAGGGACGCGCGCAGGCATTGGAGCTGAACTTCTTTCCACTGTGATGTAGAACAGGGAAGACTCTGTTTAGTTTAGAGATTACAGCGCGGAAACAGGCCCTTCAGCCCACCGAGTCTGCACCGACCAGCGATCCCCGCACACTAACACTATCCTACACACACCAATTGGGGTTACTGAATATCCCGCGGTCTAGGCATAAGCTCAGGGGTGACCCCGTCTTTGGGGTTGCAGCTTCTAGACTGTGGAACAGCATCCCCCTTCCCATCAGAACTGCCCCCTCCAACGACTCCTTTAAGTCGAGACTAAAAACTCATCTTTATTCAAGCCTTTCTTGACGTCCTCTGAGGGAGGGCTACATGTATGTATTTATGTATGTACTTAATCCATGTATAATGTTAGTACCTCCACCAATGTAAAGCACTTTGGACAACCAGAGTTGTTTTTTAAATTTGCTACAGAAATAAAACTGACTTGACTTGACACACATTTTGGGTCGAAACCTTCAGACTAGTCAGGTCTGAAGAAGGGTCTCAGCCCGAAACGTCACCCATTCCTTCTCTCCAGAGATGCTGGCTGTCCCGCTGAGTTACTCCGGCATTTTGTGTCTATCTTCGGTTTAAACCAGCACCTGCAGTTCCTTCCTAGACAATTAAAAATGGGTTTAGACAATAGACAATAGGTGCAGGAGTAGAGGCCATTCGGCCCTTCGAGCCAGCACCGCCATTCAATGTGATCATGGCTGATCGTCCCCAATCCAGTACCCCGTTCCTCGCCTTCTCCCCATATCCCCATGACTCCGCTATCTTTAAGAGCCCTATCTATCTCTCTCTTGAAAGCATCCAGAGAACCTGCCTCCACCGCCCTCTGAGATAGAGAATTCCACAGACTCACAACTCTCTGTGTGAAAAAGTGTTTCCTCGTCTCCGTTCTAAATGGCTTACTGCTTATTCTTAAACTGTGTGTGTGGCCCCTGGTTCTGGACTCCCCCAACATCGGGAACATGTTTCTAGTGTGTCCAAGCCCTTAACAATCTATCAGTTTAAGGCTGGGTGATTTGGCCTACAATTGAAGCCAATTCTCCTCTTGTTCAATCCCTAAATAGATCTCTGGGTAGAGATAAGATTGGCGTTGCTCAAAGGCGGGGAACACAATTAATTTTGGAACTCATTTGCCACAGAAGGTTGTGGAGGCCAAGTCAATGGATATTTTTAAGGTTGAGATTTGACAGATTCTTGATTAGTGCGGGTGTCAGGGGTTATGGGGAGAAGGCAGGAGAATGGTGTTGGGAGAGAGAGATAGATCAGCCACGATGAATGGTGGAGTAGACTTGATGGGCCGAATGGCCTAATTCTGCTCCTATCCCTTCTGAACCAACCCATCCAAAATATTCCTTCCTGAGAGCGCTGAGCATAATTGTTGAAGGCCAACTGGAATCTGTACGTCACTGGTCACTGTTGTTTGGGTCTGAAGCACGGGGTGTAGAGCAGGGAATAGTGGTGGGAATGTTGGGAATACTGTAACTGGTTTGTATTTTAGCTCTGCAGGTATTTGATTTTTGTATCGCGGCAGTTTCATTTCTTCCCATCCACCCTGGTGATATTTATATTCACTGCCAGTTCTTCCTCTGTGTTCTCTGCTCACTCCCCTCCATTTTCTCCATCTCGCTGCGATCCTGCTCTGTGTATCTCTGTTCTCTAAACACCCTGGCGCGCTCTCTCTCTCTCCTTCTCCTGCCACTGTATGTGTGTAATATGTACATTTATGTGTGTGTGTGTGGAAATAGCATGAATGCAAATGCATTTAGATATATGTCAGTGTGTGCGTTTGGGTGAGAATGTATATTTGCATTGTATGCATACGTGTGTGCTTTGTTTTTACAGCATGTGCATACGTGTTTATATGTAGTACATGCCTTGTGCATGTGCTTGTTATTTATAATAATTTATATATATTATTATGTATATGGAGTGTGTGTATGTACATGGCTTGTGTGCGCGCACATGTGTATATAGGGTGTATATGTATGTTTATGGGTTGTGTGTGTGAATATATGTATGTGTGTGTATATGGATTGTGTGTATGTTATGTACACGAGTTGTGCATGTATGCATGCATATGAGTTGTGTGTGTGTGTGACATGTATGGTCATCGGTTTATGTATATGTATGCATGGGCTATGTGTGTCCATGTGCGTGTATGTATATGCATGTGCTATGTGTATGTATGCATGTATATGCATGGGTATGTGTGTGCATGTGTATGCATGCATGTGCATGGGCTATGTGTGAGTGTATGTGTGATAGATAGATATGCCATTTATTGTCACTATACGTGTACAGTGAAACTGAAAGCTGCTCGTACTCAGTGCATACATACAATTTAGCACAAAAACAAGAAACAGAAAAAACAAAAAACAGAGGGAGATGGGGGGGGGGGGAATAGGTGCACAAATTCTGCGGCGCTACATACATATAAACATATATACAGATGGAAGTCCGTGTTGGGCGGTGAAGTCAGTGCATGTGTGAATTTGAATTTATAGTAGATATAATTCTCGGAAAGCAACTATTCCTGAGTCTGTTTGTCCTGGATTTGATGCACCTATAGCGCCTTCCAGAGGGCAGCAGGTCGAACAGTCCAAACGCAGGATGGGAGCTGTCTTTGATGATCTTCTTTGCCCTGCTAAGGCAGCGGGAGGTGTAGATGTCCACCAGGGAGGGGAGAGGGCAGCCAATGATCCTCTGCGCTGTCCTGGTTACCCTCTGAAGCCTCTCCCTGTCTGCCATGGTGCAGCTGCCATACCATGCTGTAATGCAGTATGTCAGCAGGCTCTCGATGGACGAGCGGTAGAAGGTCAGCAGCAGGTTAGAGTCCAGGTTGTGCTTCCTGAGGACCCTCAGGAAGTGCAGCCGCTGCTGAGCCTTCTTGATGACCGCTGTCGTGTTGTCCGTCCAGGAGATGTCAGCAGCGATATGGACACCGAGAAACCAGGAAGGTGTTGACCCTCTCCATACCCCTTGATTCCGTTAGCCCTAAGAGCTAAACCTAACTCTCATTATGAAGGTAGACACAAAATGCTGGAGTAACTCAGCGGGACAGGCCAGCATCTCTGGAGAGAAGGGATGACTGACCCTTCCTCATCTGAGAGTCGGGGGAGGGGGGAGATACATAGATAAGGAGGTGCAAGGTGTGAAAATGGGACAAAGGGAATGGTGATCAAGGTACGCCTGCTGCAAAATCATCACGAAGAGATGTGCGTGTTTGTCACAATGTGTGTACACACGCGCGCACACACCCGTGCAGATTATAATGTATATTTAGAAGCAGCAATGTAATTTATTCTGAATTATTACAAATCAGCCGGTCTTGTGGATCTGTGTGTTCCGTCTCCCAGTCTCCCGCTCTCTCTGCTCCCTCCATCCGCAACAAAAAGCCTTCTGCTGTTCGCAGTTCGTTAGATTTATTTTTCCTCCCCGTCTCCTTCCGAAAAATATTAGTTTGCGGCTGGTTCTGTTTGTGTTTCTCTACCGGGCCTGTGATCCTTGGTCAGTCGAACTGCCTTTGTTTCCCAGTTTGTCTCTCAGCTTCTGTCTGGCTCTCTGTGTATGTATGGCTCTGTGTATATATCTGGCTCTCTGTGTATGTATGCCTCTGTGTATCTATCTGGCTCTCTGTGTATGTATGGCTCTGTGTATGTATGGCTCTGTGTATGTATGGCTCTGTGTATGTATGGCTCTGTGTATGTATGGGCTCTGTGTATGTATGGCTCTGTGTATGTATGCCTCTGTGTGCTGTTACCTCCACCTTATCTACAAACGCACGCCCGCGATTTCCTCTAGGATTTAGTGTATATTTTTCTCATGGTATTGCGTTCCTTGTCTCTCTCTGTCTCACCCTTTCTCTCTCTGTCTCACCCCCTCTCTCTGTCTCTCTCCCCTCTCTCTGTCTCTCTCCCCCTCTCTCTGTCTCTCTCCCCCTCTCTCTGTCTCTCTCCCCCTCTCTCTGTCTCTCTCCCCCTCTCTCTGTCTCTCTCCCCCTCTCTCTGTCTCTCTCCCCCTCTCTCTGTCTCTCTCCCCCTCTCTCTGTCTCTCTCCCCCTCTCTCTGTCTCTCTCCCCTCTCTCTGTCTCTCTCCCCCTCTCTCTGTCTCTCTCCCCCTCTCTCTGTCTCTCTCCCCCTCTCTCTGTCTCTCTCCCCCTCTCTCTGTCTCTCTCCCCCTCTCTCTGTCTCTCTCCCCCTCTCTGTCTCTCCCCCCCCTCTCTCTGTCTCTCTCTCCCCCTCTCTCTCTCTCTCCGTCTCCCTCTCTCTCTCTCTCCGTCTCTCTCTCTGTCTCTCTCCCCTCTCTCTGTCTCTCTCCCCCTCTCTCCGTCTCTCTCCCCCTCTCTCTGTCTCTCTCCCCCTCTCTCTGTCTCTCTCCCCCTCTCTCTGTCTCTCTCCCCCTCTCTCTGTCTCTCTCCCCTCTCTCTGTCTCTCTCCCCCTCTCTCTGTCTCTCTCCCCCTCTCTCTGTCTCTCTCCCCCTCTCTGTCTCTCCCCCCTCTCTCTGTCTCTCTCCCCCTCTCTCTGTCTCTCTCCCCCTCTCTCTGTCTCTCTCCCCCTCTCTCTGTCTCTCTCCCCCTCTCTCTGTCTCTCTCCCCCTCTCTCTGTCTCTCTCCCCCTCTCTCTATCTCTCTCCCCCTCTCTCTGTCTCTCTCTCCCTCTCTCTGTCTCTCTCTCCCCCTCTCTCTGTCTCTCTCTCCCCCTCTCTCTGTCTCTCTCTCCCCCTCTCTCTGTCTCTCTCCCCCTCTCTCTGTCTCTCTCCCCCTCTCTCTGTCTCTCCTCCCCCTCTCTCTGTCTCTCCCCCCCTCTCTCTATCTCTCTCCCCCTCTCTCTGTGTCTCTCCCCCTCTCTCTGTCTCTCTCCCCCTCTCTCTGTCTCTCTCTCCCCCTCTCTCTGTCTCTCTCCCCCTCTCTCCCTCTCTCTGTCTCTCTCCCCACCTCTCCTTCTCTCTCCCTGTGTGTTTTTCCACCTGTCTCTATCCTCTCCTGATCTCACTACCCCCTCCATATGCGCCATTCATTTTGATTCTCTCTTTGCTCGTATCTCTCTCCCTCTCTCTGGTTCTCGCTGTCCCTGACTCTGTGTGCCTTGGTCTTTTCGGGCTTGCATCCCATCTGTACCTCTCCGTACCTCTGTTTTCCCACCCCCAGTCTGCAGTGTAGCCAGACTATGGGTGTGATAGAGGCACGAAGTGAGGAGGGGGGTAGACCTCCTATGTGTGGTGAAAGATTCAACCTGTTATTGTTTCTCTGCACAAAAAATAATACATTCTTGCAGGACCAATGATTAAATTAATTCCAAGTAAACACCCCACAGAGATGTGTGCGCAGAATACGCTGTTCTCAAAATGGAAGATATCCATCAGGTGCTCAGATGTGTGATGCCTCTTCTGCCCTCTCCCCTTTGTTAAATCTACTGTCTGCGGACTTTGGTTAAGGGTTGGAACATAGGGACCACCGCCACTCATCCCTGGTGGACCATGAGAAGGTGCTGGGAGTCCTAGGGACAGTCTGAAGAAAGGTCTCAACCCGAAACATCACCCAAAGATGCTGCCTGTCCCGCTGAGTTACTCCAGCATTTTGTGTCTGTCTTCTGATCTAATGTTGTCTGATTTCGTAGAATCGGTGAAGTATGTACATAACATTTGTCACCTGGGGTGGGAGATTGCAACCTTCACATGGGCTGCCCTGTTCAACGAATGCAATCAACCTGGCATGCACAATCAAATAGAACAAGTTATCCTACAACTTCAGGCTGTGCATGCCATACGCAAGAACATCTGTCACCCGATCATTGTTTTGAGGCTAAACCAATACATGGAAATAGATGGAGTGCTGTCATTTTTTTGAGAGTCAGGGGAGAGAGAAACACACATTGAAGGGTAAGGTGTGAAAATGACAGGTCAAAGGCAGGTGATGATTAAGAAATATAGAATGTTTAAGAAAGAACTGCAGATGCTGGAAAAATCGAAGGTAGACAAAAATGCTGGAGAAACTCAGCGGGTGAGGCAGCATCTGTGGAGCGAAGGAAATAGGTGACGTTTCGGGGCGAGACCCTTCTTCAGACTGGTTCATTTCAAAGACAGACACAATATGCTGGAGTAACTCAGCGGGACAGGCAGCATCTATGAAGAGAAGGAATGGGTGACGTTTCAGTTCGAGACCCTTCTTCCGACTGGTTCATTTCATAGACAGACACAATATGCTGGAGTAACTCAGCGGGACATAGAAACATAGAAATTAGGTGCAGGAGTAGGCCATTCGGCCCTTCGAGCCTGCACTGCCATTCAATATGATCATGGCTGATCATCCAACTCAGTATCCTGTACCTGCCTTCTCTCCATACCCCCTGATCCCCTTAGCCACAAGGGCCACATCTAACTCCCTCTTAAATATAGCAAATATACAGGCAGCATCTATGGAGCGAAGGAAATAGGTGACGTTTCGGGGCGAGACCCATCTTCAGACATGAGTCTTGTCTTGAAGTGCGTTAATGGCTGTCCCACTTACGTGATTTTTTTCGGCGACTGCCGGCACCCGTCATAGGTCTCTGAAAATTTTCAACATGTTGAAAATCCAGCGGGGACCAGAACAAGGAACGACTCTTTGGGTGACTACTCAGGACCGTACAAGCTTCATTCACCCCGCGACATGTCACCTGTACGGTCGTGAGTCGTCTCCTCAGTCGCCCAAAGAATCGTAGCGTCTTTCTGGTCCCCGCTGGGTTTTTCAACATGTTGAAAATTTTCGGAGACCTGCAAAGACCTATGCCGGCAGTTGCCGAAAAAGTCGCATAAGTGGGACAGGCCCGTTAGGAGAAAAACCGAGTCAGTTTTGTGTCGAGTGTCACCTCTCTCTCCCTCCCTCTCTTCACAGACGATACCTGCGGTGGTGAAGTTGGGGTCACTTGGACTGGAGCCATGAGTTACGAACAGACGAGATGACTGCCCGGATCCCCACCCGAACCCTCTCTCCATCACCCCCCCTAATCTCCCAATGAGGAAAATGGCTTGCGGTCTAAACCAGGTACAAAAATTCTCACATGATCCACTTGGCACATCAGTAGACATTTTTAATTAGCCCCAGAGCTTCCTGCAATGTTAGTAGTTGGTTCAAATCTCCAGCCTTGACAATATTTTGATTTTAGTTTAATTGTCTCTGCATTTAGCAATTTAAGAAAAAATTAGTGGGGGTGACTCATTGCATTCGTCACGGTTTCTGGAAACATTGGAATGCTCAGCCCTATTTTTAAAAAAACATCAGCTGGGTGTATTCCTTTTCCCAACACACCATAGCTTGCTGCCCACACCACTACCTTACCAGGAAGATAAATACAGCCTCTCTTCATCTCAGGGAAATGATATCTAACCGGATGCAAAACAAACTGTGGTTGACCTTCAAGGAATCACAATGCTTTGGTGGTATTATAGAGTGATACAGTGTGAAAACAGGCCCTTCGGCCCAACCTGCCCCAGCTATACTAGTCATAGACTGAGTGATACAGTGTGGAAACAGGCCCTTTGGCCCAACTTGCCCATACTGGCCCAACCTGCCCCAGCTACACTAGTCATAGACTGAGTGATACAGTGTGAAAACAGGCCCTTCGGCCCAACCTGCCCAACCTGCCCCAGCTACACTAGTCATAGACTGAGTGATACAGTGTGGAAACAGGCCCTTCGGCCCAACCTGCTCATACTGGCCCAACTTGCCCATACTGGCCCAACCTGCCCACCTACAATAGTCATAGACTGAGTGACACAGTGCAGAAACAGGCCCTTCGGCCCAACCTACGCATACTGGCCCAACCTGCCCCAGCTACACTAGTCAGAGTGATACAGCATGGAAACAGGCCCTTTGGCCCAACTTGCCCACACCAACCAACATGCCCCAGATACACTAGTCCCACCTGTCTAACTGTTTCTTAAACGTTGGGATAGTCCCAGCCTCAACTACCTCCTCTGGCAGCTTGTTCCATACACCCACCACCCTTTGTGTGAAAAAGTTACCCCTCAGATTCCTATTAAATCTTTTCCCCTTCACCTTGAACCTGTGTCCTCTGGTCCTCGATTCCCCTACTCTGGGCATCTACCCGATCTATTCCTCTCATGATTTTGTACAACTCAATAAGATCGCCCCTCATCCTCCTGCGCTCCAAGGAATATAGACACAGCCTACTCAACTCTCCCTATAGCTCACACCCTCTAGTCCTGGCAACATCCTTGTAAATCTTCTCTGTACCCATTTCCAGCTCGATAACATTCTTTGCCATTGGTGGTTCTATGAAAATTTGTCATAGACAATGTCAAGACTTGTATTGATATTGAATCTTTCATGGTATTGGGATGTCATGAAATATTTCACAGTCAATGGAGTAATTCTTCAAGCGTAGACACTGCCGTAATTTGGAAAACAAGGCAGCCTTCTTGTTCAGACCAGGCCAGCTTGGATCATGTACTTTTATCGATGAAGTGTATCAGGGAGTTGAGACAAGGGAATATGTAGAGAGAGAGAGATATAGAACAATGAAAGAATGATTTCATCGCAGTCCGAGGGGTAACTTTTTCACACAAAGCGTGGTGGGTGTATGGAACAAGCTGCCATCAAGCTGAGGTAGTTGAGGCTGGGACTATCCCAATGTTTAGACTGGTACATGGATAGGACGGGTTTGGAGATGTCATGGTATTGGGATGTCAGGACTGTCTTATGAAAAAAGACTGGATAGACTTGGTTTATACTCTCTAGAATTTAGGAGATTGAGAGGGGATCTTATAGAAACTTACAAAATTCTTAAGGGGTTGGACAGGCTAGATGCAGGAAGATTGCTCCCGATGTTGGGGAAGTCCAGGACAAGGGGTCACAGCTTAAAGATAAGGGGGAAATCCTTTAAAACCGAGATGAGAAGAACTTTTTTCACACAGAGAGTGGTGAATCTCTGGAACTCTCTGCCGCAGAGGGTAGTCGAGGCCAGTTCATTGGCTATATTTAAGAGGGAGTTAGATGTGGCCCTTGTGGCTAAGAGGATCAGAGGGTGTGGAGAGAAGGCAGGTACGGGATACTGAGTTGGATGATCAGCCATGATCATATTGAATGGCGGTGCAGGCTCAAAGGGCTGAATGGCCTACTCCTGCACCTAATTTCTATGTTTCTATGGAGGGATATGGACCAGCTACAGGCAGGTGGGATGAGTGTAGCTGGGACATGTTGGTCAGTGTGGGCAAGTTGGGCCGAAGGGCCTGTTTCCAAGTTGTATCATCTAGGATTATCAGTCAGATTGCTGTCTAGAGTTGCTGCCTCTCAGTGCCAGAGACCCATCAAGTCCACTCCACCATTCAATCATGGCTGATCTATCTCTCCCTCTCAACCACATTCTCCTGCCTTCTCCCCATAACCCTTGACACCCGCACCAATCAACAATCTATCTATCTCTCCCTTAAAAATATCCATTGACTTGGCCTCCGCAAAGAATTCCACAGATTCACAACTCTCTGGGTGAAAAGGTTTGTCCTTATCTCAGTCCTAAATGGCCTCCTCCTTATTCTTAAACTGTGTGACCCCTGGTTCTGGACTTGCCCAACATCGGGAAATAATTTCCTCCTGTCCAATCCTATAAGAATTTTACATGTTTCTATAAGATCCCCTCTCAGCCTTTTATGTAAATTCCAGCGAATATAAGCCCAGTCGACCCATCCTCATTGTAAACCTGCATCTGCAGTTCCATCCAACACAAAGGGCAAGTTATGTTGGTCTGGATTGAAAAAGCTGGGTGATATAGTCTTACACGATACGATAGCACAGGATGGGATCAAACTTTATTCATCCTCTGGGGAAATTGGCCTGCCAACAGTCACAACACAACAAGGTACACAAAATCTTGAAATTAAAATTAATTCTATTAATTAAATTAAAGTCCTATAGGTTTGACTCCCTTACCTCTGAAGTTCCACAGAAACGCAAAGTGGATAATGTTCCTTCGTAGTCTTATAGAAACTTACAAAATTCTTAAGGGGTTGGACAGGCTAGATGCAGGAAGATTGTTCCCGATGTTGGGGAAGTCCAGGACAAGGGGTCACAGCTTAAGGATAAGGGGGAAATCCTTTAAAACCGAGATGAGAAGAACTTTTTTCACACAGAGAGTGGTGAATCTCTGGAACTCTCTGCCACAGAGGGTAGTTGAGGCCAGTTCATTGGCTATATTTAAGAGGGAGTTAGATGTGGCCCTTGTGGCTAAGGGGATCAGGGGGTATGGAGAGAAGGCAGGTACAGGATACTGAGTTGGGTGATCAGCCATGATCATATTGAATGGCGGTGCAGGCTCGAAGGGCCGAATGGCCTACTCCTGCACCTAAGTTCTATGTTTCTATGTTGGTCTGGATTGAGAAAGATGGGTGATAGTCTTACACGATAGGACAGGATGGGATCAAACTTTATTCATCCTCTGGGGAAATTGGCCTGCCAACAGTCACAACACAACAAGGTACACAAAATCTTGAAATTAAAATTAATTCTATTAATTAAATTAAAGTCCTATAGGTTTGACTCCCTTACCTCTGAAGTTCCACAGAAACGCCAAGTGGATAATGTTCCTTCGTAGTTTAAGATGTCAAGGACTTATAACGAGACTACGATGGCTGATCTGTGGGAACTTGTCTGTGTTCGTATCTGTACACTGTAAATGGCTCGATTGTAATCATGTATTGTCTTTCCGCTGACTGGTTAGCACGCAACAAAAGCTTTTCACTGTACCTCGGTACACTTGACAAAAAACTAACCTGAACTTCAGAGGGCCGGCATCTTCTCTGGAAAGAAGGAATGGCTAACATTTTGGGTCGAGACCCTTCCTTAGTCCGTGATGCTGCCTGTCCCGCTGAGTTACTCCAGCACTTTGAGTCTATCTTCGGTTTAAGCCAGTTCCTTAATCCGCAGTTCCTTTCACCACTAAACTTCAGAGGAAATGTGTAGAACGGAACTGCAGACACTTGGCTTAAACCAAAGATAGACACAAAAAGCTGGAGTAACTCAGCGGGACAGGCAGCATCTCTGGAGAGAAAGAATGGGTGATGTTTTGGGTCGAGACCCTTCTTCAGACTGAAAGTCAGGGGAGAGGGCGAGACTCGAGATATGTGGAGGGGTAAGTTATATAGGGCTCTGGTGAGACCACATCTGTAGCATTGTGTACAGTTTTGGTCTCCTAATTTGAGGAAGGACATCCTTGTGATTGAGGCAGTGCAGCGTAGGTTCACGAGATTGATCCCTGGGATGGCGGGACTGTCATATGAGGAAAGATTGAAAAGACTAGGCTTGTATTCACTGGAGTTTAGAAGGATGAGGGGGGGGGATCTTATAGAAACATATTAAATTATAAAAGGACTGGACAAGCTAGATGCAGGAAAAATGTTCCCAATGTTGGGCGAGTCCAGAACCAGGGGCCACACACAGGCTTAGAATAAAGGGGAGGCCATTTAAGACTGAGGTGAGAAAAAACTTTTTCACCCAGAGAGTTGTGAATTTGTGGAATTCCCTGCCACAGAGGGCAGTGGAGGCCAAGTCACTGGATGGATTTAAGAGAGAGTTAGATAGAGCTCTAGGGGCTAGTGGAGTCGAGGGATATGGGGAGAAGGCAGGCATGGGTTATTGATAGGGGACGATCAGCCATGATCACAATGAATGGCGGTGCTGGCTCGAAGGGCTGAATGGCCGCCTCCTGCACCTATTTTCTACATTTCTATGTAAGGTGTGAAAACGGCAGATCAATGCATTGGGACTTGTGTTGACTACCTGATGCGGGGAGGAGATCAGACCTGAACCTGATTCACTCTTCCAGTCCCCATTGGTGATGAGGAAACTGAAGTCAACACATTCGTCATTGTGTAACATCCCACATACCCAACGGTGGCTGAGGATTCTCTAGTCCCCAGTGCCTCGAGTCACCACCAGAGACACTTGCAAAATACGTCATTCGTGACTGAGTCTCTCCACAACAACTTGCACCCAAACTTCCACAAATACATCTCACAGTTTATGTTTTGCTAACAGCACCCTTGCAGTTCATTTCAGTAGGAATAAAAAATGAGTTCGCACCATTTGGCTTTCCGCGCAAACTAATAGAAACATAGAAAAATAGATGCAGGAGTAGGCCATTCGGCCCTTCGAGCCTGCACCGCCATTCAATGTAATCGTAGAAACATAGAAATTAGGTGCAGGAGTAGGCCATTCGTAAGAAATCCAAGTTCAAATAATTGAAGAAGACATGCAGAGATCATCAGTGGTTACAGATTTGGTCTGTTCCTTTGTACATTGAAGTATGCTGTGGTATAATTCCAGGAATGAGTGGGTTTGCTTATGATGGGCGTTTGACGGCACTGGGCCTGCACTCGCTGGAGTTTAGAAGGTTGAGGGGGGACCTCATTGAAACTTACAGAATAATGAAAGGCCTGGATAGAGTGGATGTGGAGAGGATGTTTCCACTGGTGGGAAAGTCTAGGACCAGAGAAACATAGAAACATAGAAAATAGGTGCAGGAGTAGGCCATTCAGCCCTTCGAGCCTGCACCGCCATTCAATATGATCATGGCTGATCATCCAACTCAGTATCCCATCCCTGCCTTCTCTCCATACCCCCTGATCCCTTTAGCCACAAGGGCCACATCTAACTCCCTCTTAAATATAGCTTATGAATGAATATTAATCATGACTGATCATCTAAAATCAGTACCCCGTTCCTGCTTTCTCCCCATATCCCTTGACTCCTTTAGCCCTTGGAGCTAAATCTAACTCTCATAATGGTGATGGACATAAAATGCTGGAGTAACTCATTGGGACAGGCAGCAACTCTGGGGAGAAGGAATGGGTCGGGACCCTTCTTCAGACTGGTTGGGGATAAGGGAAATGAGAAATGAGAGATATAGATGATGATGTGGAGAGATAAAAAACAATGCATGAACAAATAATGGAAACATAGAAACATAGAAATTAGGTGCAGGAGTAGGCCATTCAGCCCTTCGAGCCTGCACCACCATTCAATATGATCATGGCTGATCATCCAACTCAGTATCCTGTACCTGCCTTCTCTCCATACCCCCTGATCCCCTTAGCCACAAGGGCCACATCTAACTCCCTCTTAAATATAGCCAATGAACTGGCCTCAACTACCCTCTGTGGCAGAGAGTTCCAGAGATTCACCACTTTCTGTGTGAAAAAAGTTCTTCTCATCTTTTAAAGGGTTTCCCCTTATCCTTGGGAAACAGGTCAACTGTTTGTTGGGTGAAAACAAGAAGCTGGTGGGGCTTGGGTGGGGGAGGGATAGCGAGAGAGAGGGAATGCCAGGGTTTACTTGAAGTTAGAGAAATCAATATTCATACCACTGGGCTGTAAGCTGCCCAAGGGAAATATGAGATGCTGTTCCTCCAATTTGCATTAGGCCTCACTGATAAAAACCTAAACCTGCCTCCCTGTGATCTAGAATCCTTCAGTTCCCAGTTGCTGGAACAGGGTAGATACAAAATGCTGCAGTAACTCAGCGGGATAGGCAGCATCTACGGGGAGAAGGAATGGGTAACGTTTCGGTCAAGACCCTTCTTCAGATGTCTGAAATCTGATCCAGATGTTCCATTTAGGCCAGTCATATTTTCCCCATATCCTCCCATCCTTTCCAATCCATGTACCTATCCAATTGTCTCTTAAATACTGTTATAGCAGCTGCCTCAATCACCAAATCTGAAGAAAGATCTCGATCCAAAACCTCACCCATTCCTTCTCTCCACAGATGCTGCCTGTCCCGCTGAGTTACTCCAGCATTTGTGTCTATCTTTGGTTTAAACCAGCATCTGCAGTTCCTTCCTACCCATCTGGTACAGGGTGCTGAACTATTCTTGGTGGCTTTGTGCATATGACTCTCCCTGGATCCACCTGTCAAGTGTATAAAATCATGAGAGGAATAGATCGGGTAGATGCACACAGTCTCTTTCCCAGAGTAGGAGAATCGAGGACCAGAGGACACAGGTTCAAGATGAAGGGGGAAAAGATTTAATAGGAATCTGAGGGGTAACATTTTCCACACAGAGGGTGGTGGGTGTTTGGAACAAGCTGCCAGAGGAGGTAGTTGAGGCTGGGACTATCCCAACGTTTAAGAAACAGTTGGACAGGTACATGGATACTGTTATAGCAGCTGCCTCAATCACCAAATCAGAAGAAAGGTCTCGATCCAAAACGTCACCCATTCCTTCTCTGTCTGTCCAAAGCAAGCGCTGTCTGCGGAGGGCGCTCAGCATCGCCAAGGACTGCTCTCACCCCAACCATGGACTGTTTACCCTCCTACCATCCGGGAGGCGCTACAGGTCTCTCCGTTGCCGAACCAGCAGGTCGAGGAACAGCTTCTTTCCGGCGGCTGTCACTCTACTAAACAACGTACCTCGGTGACTGCCAATCACCCCCCCCCCCCCCGGACACTTATTATTTTTTTTTTTATTCAAATCGTTTGCTATGTCGCTCTTCAAGGGAGATGCTAAATGCATTTCGTTGTCTCTGTACTGTACACTGACAATGACAATTAAAATTGAATCTGAATCTGAATCTGAATCTGAATGGATAGGGCAGGTTTGGAGGGATATGGACCAAACACAGGCAGGTGGG
>JAWMAR010000160.1:3661079-3748579 GCA_036785375.1 Leucoraja ocellata
ACGACCACCACCTTAAGAATAAGGAGTAAGCCATTTAGAACGGAGACTAGGAAACACTTTTTCTCACAGAGAGTGGTGAGTCTGTGGAATTCTCTGCCTCAGAGGGCGGTGGAGGCTGGTTCTCTGAATGCTTTCAACAGAGAGCTAGATAGGGCTCTTAAAGATAGCGGAGTCAGGGGATATGGGGAGAAGGCAAGAATGGGGATGATCAGCCATGATCATATTGAATGGCGGTGCTGGCTCGAAGGGCCGAATGGCCTCTACTCCTGCACCTATTGTCTGTTGTCTTCTGTGTGAAAACATTAGATCTAAGAGAGCTATAACGTGGAAACAGGCCCATAGAGTCCGCGCCAACCAGTACACTAACACTATCCTACACACACTAGGGACAATTTACAATTTTTACCAAAGCCAATTAACCTACAAACCTGCACGTCTTTGGAGTGTGGGAGGAAACCGGAGCACCTGGAGAAAACCCACGCAGTTCACGGTGGACCAAAGGCCTGGTACCACGCTGCGTATCTTTTGATCAATAAAATAAAACAAAATACTTGACTATCTCTCCTAATCTGTTACATTTAAAGAAACCTGCCGAATGTAGACACAAAATGCTGGAGTAACTCAGCGGGACAGGCAGCAGCTCTGGAGAGAAGGACTCAGTCTGATGAAGGGTCTCGGCCCAAAACGTCACCCATTCCTTCTCTCCAGAGATGCTGCCTGTCCCACTGAGTTACTCCAGCATTACATCGGGGAGACTAAGCGGAGGTTGGGCGATCGTTTCGCCGAACACCTCCGCTCGGTCCGCAATAACCAACCTGACCTCCCGGTGGCTCAGCACTTCAACTCCCCCTCCCATTCCCAATCCGACCTCTCTGTCCTGGGTCTCCTCCATTGCCAGAGTGAGCAACAGCGGAAATTGGAGGAACAGCACCTCATATTCCGCCTGGGCTGCTTGCATCCTGATGGCATGAATGTTGAATTCTCCCAATTTTGCTAGCCCTTACTGTCTCCTCCCTTCCTTAACCCTCTAGCTGTCTCCTCCCATCCTCCTCCTCCCCTTTGCCTTCCTTCTTCCCCCCCACCCCCCATCTGTCTGAAGAAGGGTTTCGGCCCGAAACGTCGCCTATTTCCTTCGCTCCAGAGATGCTGCTGCACCCGCTGAGTTTCTCCAGCATTTTTGTGTACCTTCGATCTTCCAGCATCTGTGCAGTTCCTTCTTGAACAACATGCTGCCTGTCCCGCTGAGTTACTCCAGCATTTTGTGTCTATCTTCGGTGTAAACCAGCATCTGCAGTTCCTTCCCACACATTTTGTTTGTTACTGGTGGAGTAACACTGCACGCACTCTACTGGGCTGGAGCGAGGAAATCCAATGTTTAATATCTGGAGGTGACGACGTTCCCTGTGTCTGTGGCATTCTGCTTCAGATTAAGCTGTGCTGCTTAATCCTGGGTGGATCAGTTCCACACTGCCTGATCCGGAACACCACAGCTGTTTACTTCCGAATAGCATTTGCAGAAGAGATTTTCTATCAGTCCCGGACATTCACCCACCTTAAGGGCCTGTCCCACCTGGGGCGTCATTTACGCAATTGACGCGCGAGTCATCGTGCATCCGCACAGCCGTCTGGAGCGCGTGATGTCATTTGAAGACGGACACAAAATGCTGGAGTAACTCAGCGGGACCGGCAGCGTCTCTGGAGAGAAGGAATGGGTGACGTTTCGGGTCGAGATTCTTCATCAGTCTGAAGAAGGGTCTCGACCCGAAATGTCACCCATTGCTTCTCACCACAGATGCTGCCTTCCCGCTGAGTTACTCCAGCACTCTGTGAAACGTCACCTATCCATGTTCTCCACAGATGCTGCCTGACCCGCTGAGTTACTCCAGCACTCTGTGAAACGTCACCTATCCATGTTCTCCACAGATGCTGCCTGGAGCTGAGTTACGCTGAGTTACTCCAGCACTCTGTGTCTATCTGGGTGTGGGTGGTCTGGCTATTGCTGGCTGGAGTGATGCCCTATGATACTATTCCAGCACAAACAGCGTTGGTTTTTGAACGACACAAAAGCTGAGGCTGTGACACCTCTAGTGTACAATTGCGCTATCATCTGCCGCCTATAAATAGAACCTCTTACCAACCATCAGATTCCAAGACTCATTCACAATCAGTAGCGTGAAATCTAATTGCTAGTTGCTGAGTTTTACCAATGCATTGGTGAGAGGTGGGGTGTGAGTTTATGTAGTTGGGATATTTAGTTGGGGTGGAGGGAAAGCAAGGAAGAAGATCTCCCGTACATTAGTTTAGTTTGGAGACACAGCACGGAAACAGGCCCTTCGGCCCACCGAGTCCGTGCTGGCCGTCACTAATGCTATCCCACACACTAGGGACAATTTACAATTTTATACAAGCCAGTTAGCCTACAAACCTGCACGTCTTTGGAGTGTGGGAGGAAACCAGAGAACCCGGATGAAACTCACGGAGGAACGTGCAAACTCCGTACAGACAGCACCTGTAGTCAGGATTGAACCCGGATCTCTGGCGCTGTGAGGCAGCAACTCTACCTGGCCTCATCCACTGTGTGTTTGCAGGTTCTCCCTGTGAATGCACAGCCCCCCCCACCCCACCAAATGACCGCAAGACACAGGAGCAGAATTAGGCCATTCAGCCCATCGAGACCACTCCATCATTCAATCATGGCTGATCTATTTTTCCAAACAAATCCATTCTCCCGTCTATTAGTTTAGTGTAGAGATACAACTCGAAAACAGGCCCTTCAGCCCACCGAGTCCGCTCACTAATCCTATCCCACACACGCTAGGGACAATTTACAGTTTTACCAAAGCCAATTAACCTACAAACCTGTACGTCTTTGGAGTGTGGGAAGAAACTGGAGCAATCCAAGGCTGGTCACGGGGAGAACGTGCAAACTCCGTACAGACAGCACCCGTGGTCGGGATTGAACCTGGGTCTCCGGTGCTGTGAGACAGCAACTCTACCGCTGCACCGCTGTGCCACTCAGTGCTTTTGTCCTCATTGAAGATTGATGAGAATGGCCTCCTCGGTGCCAAACAAATATATGATGCTCTGCAGTCGTGTGTCTTGCATTCCCTGGAGCCCAGGCGATTAGAGTATGACCTAAATGTGTAAGATGATTAAAATAGGTGTAAGGTAGATGGAGAGGAAATACTCTCCTTGGTTTACAGAAGTCTAGGGCCCTAGGACGTAATTGAGACAATTAGAGCAAGTTCACCCAAGGTCTGTCATAGAAACATAGAAATTAGGTGCAGGAGTAGGCCATTCGGCCCTTCGAGCCTGCACCGCCATTCAATATGATCATGACTGATCATCCAACTCAGTATCCCGTACCTGCCTTCTCTCCATATCCCCTGATCCCCTTGGCCACAAGGGCCACATCTAACTCCCTCTTAAATATAGCCAATGAACTGGCCTCAACTACCCTCTGTGGCAGAGAGTTCCAGAGATTCACCACTCTCTGTGTGAAAAAACTTCTTCTCATCTCGGTTTTAAAGGATTTCCCCCTTATCCTTAAACTGTGACCCCTTGTCCTGGACTTCCCCAACATCGGGAACAATCTTCCTGCATCTAGCCTGTCCAACCCCTTAAGAATTTTGTAAGTTTCTATAAGATCCCCTCTCAATCTTCTAAATTCTAGCGAGTACCAACCGAGTCTATCCAGTCTTTCTTCATAAGACAGTCCTGACATCCCAGGAATCAGTCTGGTGAACCTTCTCTGCACTCCCTCTATGGCAATAATGTCCTTCCTCAGATTTGGATATAGCCGGTCAGAGCCGGATATCTTCGTGCCAGACACTAAAACCAGAAGTGGTGGGGACACTCGTCAGCACCTGCGGAGAGTGAGCTGCCACACCTGTCCAGGTGAAGACCTCCCCAACCAGATCTCATCCTTCTGATGAAAGGGGTCTTTCATCTGAAACTCTGTTACTTATTCCCAGCCTTCCGGTAAACAAAAAAGCTGGAGAAACTCAGCGGGTGCAGCAACATCTATGGAGCGAAGGAAATAGGCAACGTTTCGGGCCAAAACCCTGAAGGAAATAGGCAACGTTTTCGGGCCGAAACCCTGAAGGAAATAGGCAACGTTTTGGGCCGAAACCCTGAAGGAAATAGGCAACGTTGCGGGCCGAAACCTGAAGGAAATAGGCAACGTTTCGGGCCGAAACCCTTCCGGGTTTCGGCCCGAAACGTTGCCTATTTCCTTCGCTCCATAGATGCTGCCGCACCCGCTGAGTTTCTCCAGCATTTTTGTGTACCTTCGATTTTCCAGCATCTGCAGTTCCTTCTTTAAACTGTTTGTCTTCCCCTATTTATTTCAGCTTTTAAACATCTGCTGTGTTTATTCTATTGATTTTCACATTTGCCCAGAATTAGACCATTCGGCCCTTCAAGTCTACTCCACCATTCAATCATGGCTGATCTATCTTTCCCCTCTCAACCCCATTCTACTGCCTTCTCCCCATAACTCCCGCCACCCGTATTTTGCTGTTTTCATTTGAGGTTGTTGTGGGGAGGGGCAGGGTGTTTGTCTGTGGAAGATTCTGTAACTAAGATAAATATTTGTGGTGCAAACACAGGGGGAATTGTAAAACGCCAGCGAGTTGTAATACTGCAAGACCTGCTGGGCCGAATGTCCTTTACGTACGGAAACAGGCCCTTCGGCCCGACTCATCCATGCTGGCCAATATGCTGCATCTAAGCCAGTCTCATTTGACCATATTTGCTGAGTGGCTGATTATTGAATGAGCTGGGCAGAGGGGGAAGGGAACATTGAAGAGGAGACAGACACAGAATGCTTGAGTAACTCAGCGGGACAGGCAACATCTCTGGAGAGAAAGGAATGAGTGATGTTTCGGGTCGAGACCCTTCTTCAGACTGAGAGTCAGGGGAGAGGGAGACATAGAGATATGGAAGGGTAAGGTGCAGTTGTACAGGGTCTTGGTGAGACCACATCTGGAGTATTGCGTACAGTTTTGGTCTCCAAATCTGAGGAAGGACATTATTGCCATAGAGGGAGTGCAGAGACGGTTCACCAGACTGATTCCTGGGATGTCAGGACTGTCTTATGAAGAAAGACTGGATAGACTTGGTTTATACTCTCTAGAATTTAGGAGATTGAGGGGGGATCTTATAGAAACTTACAAAATTCTTAAGGGGTTGGACAGGCTAGATGCAGGAAGATTGCTCCCGATGTTGGGGAAGTCCAGGACAAGGGGTCACAGCTTAAGGATAAGGGGGAAATCCTTTAAAACCGAGATGAGAAGAACTTTTTTCACACAGAGAGTGGTGAATCTCTGGAACTCTCTGCCGCAGAGGGTAGTCGCGGCCACAGTTCATTGGCTATATTTAAGAGGTAGTTAGATGTGGCCCTTGTGGCTAAGGGGATCAGGGGGTATGGAGAGAAGGCAGGTACGGGATACTGAGTTGGATGATCAGCCATGATCATATTGAATGGCGGTGCAGGCTCGAAGGGCCGAATGGCCTACTCCTGCACCTAATTTCTATGTTTCTATGTGAACCAAACTGAACTGATGGGCTCCATACACCCACCACCCTTTGTGTGGAAAAAGTTACCCCTCAAACTCCTATTAATCTTCTCCCCTTCACCTTGAACCCCTGTCCTCTGGTCCTCGATTCCCCTAGAGACTGCGTGTATCTACCCGATCTATTGTTCCCGATGTCGGGGAGTCCAGAACCAGGGGCCACACACACAGTTTAAAGAATAAGGAGTAAGCCATTTAGAACGGAGACGAGGAAACACTTTTTCTCACAGAGATGGTGAGTCTGTGGAAATCTCTGCCTCAGAGGGCGGTGGAGGCAGGTTCTCTGGAGAGAATTCTTTCAAGAGAGAGCTAGATAGGGCTCTTAAAGATAGCGAGAGAGAGTCAGGAGATATGGGGAGAAGGCAGGAACGGGGTACTGATTGTGGATGATCAGCCATGATCACATTGAATGGCGGTGCTGGCTCGAAGGGCCGAATGGCCTACTCCTGTACCTATTGTCTATTTCTCTCATGATTTTATAACACCTCTATAAGATCACACGTCATCCTCCTGTGCTCCAAGGAATAGAGACCCAACCTGCTCAGCCTCTCCCTATAGCTTGCACCCTCTAGCAGAGCGAGGTGGCCATGTTTAGGTATCTCCTAGGTGGACCTTTGACCTGGTCAGCTCACGCTCTAGGCTGCCATGTGACTGGTGATGATGATGATGTATCATTGCTGACGCAAGCCATGCCCCAGAACCGGTTTAAAATAGACCGGAGTGTCCCAGAGCCCTGGGGAACACCCTTGCTCTGCTAATTCCAGGCCTCATCTGGAAGACAGCCTCCAGCTCCCAGAGACTTCACCTGTGGCAGATTACCAATGCCTATTTATAGACAAAGTCAGTCACAAATGCTGGAGTAACTCAGCGGGACAGGCAGCATCTCTGGAGAGAAGGAACGGGTGATGTTTCGTGTTGAGACCCTTCTTCAGACTGAGAATCAGGGGAGAGGGAGACACAGAGACATGGAGACATTTTGAGTATAGAAGCTGGGATGTAATGTTAAAATAGTACAAGGCATTGGTGAGACCAAATCTGAGTATGGTGTACAATTTTGGTCGCCCAATTATAGAAGGATGTCAACAAAATAGAGAGAGTACAGAGGAGATTTACTAGAATGTTGCCTGGGTTTCAACAACTAAGTTACAGAGATAGGTTGAATAAGTTAGGTCTTTATTCTCTGGAGCGCAGAAGGTTAAGGGGGGACCTAATAGGGGTCTTTAAAATGATGAGAGGGATAGACAGAGTTGATGTGGACCAGCTTTTCCCTTTGAGAAGTAGGGAAGATTCAAACAAGAGGACATGACTTCAGAAATTAAGGGACAGAAGTTTAGGGGTAACATGAGGGGGAACTTCTTCACTCAGAGAGTGGTGGCGGTGTGGAATGAGCTTCCAGTGGAAGTGGTGGAGGCAGTTCATTGGTATAATTTAAAAATAAATTGGATAGGCATATGGATGAGAAGGGAATGGAGGGTTATGGTATGAGTACAGGCAGGTGGGACTAAGGGGAAAAAAATTTGTTCGGCATGGACTTGTAGGGTCGAGATGGCCTGTTTCCGTGCTGTAATTGTTATATGGTTATATGGTCGATACTGACTACGGGCCACTGAGTTTGTACGTTCTCCCTGTGACCGTGTGGGTTTCCTCCAGGTTTTGATTTCCTCCCACACTCCAAAGACGTGCATTGTAGGTAGAGATTATAAGAGATTGCTAGGAGCAGTATAGGCCATTCGGCCCATCAAGTTGGATTTAGCTCTTAGGACGAAAGGAATCAAGGGATATGGTTGAAGGCAGGAACGGGGTACTGATTTTGGATGATCAGCCATGATCATATTGAATGGCGGTGCTGGCTGGAAGGGCCGAATGGCCTCATCCTGCACCTATTTTCTATGTTTCTAAAGCAGAGCACCCAAATGGGAGACCCTCGCCAGTCACAGGGAGAATGTACAAACTTGATTAGTACGGGTGTCAGGGGTTTCTATGTTTGGGCGGAGGCAAGGTCCAGGAGCTTGTCAGGAAGCAAGACCGTTGATTGGAGACGGGTGTAACATGGCGTGCAAGGAAACTGATTATATTGATCGATGATGTGGGATTGCCCGAGAGAGCAGACTAGAGAGTGTCTGAACACGAACTGTCCACACCAGAGACCAATTAGACCAGATTGGCTGCTCACAACACTAAGCTGGTCTACGGCTGCCAATATCTCCACTAGTGTACACACTATAAAGGCTTGTCCTCAGGACACTGGTAGGAGGAGGTCACACCAGGGAGAAAAACCTTCAGCAAGAAAACTAAGTTCCAAAAACAATTTTATTTTGAATGGGGGTTTTATTTTTCCCCTCATTATAAATGTGGCAGGGTTTGGAGGAGCGTTTTGGCTCTCAGCCATCCAGTTAGTTGTGACTACTTTCCATTGTCAGGGGAAGAGCACTTTGCAGTGAAGATTCATGTGTTTGTGAGACCAAGGGTGAGGAGATAGAAACATAGAAATTAGGTGCAGGAGTAGGCCATTCGGCCCTTCGAGCCTGCACCGCCATTCAATATGATCATGGCTGATCATCCAACTCAGTATCCCGTACCTGCCTTCTCTCCATACCCTCTGATCCCCTTGGCCACAAGGGCCACATCTAACTCCCTCTTAAATATAGCCAATGAACTGTGGCCTCGACTACCCTCTGTGGCAGAGAGTTCCAGAGATTCACCACTCTCTGTGTGAAAAAAGTTCTCCTCATCTCGGTTTTAAAGGTTTTCCCCCTTATCCTTAAGCTGTGACCCCTTGTCCTGGACTTCCCCAACATCGGGAACAATCTTCCTGCATCTAGCCTGTCCAACCCCTTAAGAATTTTGTAAGTTTCTATAAGATCCCCTCTCAATCTCCTAAATTCTAGAGAGTATAAACCAAGTCTATCCCGTCTTTCTTCATAAGACAGTCCTGACATCCCAGGAATCAGTCTGGTGAACCTTCTCTGCACTCCCTCTATGGCAATAATGTCCTTCCTCAGATTTGGAGACCAAAACTGTACGCAATACTCCAGGTGTGGTCTCACCAAGACCCTGTACAACTGCAGTAGAACCTCCCTGCTCCTATACTCAAATCCTCTTGCTATGAAAGCCAACATACCATTCGCTTTCTTTACTGCCTGCTGCACCTGCATGCCTACCTTCAATGACTGGTGTACCATGACACCCAGGTCTCGCTGCATCTCCCCCTTTCCCAATCGTCCACCATTTAGATAATAGTCTACTTTCCCGTTTTTGCCACCAAAATGGATAACATCACATTTACGGTACGTGGTGACATCTGAGTACAAGTCATGACATAATTGTTTGTCGGATGGAACTGGAGATGCTAGTTTACACCGAAGATAGACACAAAAAGCTGGAGTAACTCAGCGGGACAGGCGGCATCTCTGGAGAGAAGGAATGGGTGACGGTTCAGATCTTGAACATTTTCGGATCAAGGGATATGGGGGAAAAAGTAGGAATAGATCACTGATTTTGGATGATCAGCCATGATCATATTGAATGGCGAATGGTGCAGGCTCGAAGGGCAGAATGGCCTCCTCCTGCACCTAGTGTCTATGTTTCTATCTGACGAAGAGTCTATCTTCACCATTCATTTACCATCAATATCTCTTGTTCCCCTTTTCCCTGACTCTCAATCTGAAGGAACGTCACCCATTCCTTTTCTCCAGAGATGCTGCCTGTCCCGCTGAGTTACTCCAGGTTTTTGAGTCGGTCTTCGGTTTAAACCAGCATCTTCAGTTCCTTCCTACACATACTGTGATAAAACTGGCAAAAGAGCATCGAACCTGTTCAAGAAGGAACTGCAGATGCTGGAATATCGAAGGTACACAAAATTGCTGGAGAAACTCAGCGGGTGCAGCAGCATCTATGGAGCGAAGGAAATAGGCAACATTTCAGGCCAAAACCCTTCTTCAGACTGATGGGGGGTGGGAGGGGAGAAGGAAGGAAAAAGGGGAGGAGGAGGAGCCCGAGGATAAAATCGAACCTGCCTCCACCACTTCCACTGGAAGCTCATTCCACACCGCTACCACTCTCTGAGTAAAGAAGTTCCCCCTCATGTTACCCCTAAACTTCTGTCCCTTAATTCTCAAATCATGTCATCTTGTTTGAATCTTCCCAACTCTCAATGGAAAAAGCTTATCCACGTCAACTCTGTCTATCCCTCTCATCATTTTAAAGACTTGTGTTGCCTCTGCACTGATCACCAGCTGCCATCTCTTTGCCCACTCCCACACCCATTCTCCCCCTCTCACACACACACACACACACACACACACACACACACACACACACACACACACACACACACACACACACACACACACACACACACACACACCTCTCTGCTTTATTAGAAACATAGAAACAGAAATTAGGTGCAGGAGTAGAGGCCATTTGGCCCTTCGAGCCTGCACCGCCATTCAATATGATCATGGCTGATCATCCAACTCAGTATCCCATCCCTGCCTTCTCTCCATACCCCCTGATCCCTTTAGCCACAAGGGCCACATCTAACTCCCTCTTAAATATAGCCAATGAACTGTGTGGCCTCAACTACCTTCTGTGGCAGAGAGTTCCACAGATTCACCACTCTCTGTGTGAAAAATGTTTTCCTCATCTCGGTCCTAAAAGATTTCCCCCTTATCCTTAAACTGTGTGACCCCTTGTCCTGGACTTCCCCAACATCGGGAACAATCTTCCTGCATTTAGCCTGTCCAACCCCCTAAGAATTTTGTAAGTTTCTATAAGTTTCTATTGTCCCTCTACCAACCCGTGGACAAAAACGAGAAGCAAAAGGCATCACGACAGCAAGATTCCTTGAACATTTCAGTAAACCGCGACTGTTTGCATTAGCTATCGTTCCATCTGCGTGACTTAATTTTCATAACAAGTCCCTGGTGGGGCATCTTATCAAATGCCATGATATTTCCTTTCCCAAGGCACTGGGGACATTTCTCAAGAAATTGGATCAAATTAGTTGAGCATAAATTGTCCTCTCCAATTATCCCAGTTTATCCTTGTCTTACATAGAAACATAGAAACATAGAAATTAGGTGCAGGAGTAGAGGCCATTCGGCCCTTCGAGCCTGCACCGCCATTCAATATGATCATGGCTGATCATCCAACTCAGTATCCCGTACCTGCCTTCTCTCCATACCCCCTGATCCCCTTAGCCACAAGGGCCACATCTAACTCCCTCTTAAATATTGCCAATGAACTGGCCTCAACTACCCTCTGTGGCAGAGAGTTCCAGAGATTCACCACTCTCTGTGTGAAAAAAGTTCTTCTCATCTCGGTTTTAAAGGATTTCCCCTTTATCCTTAAGCTGTGACCCCTTGTCCTGGACTTCCCTAACATCGGGAACAATCTTCCTGCATCTAGCCTGTCCAACCCCTTAAGAATTTTGTAAGTTTCTATAAGATCCCCTCTCAATCTTCTAAATTCTAGAGAGTATAAACCAAGTCTATCAAGTCTTTCTTCATAAGACAGTCCTGACATCCCAGGAATCAGTCTGGTGAACCGTCTCTGCACTCCCTCTATGGCAATAATGTCCTTCCTCAGATTTGGAGACCAAAACTGTACGCAATACTCCAGGTGCGGTCTCACCAAGACCCTGTACAACTGCAGTAGAACCTCTCTGCTCCTATACTCAAATCCTTTTGCAATGAAAGCTAACATACCATTAGCTTTCTTTACTGCCTGCTGCACCTGCATGCCTACCTTCAATGACTGGTGTACCATGACACCCAGGTCTCGCTGCATCTCCCCCTTTCCCAATCGGCCACCATTTAGATAATAGTCTGCTTTCCTGTTTTTTCCACCAAAATTGATAACCTCACAATTTGCTCAGTGACTCCAACCAGGATCAATCCCAGATTGCAATAGGTGCAGGAGTAGGCCATTCGGCCCTTCGAGCCAGCACCGCCATTCAACTGATCATCACCAATCAGTACCCCGTTCCTGCCTTCTCCCCAAATCCCCTGACTGCGAATGGACATTTCAGCTGTTACAGAGTCATTCAGCATGGAAACAGGCCCTTCGGCCCAACTTGCCCATGCCCTATTTACACTAGTCCCACTTTGCATGTTTTTGGCCCAAATCCCTTGTAGGAGCAAATGGAAAGGACACACGGAGTTCAAAGTAACAGTTGATTTATTAAAACTGGTACGCAGCAGTGTGTATATAACCTGTGTACATGTGAGTGTGTGTGTGTGTGTGTGTGTGTGTGTGTGTACATGTGAGTGTGTGAGTGCGTGTGTGTGTGTGTGTGTGTGTGTGTGTGAGTGTGTATATAACCTGTGTACATGTGAGTGTGTGTGTGTGTACACATGTGAGTGTGTGTGTGTGTGTGTACATGTGAGTGCGTGTGTGTGTGTGTGTGTGTACATGTGAGTGTGTGTGTGTACATGTGAGTGTGTGTGTGTACATGTGAGTGCGTGTGCGTGTGTGTGTGTGTATAACCTGTGTACATGTGAGTGTGTGTGTGTGTACATGTGAGTGTGTGTACATGTGAGTGCGTGTGTGTGTGTACATGTGAGTGTGTGTGTGTGTGTGAGTGTGTATATAACCTGTGTGCATGTGAGTGTGTGTGTGTACATGTGAGTGCATGTGTGTGTGTGTATATTTGCGTGTGTACCTTTGTTGAGAGCGGTGACCAGAAAGACTCTACGACTCTTTGATTGACCAGGAGACCTCTCACGACCATACAGGTGACCCCTGGCGACATGTCGCGTGCGGGGTGTCACTAAAGGGGCATGTCGCCTGTATGGTCATGAGAGGTCTCCTGGTCAACCAAAGATCCAAGAGTCGTGGTGTCTTTCTGGTCGCCGCTGGATTTTCAACATGTTAAAAATATTCGGCAACCTATGACGGGTGCTGGCAGTCGCTGAAAAGGTTGCGTAAGTGGGACAGGCCCTTCGAGTATTTGTATATATATATATGTGTGTGAGTGTTTGAATGAGTATGTGTGTGAATGAATCTGTATGGGTGGGTGTGTGTGTGTGTGTGTGTGTGAATCTATGTGTGTGTGTGAATCTGTGTGTGTACGTGTGTTTGTGTGTGTGTGAATCTGTGTGTGTACGTGTGTGTGTGTTTGTGTGTGTGTGAATTAATCTGTGTGTGTATGAGTGTGCATGTGAGTGTGTGTGTTTGTGTGTGTGTGTGTGTGTGTGTGTGTGTGTGAATGAATCTGTGTGTGTGTGTGTGTGTGTGTGCATGTAAGTGTGTGTGTGTGTGTGTGTCTGTGTGTGTTATGGGATTTATCAGTTAAAGTTCCCAACTTATTTTGCTGAGCTATGAGTTGAAACCAGATTAAAGTTTGTCTTTTTTGAAGAGTTCTTTCAGCAACTTAATCTGAGTAATTAATAAGTCAGATCAGGTAATAATTTGTTAAATAAGTAATTATCTGCTTGAATAGAAAAGGAATTGAGTAACATACAAGGCTATTTGTATTATTCAGCATGTTATAGAAATGAAATATTGGATTTATTCTACATGAATCATTTCCTTTTCAAGCTGAGAGACTTTGGTCTTTAATGGTTTTGTTGATCAGACCCCACTCCACTGTTCTCCCGAGCTGCCTTTCTGCAGTAGAAAGACATGGAGCTTATTCCTGTGCTTCACTGCTGAGGTACTGTAGAGTCTAACAAGGTATAGTCTGGGCATTAGTTAAACCCATTGTACAGGTTTAGTTTAGAGATACAGCGTGGAAACAAATCGACCAGCAATCGCCAGAACTCTTATGCCCCTGTCCCACTTAGGAAACCTGAACGGAAACCTCTGGAGACTTTGCGCCCCACCCAAGGTTTCCGGAGGTTGCAGGTGGTTGCCGGAGGTTGCAGGTAGTGGAAGCAGGTAGGGAGACTGACAAAAACCTCCGGGAACCGCACGGAAACCTTGGGTGGGGCGCAAAGTCTCCAGAGGTTTCCGTTCAGGTTTCCTAAGTGGGACAGGGGGCATTACACTATCCTGCACACTAGAGACAATTTACAGAAGCCAATTAACCTACAAACCCACACGTCTTTGGAATGTGGGAAAAACCCCAGAGAAAACCCACTCAGTCACTTTACTTTAGTCTTTAGAGATACAACACAGAAATAGGCCTTCACCTCACCAAGTCCCCATCAACCAGCGATCACCTGCACAATAGTTCTACCTTACCCACTAGGGACAAACTACAGAGGCCAATTAACCTACAAACCTGCACACCTGTGGAGTGTGGGAGGAAACCGGAGCACCTGGAGAAAACCCACGCAGGTCACGGGGAGAACGTGCAAACTCCGTACAGACAGCACCCGTAGTCAGGATTGAACCTGGGTCTCCGCTGTTGTGAGGCAGCAACTCTACCGCTGTGCCACCGTGCTACACTGTCTGGTATGATTCTATGACTAACTAGAAGCTGTCAAAGCTGCGCTTACAGTCCAGCTATACCTGTAGAACATTGAAGATAGACACAAAATGCTGGAGTAACTCAGCGGGACAGGCAGCATCTCTGGGTAGAAGGATCAGCCATGATCATATTGAATGGCGGTGCAGGCTCGAAGGGCCGAATGGCCTACTCCTGCACCTAATTTCTATGTTTCTATGAATGGGTGACATTTTTGTCGAGACCCTTCTTCTGAAGTCACCCATTCCTTCTCTCCAGAGATTCTGCCTGTCCCGCTGAGTTACTCCAGCATTTTGTGTCTGTCTTCAAGATAAACCAGCATCTGCAGTTCCTTCCTACACATGCAGAGCATTTGTCACTTTCAACCCTGGTTAATGAAACAGGCAGGGCAGTGTAAACTTAACGTGAAAACAGTCTGCGAATGGACACGTTTAGACACAGAATGCTGGAGTAACTCAGCGGGACAGGCAGCATCTCTGGAGAGAAGGATTGGGACATGTTTAACCTATAGCTAGTGCAAGACTGGACATGGACAAGAAAGGTGCAAGGTTCAGAGTCATGTTATGTAGCAGAATCAATAGAGAGTTGTCATGGATGATAGATCAGAGGAGAGATATGGATTCTCGAGCAAAGAATAAGCCACTTGTTACATGTATTAGTTCTTGGGATCGGGGATGAACCTGGGATCGAACCTGGGACTTTTAGATCTTCAGTTGAATGCTCTCCCGACGAAGCGGCACGGTGGCGCAGCAGTAGAGTTGCTGCCTTAGACACAAGTTCGATCCTGACTACGGCAGCTCTCCACGGAGTTTGTACGTTCTCCCCGTGACCCGCGTGGGTTTTCTCCAGGAGCTCCGGTTTCCTCCCACACTCCAAAGACTTACAGGTTTGTAGGTTAATCAGCTTGGTATAAATGTAAAATTGTCATTAGTGTGTGTAGGATAGAGTTAATGTGCGGGGATCGCTGGTCGGTACGGACCTGGTGGGTCGAAGGGCCTGTTGCCGCATTGTATCTCTAAACTAAACTAAACTGATGAGCTATTTCAGCTTTGAAGTATACAGCGAAATAGATAATACTACCGATTACATAAATACAATCAAGCCAGACTCAGCCCAACTTGGCCACACTGACCAAATGCCTCATCTGTAGTAGTCCCACCTGCCTGCATTTAGATAATAGACAATAGGTGCAGGAGTAGAGGCCATTCGGCCCTTCCAGCCAGCACCGCCATTCAATGTGATCATGGCTGATCATCCCCAATCAGTACCCCGTTCCTGCCTTCTCTCCATATCCCCTGACTCCGCTATTTTTTAAAAGCCCTATCTAGCTCTCTCTTGAAAGCATCCAGAGAACCTGCTTCCACCGCCCTCTGAGGCAGAGAATTCCACAGACTCACAACTCTCTGTGAGAAAAAGTGTTTCCTCGTCTCCGTTCTAAATGGCTTGTCCCTTATTCTTAAACTGTGTGTGTGTGTGTGGCCCCTGGTTCTGGACTCCCCCAACATCGGGAACATGTTTCCTGCCTCTAGCGTGTCCAAACCCTTAACAATCTTATATGTTTCAATGAGATCTCCTCTCATCCTTCTAAGCTCCAGACCTTCTGAACTTTCCCCCATCAGACCAGAGGCTACTAAATTAATTTCCTTGACTTAGCCTTGATTTCACTCCCATTCATCCACAAACTATCAGCTTCACATTGATAATCTCAATTTAAAAAAATTATAAATACACCAGACAATGTCTTGTGGCCTTAGAGATAGGAAAATTGGGATCAAGTGTTGTCCTTGGATTCAGGAGAAGTTAGGGAGCATTGGCATAATTATTGTATTGTATTGTATTCAAATTTATTGTCATTGTCTCAATTTGAGACAACGAAATGAATTTCCCTTACAGGCAGTATCATAAAAAAAAATAACCAAAAAAAAAAAAAAAAAAAAAAATTAGACAAGGGAACACAATTTCATCCCCATTTTGCAGTCAAACATTCTGACCTGAATTTTCTATCCATATAATCATATCTTCTCATTTATAATGGATCTATAATTAAAACCTCCGCCCACAGAACCCTCAGGAACTGATCGTTGAGGAGGGAGGGCCAGTAGTATCCACTCAGATCCGCTGCTGTTGTTTCATGCAGGTCAACTGAAACCGACCAAGTCGGATGAAGTGGCTGTAGACAGGAGGGACTGAAGCCCAAGGCAGGATTAGTTAGCGTCATCTTTGGAGCTAATTAAAAACACATCTCACTGCTAACAATCCGCTTCCAAAACCAGCAGGGCCACCAGATTCAATTAATTGCCTTTCCTAAAATTCATCTTTACGGATTCAGTTTAGTTTATTGTCACGTGTACCGAGGTACAGTGAAAAGCTTTTGTTGCGTGCTAACCAGTCAGCGGAAAGACAATACATGATTACAATCGAGCCGTCCACAGTGTACAGATACATGATAAGGGAATAATATTTAGTGCAAGGTAAAGCTAGTAAAGTCCGATCGAGGATAGTCCGAGGGTTACCAATGAGGTAGATAGTAGTTCAGCACTGCTCTCTGGTTGTGGTGGGATGGTTCAGTTGCCTGATAACAGCTGGGAAGAAACTGTCCCTGAATCTGGAGGTGTGTGCGTTTTCACACTTCTGTACCTTTTGGCTGATGGGGATGGGGAGAAGAGGGAGTGGCCGGAGTGCGACTGGTCATTGCCGAGGCAGCGTGAGGTGTAGATGGAGTCAATAGAAGGGAGGTTGGTTTGTGCGATGGTCTGGTCTGCGTCCACAATTCGCGGCAATTTGTCCTATCTCTGCCTTAAAAATATCCACTGACTTGGCCTCCAGGCCTCTGTGGCAATGAGTTCCACAGATTCACCACCCTCTGACTAAAGAAGTTCTTCCTCACCTCCTTTCGGAAAGAGCGCCCTTTAATTCGGAGGCTGTGACCTCTGGTTGTTCCCGATGTTGGGGAAGTCCAGAACTGGGGGTCACAGTTTAAGGATAAGAGGGAAATCTTTTCAGACCGAGATGAGAACATCATTTTTTCACACAGAGTGGTGAATCTCTGGAATTCTCTGCCACAGAAGGTAGTTGAGGCCACAGTTCTTTGGCTATATTTAAGAGGGAGTTAGATGTGGCCCTTGTGGCTAAAGGGATCAGGGGGTATGGAGAGAAGGCAGGTATGGGATACTGAGTTGGATGATCAGCCATGATCATATTGAATGGCGGTGCAGGCTCGAAGGGCCGAATGGCCTACTCCTGCACCTATTTTCTGTGTTTCTATGTTTCTCTGGTCCTAGACTTTCCCACCAGTGGAAACATCCTCTCCACATCCACTCTATCCAGGCCTTTCATTATTCTGTAAGTTTCAATGAGGTCCCTCCTCAACCTTCTAAACTCCAGCGAGTACAGACCCAGTGCCGTCAAACGCCCATCATAAGCAAACCCACTCATTCCTGGAATTATACCACAGCATACTTCAATGTACAAAGGAACAGACCAAATCTGTAACCACTGATGATCTCTGCATGTCTGCTTCAATTATTTGAAATTGGATTTCTTACAATAGATCGTCGAGACATTTGAGGGGGAAAAAAGCTTTTTTTCTGAAGGACAAATCCATTTTAGGCTGAATTGATCTAACAGTTTCCAGTTTCTACAGCAATATACCACAGAATATTTTAAGCTCCCTGATACCACTGGTTATAGACGTCAACATTATGGAAACAGACCCTTCAGTCCAAATCCTTCATGCCAACCAAATTGCCCCATCTTAGCTAATCTAATTTGCCCATGTTGTGTTCAGATCCGTCTGATTATAGATTTAAGGTGAGGGGGGGGGGGGGAAAGATTAAATAGTAATCTGCGGGGCAACATTTTCACACAAAGGGTGGTGGGTGTATGGAACAAGCTGCCAGAGGAGGTAGTTGTGGCTGGGACTATCCCAATGTTTTAGAAGCAATTAGACAGGTACATGGATAAGACAGGTTTGGAGGGATATGGGCCAAACACAGGCAGGTGGGACTAGTGTAGCTGGGACATTAGTGTGGGCAAGTTGGGTTGAAAGGCCCGTTTCAACAATGTATAAGGGGTAGGCCATTTAGAACGGAGATGAGGAAAATCTTTTTCACCCAGAGAGTTGTGAAACTGTCGAATTCTCTGTCAAGTTAACACTATCCTACACACATACACACACACAAGGAACAATTTACAATTTTACCAAGCCAATTAACCTACAAACCTGCACGTCCTCGGAGTGTGGGATGAAACCAGAGCACCCAAAGGAAACCCACGCAGGTCACAGGGAGAACGTGCAAACTCTGTACAGACAGCACCTGTAGTCGGGATCAAACCTGGGCCTCTGGCGCTGTGAGGCAGCAACTCTACCGCTGCGCCACCGTGCTGCCTGTTTTTTTCCATATATCTTTTTTGTTTCTTCAACTATTTATTCGATGTTTTTTTAACATCTCCCAAACACCGCATTCTAAATTCTAACCACAGCTTGCGTCAAAATGTTTTGTCGTGTGTCACCTTAAAACTGTGACCTTTGGTGATATAATCTTCCCTGGTTTCTTCATTTAAATCAACAGTCATTTTAACTTCTTTTTAAAACCCCGACTACTCTCTTCGATGTGTAAACAACTGCATCTTGTTCCGTCTATCTTTGTCCCTGGTGGCGCACAGCGGTAACGGGATAGCACAGAAACAGGCCCTTCTACCCACCGAGTCCGTGCTGGCCTGCAATCCCTGCACACTTGCACAATCCTACACACACTTGGGACAATTTACAATTCATACCAAACCAAAATAACCTACAAATTGGCACGTCTCTGTGTGGCCCTTGTGGCTAAAGGGATCAGGGGGTATGGAGAGAAGGCAGGGATGGGATACTGAGTTGGATGATCAGCCATGATCATATTGAATGGTGGTGCAGGCTCGAAGGGCCAAATGGCCTACTCTCTCTGCCACAGAAGGTAGTTGAGGCCACAGTTCATTGGCTATATTTAAGAGGGAGTTAGATGTGGCCCTTGTGGCTAAAGGGATCAGGGGGTATGGAGAGAAGGCAGGGATGGGATACTGAGTTGGATGATCAGCCATGATCATATTGAATGGTGGTGCAGGCTCGAAGGGCCGAATGGCCTACTCCTGCACCTATTTTCTATGTTTCTACGTCTTTGGAGTGTGGGAGGAAACCAGAGCACCTGGTGAAAACCCACGCAGGTCACGGGGAGAACGTGCAAACTCCGTACAGACAGCACCCGTAGTCAGGATCGAACCCGGGACTCTGGCGCTGTGAGGCAGCAACTCTACCGCTGTGCCACCGTGCTGGTGGTTTAGTCGTGTTTGATTGTGTCTGATGGAGCTGTCTTGTGAAGTGAGCCTCTGCAAGGAGTCACTCTGCCCTCATCTTCTTGCTTTCCAGTTTTACTCATAATGTTGATGCGAAGAGAGAAACATTAAACGGCTCAAGGGAGTGCAAATGGAGGTAGGAATTGATTTTAGTTCCTTCCATTGCGGATCTGAGTGTGCATTTCCCTGTTTGTGTGTATAAAAGAGAAAAAAGATAGAGGGATGATAAGACTTCATTGCTGTGTCTATGAAAATACAACGACAATTGAGATATAGAGTCGTGGTCATAGTGTGATACAGTGTGGAAACAGGCCCTTCGGCCCAACTTGCCCACACCGACCAACATGTCCCATCTACACTAGTCCCACCTGCCTGCATTTGGCCCATATCCCTCCAAACCTGCCCTATCCATGCACCTGTCTACACGATGCGAATTTACCCCAGAGCTCCCCCGAATCAAACTCGTGGTGCTTAATCACGGGTATTTTTTGACTCTTGGAAATTTTTCACACTGTTGAAAAAACGTCACGCGTTTTCGCGTTTCCCGAGTACCTGCCGTTAGCGTTACGAGCCGCTACGAGACGTCCATGAGCTCCGACGTACCTTCTACGTACTTCCCATGTTTGTTTTTTTTTTTAAACTCGGGAGATCTCTTGGGTAAACCCGTATCGTGGGACAGGGCCACAAATGATTCTTAAATGGTATTATTATTATTATTATTAGTATTGCACTATAGTTGTTATTTATTGAACTTTTATTATTTCTCTCTCCCCCTCCTCCTCGCTATATACAATGTTTACATATTCACATATTCTGTTGTGCTGCAGCAAGTAATAATTTCATTGTCCCATCTGGAACGTATGACAAAAAAACACTCTTGACTTGAACTTTGCGAGGCCACGAGATGAGAACATCATTTTTTCACACAGAGAGTGGTGAATCTGTGGAACTCTCTGCCACAGAGGGTAGTTGAGGCCACACAGTTCATTGGCTCTATTTAAGAGGGAGTTAGATGTGGCCCTTGTGGCTAAAGGGATCAGGGGGTATGGAGAGAAGGCAGGGATGGGATACGGAGTTGGATGATCAGCCATAATCATATTGAATGGCGAATGGTGCAGGCTCGAAGGACCGAATGGCCTCTACTCCTGCACCTATTGTCTATGTTTCTATGTTTCAATTATATGCTGTATGCGTAGGCTGATTGGGTGGAATGATGAGGTATCTGGGGATATTGATGAAGGAGTTGATTGCTAAAGGTTGCCGCTTGACCAGTCCGTGTGAGGACACTTCCAATTCAAGCACGTCTCCTGATGCACAGATGCTCCTGCCATGATTGCAATCCAACCAACATACCTCTCGAGTGCTGGCTCCAGGTGCCTGAAGTTGGTGTTTTAATCTTGAAGGTAATTGGGAAAATAGCCCGAGGCAAGAGGAGATTGTTGTTTTGTTTGTAAGCACAGCACATTGTTAAGAACCAACATCTCTTGCCTGAAGGACAGTCAAAGCAGATTTAATAGCTTTCAGAAGGGAATTGGATACATCTGTGAAGGCAATATTTTTGCAGGACTATGGTGAAAATCTTGTAAAGGATAGCCTTTCCAAAGAGTCAGCGCAGTCCAAACGGAGCAGATGACCTCACACTGTGCCATGTGGTGTTAAAACCCTCCCGATGCATAATATACAACAGCAGCACGGTGGCGCAGCTGGCCTCACAGCGCCGGTGACCCAGGTTCGATCCTGACTACGGGTGCTGTCTGTACGGAGTTTGCACGTTCTCCCCGTGACCTGCGTGGGTTTTCTCCGAGATCTTCGGTTTCCTCCCACACTCCAAAGACGTGCAGGTTTGTAGGTTAATTGGCTTGGCGTAAATGTAAATTGTCCCTAGTGTGTGTAGGATAGTGTTAGTGTGCGGGGATCGCTGGTCGGTGCGGACTTGGTGGGCCATTGGGTCTAGAACTAAACTAAACAAGTGCACAAAATCATGAGAGGAATAGATCGGGTAGACGCACAGAGTCTCTTGCCCAGAGTAGTGGAATCAAAAACCAGAGGACATTGTGGTTTGATGTGCAGGAAGGAACTGCAGATGCTGGTTTACACCGAAGATAGACACAAAATGCTGGAGTAACTCAGCGGGACAGGCAGCATCTCTGGAGGGAAGGAATGGGTGATGTTCTGGGTGGAGACCCTTCTTCAGTCTGAGTTGGGGAGAGGGAAACTGGTGATACTGGGGACTGGACTTTGTGCCTTCCCTCATAGTGGGTACCATTGTGTGGGGATGTTTTTATGTTTTATGTTAATTTCCTTTATTATGTTATGTTGTATTCTTATTAATTACTGCAATGGCAACTTGAATTTCACTGCACCAAGCACCAATTGTGAACCTTTGAACCTTTGATATGGAAGGGTTCAAAGAGAATGTAAGGTGTGAAAAGGACAAATCAAAGCAGATGATGATCTAGGAATTCTTACTTGAATCATCGAACGTAAGGATTACATATAGGTTAAATCAGCAGTGCATAGAAACATAGAAATTAGGTGCAGGAGTAGGCCATTCGGCCCTTCGAGCCTGCACCGCCATTCAATATAATCATGGCTGATCATCCAACTCAGTATCCCATCCCTGCTTTCTCTCCATACCCCCTGATCCCTTTAGCCACAAGGGCCACATCTAACTCCCTCTTAAATATAGCCAATGAACTGTGGCCTCAACTACTTTCTGTGGCAGAGAATTCCACAGATTCACCACTCTCTGTGTAAAAAATGATTTTCTCATCTCGGTCCTAAAAGACTTCCCTCTTATCCTTAAACTGTGACCCCTTGTCCTGGACTTCCCCAACATCGGGAACAATCTTCCTGCATCTAGCCTGTCCAAATCCTTAAAAATGTTGTAAGTTTCTATAAGATCCCCCCTCAATCTTCCTAATTCTAGCGAGTACAAGCCGAGTCTATCCAGTCTTTCTTCATATGAAAGTCCTGCCATCCCAGGCAATGTGGGTGTAGGTCAGACTGCCTGACCCGCTGAGTTACCCCAGCATTTGCGGGGTTTTTTTGTGGCTGAAGCAGAGCTGGATGGCAAACCATTAGTTACTTGAGATGCCATCCAAAAACTGAGATGAGGAAAATCTTTTCACCAGGAGAGTTGTGAATCTGTGGAATTCTCTGCCACAGAAGGCAGCAGAGGCCAATTCACTGAAATGTACTCGAGAGAGAGATTGAGATTGTCTGAGTAGAATCAAGGGATATGGGAAGAAAGCAGGAACGGGGTACTGATTCTGGACGATCAGCCATGATCACATTGAATTAGTACGGAGACGAGGAAACACTTTTTCTTTAGAACTGAGACGAGGAAACACTTTTTCTCACAGAGAGTGGTGAGTGTGGAATTCTCTGCCTCCGAGGGTGGTGGAGGCAGGTTCTCTGGATGCTTTCAAGAGAGAGCTAGATAGGGCTCTTAAAGATAGCGGAGTCAGGGGATATGGGGAGAAGGCAGGAACGGGGTACTGATTGGGGATGATCAGCCATGATCACATTGAATGGCGGTGCTGGCTCCAAATGGCCTCCTCTTGCACCTATGTTCTGTGTTTCTGCGTTACAAAATAGATGGGTAGAGAGATAATCAGAGGTAGCTGAGTGAAGGAGGATTGGCTGCATCATCGAGATTTTTGTTTCATTTCCAACCCTGAGCCCTCAGCTGACGTAACTCAGTGTCATCTTCCCTTCTGTGGAGTTAATATTGATTTGATTCCATTTAAAGCTCTTAAAACCCACTCACATCTGTTCCATTTGCAAGATACATATTTCTTTCTGTCAACGCAAAACAGCAGCCACAGTTCGTAGTAATATGAATGGGGGGCAGTGGGTAAGTGTGCTCTTTAATGGAAGATCTTTAATGGAACTGTGGTAGTCAGTCCATTGTACCGACAACGCCCGTGACGATACGCGGTCTTTTCGACACAAAAGGACCTTCAGGTTTTATAGTCGAAGGTCGGCGTAATTGGTACAATCATCAGGTCCCTGGATTTCGTGAAATGCCACGTTGGACCCCTGTCCCACTGTACGAGTTCATTCCAAGAGCAAATTCTCCCGAGTTTGCCCTGATTCGAACTCGGAGATTTACGGTAATGGCCACTCGTCGGTACTCGGGGCTCTCGTGGACATTTTTCATCGTGTTGAAAAATCTTCACGAGTCTTCCCGTGCTTACCTGCCGTTAGCGAGTCTTCCCGAGTACCTGCCGTTAGCGTTACGAGCCACTAAGAGACGTCCCCGAGCTCCGACGTACCCGCTACGTTCAATCTCCGTGCTTAAGGATAAGGGGGAAATCTTTTAGGACCAAGATGAGAAAAACATTTTTCACACAGAGAGTGGTGAATCTGTGGAATTCTCCGCCACAGAAGGTAGTTGAGGCCACACAGTTCATTGGCTATATTTAAGAGGGAGTTAGATGTGGCCCTTGTGGCTAAAGGGATCAGGGGGTATGGAGAGAAGGCAGGGATGGGATACTGAGTTGGATGATCAGCCATGATCATATTGAATGGTGGTGCAGGCTCGAAGGGCCGAATGGCCTACTCCTTAAACTGTGACCCCCTTTTCTGGACTTCCCCAACATCGGGAACAATCTTCCTGTCCAACCCCTTAAGAATTTTGTAAGTTACTATGAGGCAGTGCCCCCTCTGTGTGTGTTTCTCGATATATCGTCGAGGAAAGGTTCTAGATGGGACTTAGACCAACCTTGCGAGAACATGGATCAAAGGGTAGCAAATCAGTGGATAAAGAGATCTCAGTGCACTTAAAAATAAACACAGAGACTTTAACTACAAAGAGAATAGAAACAAACAAAGAAGACAAGATGAAATAGAAATTGGTTGGTAAATTAAAGATGAGGCAAGGCAGTAAAGGGTTAGGATCTTGACTGGGTGTGAGATACAAGTATGTGGAAACTGAAATAGTTTTTAACTATTTGACTAATAGTTATAATACTGTTGGGCAGAAACGTACGAATGGTTGTAACTGAAAATTATGTGCACATTAGGGGGAATTTGCAGAAGCCAATTAACCTATAACCCTGTACGTCTTTTGCATTTTGGAGGAAACCAGAGCACCCGGAGAAAACCCACACAGGTCACGGGGAGAACGTCCACACTCCGTACAGACAGCACCCGTAGTCAGGATCGAACCCAGGTCTCTGGCGCTGTGAGGCATCAACTCCACTCTCCAAAGAACGTCCAGGTTGCAAGTTAATTGGTTAACTCGAAGGGTCAGGCAGCATCTCTGCAGAAAAACCCTTGCAGTTGTACAGGGTCTTGGTGAGACCACACCTGGAGTATTGCGTGCAGTTTTGGTCTCCTAATCTGAGGAAGGACATTATTGCCATGGAGGGAGTGCAGAGAAGGTTCACCAGACTGATTCCTGGGATGTCAGGACTGTCTTATGAAGAAAGACTGGATAGACTTGGTTTATACTCTCTAGAATTTAGGAGATTGAGAGGGGATCTTATAGAAACTTACAAAATTCTTAAGGGGTTGGACAGGCTAGATGCAGGAAGATTGTTCCCGATGTTGGGGAAGTCCAGAACAAGGGGTCACAGCTTAAGGATAAGGGGGAAATCCTTTAAAACCGAGATGAGGAGAACTTTTTTCACACAGAGAGTGGTGAATCTCTGGAACTCTCTGCCACAGAGTTGAGGCCAGTTCATTGGCTATATTTAAGAGGGAGTTAGATGTGGCCCTTGTGGCTAAAGGGATCAGAGGGTATGGAGAGAAGGCAGGTACGGGATACTGAGTTGGATGACCAGCCATGATCATATTAAATGGCGGTGCAGGCTCGAAGGGCCGAATGGCCTCTACTCCTGCACCTATTGTCTATATTTCTATGTTTCTAAAAGGAATAGGTGACTTTCAGTTTGAGAGCCGAAACGTCACCAGAGATGCTGCCTGGCCTTCTGTGTCACTCCAGCACTCGGTGTCCCAGTACAGAGGTCTAGTCTCACTGTTGCGGATGGTACATTTGGGATAAGATTCTAAACTGAAGCCCAATGTGACTTCGACTATTAAACATTCTTCTGGCCAATAAATAAATGAAACCAACAGCACTAAAATAGTTCATTTTCCTCTCTGGTATTTTAGGAATTTACTGCGGGCAAATCTACTACCATATGATAAGATTGAAAACCCTTTGTAGGCTCTGGGGAAATCCAGAGGTCAATAGTTATTGTAAGTCTGACCCTCAACTTTATCGCATTAGTTTAAGTGAATTAAACTTTGAAGCCACCACATATTAAATTCAGTATTTTAAGAAATATAGTTGTGGAACCTGTTCTTGTTCAAATGTAATTAATTCTGAAGCTTGAATGAGATTTTTTTGATAAGGCTGAACATTTTGTTTGAGGATCGGGGAACTTGGCAGAATCAGCAGAATATGACTGTTGAAATAGAATGGGATATAAGTTAGCAAGCGATATTATAATGGATTGCACGAGCTTTTAAAACCATGTAAAAAGAGAAAAATTAGCAAACATAAATGTGGTCCCAAGGAGGCCTTTCACCAGCTTATGCTGACACAGCACTTTTAATCATGTAAAACATGCCAAGGAACAATAGAAGGCAGAGGTCGGAGGGATAAGGGCCAAACGCAGGCAGATGGGACTAGTGTAGCTGGACATGTTGGCCGGTGTGGGCAAGTTGGGCTGAAGGACCTGTTTCTGTGCTGTATCACTCGATGACTATATATGTGTATATATGACTCTACTCACAGCCTATTCATATATAATCATCGAGTGATACTCTGTGAAACGTCACCTATCCATGTTCTCCACAGATGCTGCCTGACCCGCTGAGTTACTCCAGCACTCTGTGAAACGTCACCTATCCATGTTCTCCACAGATGCTGCCTGGCCCGCTGAGTTATGGTGCAGCAGCATCTATGGAGCGAAGGAAATAGGCAACGTTTCGGGCCGAAACCCTTTTGGAAATAGGCAACGTTTTGGGCCGAAACCCTTCCGGGTTTCGGCCCGAAACGTTGCCTATTTCCTTAGCTCCTTAGATGCTGCTGCACCCGCTGAGTTACTCCAGCACTCTGTGAAACGTCACCTATCCATGTTCTCCACAGATGCTGCCTGACCCGCTGAGTTACTCCAGCGCTTTGTGTGTTTTTTTTGCAAACCCAGTATCTGCAGTTCCTCACTTCCACTATGAGCTACAGTAGTTAACATAACATATATCACAGGGAAAACATTAGAAGCTCATATTGAAAATGTTGTGGAGCGACACTTCAAAACATCCAGGCAAGGTTAAGATGGATTTGTGAAAGGGTTATCATGTTTGATCAATTTATTGGAGTTCTTTTGAAGAATTAACATGTGCTTTGGATGCTTAGATTTCAAGAACGTAGTTGAGAAGATTCTGATTCAAATCAAATAAGGATGACACACAGTCACAGCGGTAGAGTTGCTGCCTCACAGCGCTGGGTTCAATCCGATTATGGGTGCTGTCTGTACACTGTTTATACGGTACATTCTCCCTGTGACCGCGTGGGATTTCTCCGGGTGCTCCAGTTTCCTCCCCCATCCTAAAGACGTGCAGGTTTGTAGATGAATGAATGAATGAATAGAAACATAGAAATTAGGTGCAGGAGTAGGCCATTCTGCCCTTCGAGCCTGCACCACCATTCAATATGATCATGGCTGATCATCCAACTCAGTATCCCATCCCTGCCTTCTCTCCATACCCCCTGATCCCTTTAGCCACAAGGGCCACATCTAACTCCCTCTTAAACATAGCCAATGAACTGTGGCCTCGACTACCCTCTGTGGCAGAGAGTTCCAGAGATTCACCACTCTCTGTGTGAAAAGAGTTCTTCTCATCTCGGTTTTAAAGGATTTCCCCCTTATCCTTAAGCTGTGACCCCTTGTCCTGGACTTCCCCAACATCGGGAGCAATCTTCCTGCATCTAGCCTGTCCAACCCCTTAAGAATGAATCTCTTTATTGTCATTGCACATGGTACAACGAAATTTAAAAGTCAATCCCACGGTGCGATTCACAAGAGCAATTTTAAATAGATAAGAAAAGGTAAAAATATATACATATAAAAAAATTAAAAAGTTACAGATAAATAACAATAGCAGCTGAGGTAGAGCCATTCAGTTGAATGTGAGTGTTATTTCTTATTTTGCATTGTTAAGTTCACGTATGGCTATGGGGTAGAAGTTATCTACCCCATAATTGATTAATTGGCTTCTGTAAATTGTCCCCAGGGTGGAGGGTAGAACTGGGAAAGTATGGGTGATTGCTGGTCGGCACGGACCCGGTGGGCCGAAGGGCCTGTTTCCACACTGTGTCTCTACAGTCTAAAGTAAGGTCAAAGAATGTCATGAGGAGATTGCAAAAGGGGAAGGAACAGGTGATAGACCTGGCAGATGGGGGAAAATGTGCAAAAATGTGCACATTTTGGCGGTAAAGACAACATTGGGGCAAGTAGTCTACGTGGTTAGAAACATAGACATGGAAACAGGTGCAGGAGTAGAGGCCATTCGGCCCTTCGAGCCAGCACCGCCATTCAATGTGATCATGGCTGATCATCCAACTCAGTATCCTGTACCTGCCTTCTCTCCATACCCCCTGATCCCTTTAGCCACAAGGGCCACATCTAACTCCCTCTTAAATATAGCCAATGAACTGTGGCCTCAACTACTTTCTGTGGCAGAGAATTCCACAGATTCACCACTCTCTGTGTAAAAAATGATTTTCTCATCTCGGTCCTAAAAGATTTCCCTCTTATCCTTAAACTGTGGCCCCCTTGTTCTGGACTTCCCCAACATCGGGAACAATCTTCCTGCATCTAGCCTGTCCAACCCCTTAAAAATTTTGTAAGTTTCTATAAGATCCCCCCTCAATCTTCCTAATTCTAGCGAGTACAAACCGAGTCTATCCAGTCTTTCTTCATATGAAAGTCCCGCCATCCCAGGCAATGTGGGTGTGGGTTGAGACCCTTCTTCAGACTGCTGATCATCCAGAATCAGTACCCCATTCCTGCCTTCTCCCCATATCCCTTGATTCCGTTAGCCCTAAGAGCTAAATCTAACTCTCTCTTGAAAACATCCAGTGAATTGGCCTCCACTGCCTTCTGTGGCAGAGAATTCCACAGATTCACAACTCTCTGGGTGAAAAACTGGCCGATCTTTTATTCTTGTTCTGTGACCCCAAGGTTCTGGACACCCAGAACCAAAATTGGGAACATTTTTCCTGCATCTAGCCTGTCCAATCCCTTAATCATTTTATATGTTTCTACAAGAGAGATTGGAGAGCTGTATGGAACGTGTGTGTCCTTATGCATGACGTGAGGATTTCATTCTCATTGAAAAGGTCAGCTCTGGCAACTCAGGATTCACGTTCAGCCTCTTGACATGTCCTCATTTCTAAAGTGGCACGGTGGCACAGCGGTAGAGTTGCTGCCTCACAGCGCCAGAGACCCGGCTTTGATCCCGACTACGGGTGCTGTCTGTACGGAGTTTGCACGTTCTCCCCTTGACCTGCTTGTGTTTTCTCCGAGATCTTCGGTTTCCTCCCACACTCCAAAGACGTGCAGGTTTGTAGGTTAATTGGCTTGGTGTAAAAGCAAAAATTGTCCCTAGTGTGTGTGTAGGATAGTGATAGTGTGCGGAGATCGCTGGTCGGCACTGACTCGATGGGCTGAATGGACTCTTTCAGCGCTGCATCTCTAACCTAAACTAAACTAAAGGAGACACAAAATGCTGGAGTAACTCAGCGGGACAGGCAGCATCTCTGGAGAGAAGGAATAGGTGACGTTTCAGGTCGTAACCTTTCTTCAAACTGAGTGGTGACCCTCGGACTATCTTTGATCGGACTTTATTGGCTTTTTCTGGCACTAAATATTATTCCCTTTATCAGCCTGAAGAAGGGTCACCCATTCCTTCTGTCCAGCGATGCTGCCTGTCCCGCTGAGTTACTCCAGCACTTTGTGTCTATCTTCGATTTAAACCAGCATCTGCAGTTCCTTGCTACCGATTATCCCCTTTATCATGTATCTATACACTGTAATGATTGGGGATGATCAGCCATGATCACATTGAATGGCGGTGCTGGCTCAAAGGGCCGAATGGCCTCTACTCCTGCACCTTTTGTGTATTGTAATCATGTATTGTCTTTCCGCTGACTGGTTAGCATGCAACAAAAGCTTTTCACTGTACCTCGGTACATGTGACACATGACGAACTAAACTCGGCACCAAGTCTGAAGTGGACATTGTCTCCACAGGGTGAGAACATAAGTCAAATCACATTTATTTATATAGCACATTTAAAAAACAACTCTCGTTGGCCAAAGTGCTTTACATTTCTTATAAGAATAGCACAACAAAACAGACTACACACATGTAGCCCTCACTCAGAGGACGTCAGGAAAGGCTTGGGAGTAGAGATAAGTCTTTGGTCTTGGCTTAAAAGAGTCGATGGAGGGGGCAGTTCTGATGGGCACTTTAAACAACTGCAGTTGCCACAAAGTGCTGTACATCAGAACTCATGGACAATAAGTTATTACAAACCATTAAAAACCGTAAAACAAAGGACTATAAAACAGTAAAAATTAAAAGCACTAAAAACAGGAGCAATGTCTCAGCCAGTGTCGAAAGCCAGAGAATAAAAATGAGTTTTTAGGGTGGATTTGAAGATGGCCTGTCTGACGGTTCACCAGACTGATTCCTGGGATGTCAGGACTGTCTTATGAAGAAAGACTGGATAGACTTGGTTTATACTCTCTAGAATTTAGGAGATTGAGGGGAGATCTTATAGAAACTTACAAAATTCTTAAGGGGTTGGACAGGCTAGATGCAGGAAGATTGTTCCCGATGTTAGGGAAGTCCAGGACAAGGGGTCACAGCTTAAGGATAAGGGGGAAATCCTTTAAAACCGAGATGAGAAGAACTTTTTTCACACAGAGAGTGGTGAATCTATGGAACTCTCTGCCACAGAGGGTAGTTGAGGCCACAGTTCATTGGCTATATTTAAGAGGGAGTTAGATGTGGCCCTTGTGGCTAAGGGGATCAGGGGGTATGGAGAGAAGGCAGGTACGGGATACTGAGTTGGATGATCAGCCATGATCATATTGAATGGCGGTGCAGGCTCGAAGGGCCGAATGGCCTCTACTCCTGCACCTATTGTCTATGTTTCTATGTTTCTATGTGCAACGGCAAGGTGTTCCAGAGTGCCGGAGCAGCAACAGAGAAGGCTCTATCCCCTCTGAGCTTCCGCTTAGATCTTGGTACCTGAGCTTATGCCTAGACCGCGGGATATTCAGCAGCCCCAAGTCTGGGGCCTGGAGGGGCCTGGAGGTGGAGTGGTGGGTGAGAAGACTTTTTATGAAGGTGGGGGCAGAGCAAGCGCATTGAGGGCTTTGTAGACATGGAGGAGGATCTTGAAATGTATACGGAACCGCACAGGGAGCCAGTGGAGAGAGGGGTGAACATGAGGAGAGGAACCACTGCATTCCTCACATCTTGCCCGGTCCTCGGAGCTCCTTGGCTGGAACCCAGCCACTATTTATAACCTGCTACCGAGCCCACAGCTGCTCCTCCATCATTTTAAAATACATAATTAATACACTGATCGCAAGCCTGAGCCATAATGCAAAAGTGGTCGATAAAAATCTGCACCAGTTTGCATGGCGAGGTTGGTTTATGTTCTCCTTAATCGTGCTTGACAGCCCTGCTTGAAGAGACCACGGGGCTAGATTCTCATCTTCACCCACCTTGCTTTTATTTAGTGCCTGTAACAATGTCCCAAAGTACTTCTCCAGTCAATGAAACAATTTTTGAAGTGTACTCATTGCTGTAATTGAGATCTACAATGTACTTTAGAGGGCTCGACGGGCTGGATAAAGGACAGCCTTTCCCCCTGGTAGAGTTGCTGCCTCATAGCACCTGGGTTCGATCCTGACTACGGGTGCTGTCTGTACGGAGTTTGCACGTTCTCCCTGTGGGTTTTCTCCATGTTCCTCTGTCTCCTCCCACACTCCAAAGACATCATAAGGAATAGGAGTAGAACTAGGCCATTCGGCCCATCAAGTCTACTGATCTATATCTCTCTCCTAACCCCAATTGTCCCTAGGCTGATTGCTGGTTGGTACGGACTCGTTGGGCCGAAGGGCCTGTTTCTGCACCGTATCTATAAACTAAAACTAATCCAGGAACCACAGTCCCAGAATAAAAGGGTCTTATAGGTTCATGTTCCTACAAGTCATAGGAGCGGAATTAGGCCATTCGGCCCATCAAGTCCGCCATTCAATCATGGCTGATCTATCTTTCCCTCCTAACCCCATTCTCCTGCCTTCTCCCCACAACCCCCTGACACCCGTACTAATCAAGAATCTATCAATCACCGCCTTAAATATATTCACTGACTTGTGGCCTCCACAGCCTTCCGTGGCAAAGAATTCCACAGATTCACCACCCTCTGACTAAATCAAACTCGTACTTTAGGCTGTTGGTTTGCAGGTTAATTGGCTTCTGTAAATTGTCCCTAGAATACCGGATAGAACGAGTGTACGGGTGATAGTTGGTTGCACGGACTCGGCGGGCCGAATGGCCTTTATCACTAAAACTAAAACTCAATTTGGATGAGATCATTTTAACTTGGCATCATAGATAGACACAAAACGCTGCAGTATCTCAGTGGGTCAGGCAACATCTCTGGAGAGTAGGAAGAGGTGACATTTCGGGTCAAGGTCCTTCTTTACAATCCATTGCATTATACCTAATTTGAAGATGTTCTCCTCCTCACTCTGCCAGGAGTATTGGTGTCTGAAGAAGGAAGGGTCTCAACCCGAAACGTCACCCATTCCTTCTCTCTAGAGATGCTGCCTGTCCCACTGATGTGTCTTGTAGTCAATGCCCACTATGTTCTGTTGTGCTGAAGCAAAGCAGGAATTTCATTGTCTTATTGCCATAGAGGGAGTGCAGAGACGGTTCACCAGACTGATTCCTGGGATGTCAGGACTGTCTTATGAAGAAAGACTGGATAGACTTGGTTTATACTCTCTAGAATTTAGAAGATTGAGAGGGGATCTTATAGAAACTTACAAAATTCTTAAGGGGTTGGACAGGCTAGATGCAGGAAGATTGTTCCCGATGTTAGGGAAGTCCAGGACAAGGGGTCACAGCTTAAGGATAAGGGGGAAATCCTTTAAAACCGAGATGAGAAGAACTTTTTTCACACAGAGAGTGGTGAATCTCTGGAACTCTCTGCCACAGAGGGTAGTCGAGGCCACAGTTCATTGGCTATATTTAAGAGGGAGTTAGATGTGGCCCTTGTGGCTAAGGGGATCAGGGGGTATGGAGAGAAGGCAGGTACGGGATACTGAGTTGGATGATCAGCGATGATCATATTGAATGGCGGTGCAGGCTCGAAGGGCCGAATGGCCTACTCCTGCACCTAATTTCTATGTTTCTATGTCTATGTTTCTTGAATCTACTCCTGCAGTTTGTATGTGTAAACCAGCATCTGCAGTTCATGTTGGGCGCAAGCATTGTGGGCCAAAGGGCCCTATACTGTCCCACGCTGTTCTAGGTTCTATGTTCTAATTGTATCTTGGCCCTTGGCATGGAACGGAAGCACAAGCCTAGATTTTGTCTCCAAGTCCCTGGAATGGAACAGAAAGTCTCCAGAAGTCATGAAAGATTTATCTCTGTGTGTAATCAGCATGAGGAGCATCCAGGAGATGGATGTTTCTTTGTGATTTGCAGTGTGGAATCTGCAGCCAGACCAACTGTGAACAGTTTGTTCCTTCAGAGTTGCCTGCAGTGCATTTGTTAATCAGGATTATACATTGTGGTTCAGGTACAAGATCAGGATGAAAACCTGCTTAAGCCTTACCTTTAATAATGAAACAGTTCCCGGCTTTATAGGAGAGATTGTAGAGGCTGAGTCTGTGTTCATTGGGGTGATGGAAGCTATGGAGAGACTTGATTTAGGTAGGGGTGTATAAAATAATGAGTGACACAGATAAGTTGGAAGGGTCTCGAACTGAAACGTCACCTATTCTTTCGCTCCATCGATGCTGCCTCACCCGCTGAGTTTCCCCAGTTGGATAGACCAAGTCTTTTTCCTGTGGTAGGGACATCAACAATAAAGGCAGCACAGTGACACAGTGGTAGAGTCACAGCGCTGGAGACCCGGGTTCGATCCCGACTACGGGTGCTGTCTGTACGGAGTTCTACACGCTCTCCCTGTGAGCGCGTGGGTTTTCTCCGAGATCTTCGATTCCCTCCCACACTCCAAAGACGTGCGGGTTCCTGATGTTGGGGGAGTCCAGAACCAGGGGCCACACACACACACACACACACAGTTTAAGAATAAGGGGTAAGCCATTTAGAACGGAGACGAGGAAACACTTTTTCTCACAGAGAGTTGTGAGTCTGTGGAATTCTCTGCCTCAGAGGGCGGTGGAGGCAGGTTCTCTGGATACTTTCAAGGGTGAGCTAGATAGGGTTAAAGATAGCGGAGTCAGGGGATATGGGGAGAAGGCAGGAATGGGGTACTGATTGGGGATGATCAGCCGTGATCACATTGAATGGCGGTGCTGGATCGAAGGGCCGAATGGCCTACTCCTGCACCTATTATCTATCGTCTATTGTTTGGAGGTTATTTGGCTTTGTACAAGTGTAAATTGTCACTAGTGTGTGTCGGGAAGTGGCAGTGTGCGGGGATCACTGGTCAGTGCTGGCTCGAAGGGCCGAATGGCCTACACATGCACCTATTGTCTATCACTGGTCAGTGCGGACTCGGTGGGCCGAAGGGCCTGTTTTCTGAGCTGTATCCCTGAATGAAACTAAGACCTCTGCTCACCCAGCCACTGCAGCCAGAGATTGGTTACATCTGAAGGGTTGACCTCTCAGCCAGGCCGTTACATCTAACAGATCTGAGGCTGAGAAACCTGTGACCTCTTCGCTTGGCTCACTGCCGCTCTGTCATGCTTGAACAGCGACTGATTTTGCATCGACGCTCAGAATTGACATCATCATCATATGTTACTTCAGTGCCTTCTGATGGGTCTCCAGTTCTGATCCTCTGATCTGAATGGACATATCTAACATGATTTCCGATGCAAACTGTTTACCTTTTTAGACTAAAGATTTGAATTGCATCATAGTGCTGAGTCTAGTACTTACTCAATAGTCTGGTAACTCCAACTATCACTGAATCAAAATTAGACAATAGGTGCAGGAGTAGGGGCCATTCAGCCCTTCGATCCAGCACCGCCATTCAATATGATCATGGCTGATCATCCCCAATCAGTACCCCGTTCTTGCCTTCTCCCCATATCCCCTGACTCCGCTATTTTTAAGAGCCCTATCTAGATCTCTCTTGAAAGCATCGAGAGAACCGGCCTCCACCACCTTCTGAGGCAGAGAATTCCACAGACTCACCACTCTCTGCGAGAAAAAGTGTTCCCTCGTGTTTCTTAAGGGGTTGGACAGGCTAGATGCAGGAAGATTGTTCCTGATGTTGGGGAAGTCCAGGACAAGGGGTCACAGCTTAAGGATAAGGGGGAAATCCTTTAAAACCGAGATGAGGAGAACTTTTTTCACACAGAGAGTGGTGAATCTCTGGAATTCTCTGCCACAGAGGGTAGTCGAGGCCAGTTCATTGGCTATATTTAAGAGGGAGTTAGATGTGGCCCTTGTGGCCAAGGGGATCGGAGGGTATGGAGAGAAGGCAGGTACGGGATACTGAGTTGGATGATCAGCCATGATCATATTGAATGGCGGTGCAGGCTCGAAGGGCCGAATGGCCTCTACTCCTGCACCTAATTTCTATGTTTCTATGTTTCCTCATCTCCGTTCTAAAGAAAAAGTGTTTCCTCGTCTTCGTTCTAAAGAAAAAGTGTTTCATCGTCTTCGTTCTAAAGAAAAAGTGTTTCCTCATCTCCGTTCCAAGCTGTATCCTGGAAGTATTTCCTTTTGCTTCAATACTTTCTCCACTCACCCCTACAAAATTGTTTGTCCCAGGATCAAAACCATACTACGTTTCTGAGTTATTAACAGCCCTGCCAGAGTATAATCAAAGACAGAGTGTGAGGATGTAAGCTTTCGAAACAAGAAATTAGCCAATCTATGGTATATGATGAAGATAGGCACAAACAGCTGGAGTAACTCAGCGGGTCAGACAGCATCTCTAGAGAGAAGGAATAGGTGACATTTCAGGTCGAGACCTTTCTTCAGATATGAAACGTCACCCTACAGCTTTTTTGTATACAGCATGGAAACAGGCCCTTCAGCCCACCGAGTCCATGCTGACCAGCGGTCACCCTGTAGTCAGGATCGAACCCAGGTCTCTGGCGTTGTGAGACAGCAACTCTACCGCTGCCCTTCTGTGCCACAACGTTATGCTTGCAATAGTAACAGGGTGCAGGAGTCTCACACTCGAGATCGAGTACACTAGCTCTATCCTACACACTAGGGACAATTTACAGAAGCCAATTAACCTACAAACCTGCGCCTCTTTAGAATGTGGGAGGAAACTGGAGCCCCAGGTGAAAACCCACGCGGTCACGGGGAGAACGTGCAAACTCCGTACAGACAGCACCCATAGTCAGGATAGCACCCAGGTCTCTGCCGCTGCATCTAGTTCAAGTTGCATTTATTGCCTGAAGAAGGGTCTCGACCTGAAACGTCACCAATTCCTTCTCCTCATAGACGCTGCCCGTCCCGCTGAGTTACTCCAGCATTTGTGTCTACCTTCGAGAGAAAGACCATGTGTGGGCAATTGGGATTAGATTTGATTGGTTGAAGGCTTTGTTTCCATCGGATGATTGTCTAAAAGGCTCTTGAGCTTTCCGATTGTATCTGCTTCCATCTCCACCTCTCGCAGTGTATTCCAGTATAGGGTGATTTCACCAAAGGGCAAATGAGCGTAGATCCCCCCTCACGTGACCGAAAATTATCGCGTTTGCTCGCTGAATTTCATCAAAAGTAAGTTAATAATTCCTTACTTTTGATGAAATTCAGCGAGCAAACGCGATAATTCCTGATATTTTGGATCTGTAAATCTCCACGGCAAATGTTTGCTGTTCACTTCCGCTGTTTTCTACCTTCAGTTCCCTCTTGTAATTACCTTACTTTCTATCTTTTTTTTTTGCCTGAATATTTAGGTCGCTGTGCTTCACGGTCACCCCGACTAGCACAGAAAATTTCAGCTCCAAAATCGTCTGTTTTCGATGCTTTTAACGGGTGGGAAAGTGCGTGTTTCCCCATTCACTAACATGTACCGAAGTGACATATGTCCTCCAGTTAAAATTTTCGGTCACGTGAGGGGGGTCTACGCTCATTTGACATTGACATATAACATCTGCCTCAGACACAAAATGCTGGAGTAACTCAGCGGGACAGGCAGCATCTCTGGAGAGAAGGAATGGGTGACGTTTCGGGTCGAGACCCTTCTTCAGACTGGTTCATTTCGAAGATAGACATAAAAACCTTGAGTAACTCAGCGGGACAGGCAGCATCTCTGGAGAGAAGGAATGCGTGACGTTTCAGGTCAAGGCCCTTCTTCAGACTGTGTCTATCTCCGATTTAAACCAGCATCTGCAATTCCTTCCAACATAATCTGCCTCATAACTCTCTATTAAACTTTCCTTCACATCCTAAATCTATACCCTGTGGTATTCAAACATTTTTCAACATTCTGCCAATAATCAGATCTCCTAGCTGAGACCTTTATTCCAGTGTGTGTGGCTAATAGTTCTTCAATTCTTTAGCTGTGAACATTTTTCCACTTGTACGCACCTTATCACTAGATAATTGAATATCCAACTATAGAATAGCTTATAATATCCTATTTTGACACCTTTCCAGCCTACTCTACCGCTCTGCGCAAGGACATGTTTTAATGCTACATCTTACTGCATTGCTTGGACAATCTCATTGACTTTACTGGGAAATGCTCAGCCATGTTGCCCTGTCTTAGACTCACAGAGTGATACAGTACGGAAACAGGCCCTTCGGCCCAACTTGCCCACACCGGCCAACATGTCCCAGCTACACTAGTCCCACCTGCCTGCATTTGGTCCATATCCCTCCAAACCTGTCTGATCCATGTACCTGTTTCTTAAATAGTCCCAGCCTCAACCATCTCCTCTGAAAGCTTGTTCCATACACCCACCTGACAGTGTAACGTGTCTTGTTAAAGTAGGAACTGCAGGTGCTGGAAAAATCGAAGGTACGCTCTCCCCGTGACCTGTGTGGGTTTTCTCCGGGTGCTCCGGTTTCCTCCCACTCTCCAAACACATGCAGATTAGTAGGTTAGACACAACATGTTGGAGTAACTCAACAGGACAGGCAGCACCTCTGGATGTTTGTAGGTTAATTGGCATCGGTAGAAATTGTCATTCGGATAGAACTTGTGTTTGGGTGATCGCTGGTCAGCGCGGACTTGGTGGGTAGAAGGGCCTGGCTGCACACCGTCTCTCAAAACAAAACTTAGTGGGCATTGGGTCACCATTATGCAGTGTTGTTAAAGAAAGAACTGCAGATGCTGGAAAAATTTAGACAAAAATGCTGGAGAAACTCAGCGGGTGAGTCAGCATCGATGGAATATTCCTTCGCTCCACAGATGCTGCCTCACCCGCTGAGTTTCTCCAGCATTTTTGTCTACCTTCATGTAATAGGTCTTTGTTAGCTCTATGTATGTGTATTCTATGCTTTGCAGTAATGTGTTATTTTTCAAGGAGGGTTATATATTGATACACATGCCTGTAGCCCCATTTACGCCCCGATATTCTGCTATGCATATGTGTTCTGATGTGGGGACCTCAACCCTGTATTCTACATTAATGTTTGTATAGGGGGGGATGTTATCTGTTGTCTGTGCTTGGTAATGAATGCTCAGTTGCTGTAATCAGCAGAAGATTCCGCTTCCTACAGAAGGTTTTTGCCTTCAATCTGCAGAATCTATCTCTTGTGTGTAATTGGTATCAGATATCTGTATTCTGCTGCAATATTTTGTGTCGTATATGTTTCCTGTGTGGGTACTGCAGTATATTTTGGAACCGGTGGGTGCAGGCAATGCCTTTACAATGCACCAGCTATCGACATTGTGCATTGTTTTCCTGTATCCGGCAATACGTGTTCAGTTTCGTGCATTCAGCCCACGTAATTTTGCAGCGTTTAACTGCATTCTGCAGCGATTTATACTCTGCAGTACCGGGTGTTGGAGTTTTTTTACAACGTCTGAATTATGCGGTGGTATTTAGATGGTGACTGATGTCCGCAGCCTGTTGCAGTTGCCTGCATTATGCAGTAGCTGCCTGCACACTGCCGTGGTCTTCAGCACGGATCTGCGCTCACCTGCAACATGCTCCAGTGCAAATTGTTCCAATTATTTGCGTTCTGCAAGCCATGTCTGTCCACTGCAGGAGGTTGTGCAGCACCACAGTGTGTGCTAGTGTTGCACCACAGAGGTCTCTATTGTGCAATGTGTGTTTTCTTCACTGTGGACAGCAGTATTCTGTAATACTTGTTCCCAGTGCAACTATGGGCGGCACGGTGGCGCAGCGGTAGAGTTGTTGCCGAAAGACCCTGTCCCACTTGGGCGACATGTGCACGTAATTTACGAGGCATCATCGGCACATGCCGTGCATTACGCGGGCGTGTGGTGGCGCGGGCCGTGACACGGGTCGCGCGCGGCGCGCCAGGATTTTGGGATTCACAAAACCTTCGCTCACCACCTGCGTGACACGCAAATTACGCACAAGTGGGACAGGCCATTTACAGCGCCATATATCGGGTTCGATCCCGACTATTGTTGCTGCCTGTACGGAGTTTGTACCTTCTCACCGTGACCGCATGCGTTTTCTCCGAGAACTCCGGTTTCCTCCCACGCTCCAAGGACCTTCTGGTGAAAAAAGCCACCCACTGTAGGATGTGTTATCATCACGTATTGTAGGCTATAGTTACACACTGTAGGATATGGCCATCTGCTGTTGGATATATTCACCTACTGTTGGATATATTCACCTACTGTAAGATATGGTCAAATACTGTTGGATATGTCCACTTACTCTGGGATATGGTCATATATTGTTGGATATATTCACCTGCTGTTGGATATATTCACCTGCTGTTGGATATATTCACCTGCTGTTGGATATATTCACCTACTGTAAGATATGGTCAAATACTGTTGGATATGATTACTCTGGGATATGGTCACATATTGTAGGATATATTCACACACTGTAAGATGCAGTATATCCATCCATATACTGTAGGCTATGTCACATAGAAACAGGTGCAGGAATAGGCCATTCGAGCCTGCACCATTCGCCATTCAATATGATCATGGCTGATCATCCAACTCAGTATCCTGTACCTGCCTTCTCTCCATACCCTAGGAGGAGACTTACTGTAGGAGATGTCCACCTTCTGATAAATACTTCTCAAATGCCAGTGTAAAGTATGGGGGTTTCTGCATTCAGCAACCACTCAATTCTCCAGTTGCGGTCGACTTTCCGAAACTAATAGCTGCACTGTTCTGAAGAAGGATCTCGACCCGAAACCTTCTCTCCAGAGATGCTGCCTGTCCCGCTGAGTTACTCCAGTTTTTTGTGTCTATCTTCATTTCTATTCTTGTTTGCATTCTTCATTAGTTGTCTGCATTTGCACCTGAGCTGTTTTCACTGAATGCACCTGTAACCTGCCTTACCTTGCCTATATCATACAGTGTGTACAGGTGGCTGTAGTCTGCAGTCAATGTCCATGATGTGTAGAAGAAGGAACTGCAGATGCTGGAAAATCGAAGGTACACAAAAAAGCTGGAGAAACTCAGCGGGTGCAGCAGCATCTATGGAGCGAAGGAAATAGGCAACGTTTCTGGTCGAAACCCGGAAGGGTTTCGGCCCGAAACGTTGCCTATTTCCTTCAGGGTTTCGGCCCGAAACGTTGCCTATTTCCTTCAGGGTTTCGGCCCGAAACGTTGCCTATTTCCTTCCGGGTTTCGGCCCGAAACGTTGCCTATTTCCTTCAGGGTTTCGGCCCGAAACGTTGCCTATTTCCTTCCGGGTTTCGGCCCGAAACGTTGCCTATTTCCTTCCGGGTTTCGGCCCGAAACTTTGCCTATTTCCTTCGCTCCATAGATGCTGCTGCACCCGCTGAGTTTCTCCAACTTTTTTGTGTATCCATGATGTGTATGTTGGGCACTCACTGCCTTCAAAACCTGGGTTCCAAAGTCAGCTCCTACATTCTCCAGCCAATGTCTGTACACCTACAGGTACACAAAATTGCTGGAGAAACTCAGCGGGTGCAGCAGCATCTATGGAGCGAAGGAAATAGGCAACGTTTCGGGCTGAAACCCTGAAGGAATCTGTACACCTACAGTTGAGTTTAGTTCATTGTCAAGCTTTTGTTCCGTGCTGACCATCAGCAGAAAGACAATACATGATTACAATCGAGCCATTCACAGTGTACAGATACAAGTCAAGTCAAGTCAAGTCAAGTCAAGTTTATTTGTCACATACACATACGAGATGTGCAGTGAAATGAAAGTGGCACACTTTCCCTTATACATGATAAGGGAATAACGTTTAGTGCAAGGTAAAGCCAGCAAAGTCCGATCTAGGATAGTCCGAGGGTCACCAATGAGGTAGATAGTAGTTCAGCACTGCTCTCTGGTTGTGGTAGGATGGTTCAGTTGCCTGATAACAGCTGGGAAGAAACTGTCCCTGAATCTGGAGGTGTGTGCGTTTTCACACTTCTGTACCTCTTGTCTGATGGGAGAGGGGAGAAGAGGGAGTGGCCGGGGTGCGACTGGTCATTGATTAAGGGTCTGAAGAAGGGTTTTGACCTGAAACCTTTAAGGGCGGCGCTGCCTGCAGTCTGTCTGTTTTTTCCTTCTTTTTTGTGTTGTTCTCTTGTCCTGTGTAGTTGGTTTTTTGGTTTATTATGTTGTGTATGTGTGGGGGGGGGGAACACGTTTTTTGGTCTCTTCCTTCGGGGGTTGCGACTTCTTTTTGTCGTATCTGCCGTCTCCGCCTGCGCCGAGGCCTAATGGCGGAGCTGGCGGTCTCGGAGCTGGGCAGCGGGAGCGGCTGGGACGTGGGCAGCAGCAGCGGCCACACAGCACTGGAGGTGGGACAGCAGTGACCAGAACTCGGAGCTGGGGCACGTTCTTGCGGCAGCGGCCACTCGACCCGACCGCGGGCCCAGTGGAACGACAGCGGCGGCTGGGACAGCGGCCTCGGCCTCGGCACATAGGGAGAATAAGAAGGGACGAGACAAAGACTTCAGACTCTTGCCTTCCACCACAGTGAGGAGGTGCCTGGTGAACTCACTGTGGTGGATGTTAATTTGTATTTATTGTGTGTTTTGTCATTTTTACTATATGTAGGACTGCAAGTCAACTAAATGCAAGGTCTGAATGACAATAAAGGCTACTTGTTACTTGTTATTATGCTGCTGGTCTTGCCGAGGCAGCATGAGGTGTAGATGGAGTCAATGGAAGGGAGGTTGGTTTGTGTGACGGAGTTATTTTAATTCAATCACTTCCTGTGTGTGTCTGTGTCTGTGTGTGTCTGTCTGTCTGTCTGTCTGTGTGTATGTGTCTGTCTGTCTGTCTATGTGTGTCTGTGTGTGTCTGTGTGTGTCTGTCTGTATGTCTGTCTGTCTGTCTGTGTGTCTGTGTGTGTCTGTGTGTGTCTGTGTGTGTCTGTCTGTCTGTCTGTCTGTCTGTCTGTCTGTCTGTCGCAGAAGGCATGTGTTTTGAACCTGCTCTTGTTATTCTGCAGCAGTGACAATATCTGCTGTGTGAATGAGACGATCCCTGCAGTGTGTGTGTGTGTGTGTCTGCATGCAGCGCGTGTCTACATTCTGCAGTTGGTATCAGTTAACTCAAGGCCTGCCTGCATTGTATAGCTGGTGTCAGGCAACATTGATGGCATATGTATGGCCACACATGCCTGTTTCTGCAGCAGTTGTCCTCTCTGTCCCAAAGGTGCCTCCAATCTCCGTCGATTCATGTACGATGGGGGTGTACAGTGCAACCAATGGGTCTGTATTGTGCAGGAGGTGCCTAACTTGTGCAGCCTGCAATACACATCTATATTCATTGCAGAACACAAGCAGCTGACGTAGCTGTCTGTAGTAAGTACATGCGTTCCTGAATATATCTCTTTATTCTGCAGAGGTGTTGATGTTCTGCACCCTGCAATATATGTATATATTTTCTCTCTCTCTCCATCCTGAATTCTGCAAATGGTTTTGGTGTGTAGATTATGTTGTACTGCGGAGAGCAGAGCCCTGTTTGTGAGGATTGTGTTTCCTATCGCGGGAAAATTCCTGGCAGTGGCTGTCCGTAGTCTGTGGGCCCGCGCCAGCCACCCGCTTCTAACCCTGGCCGCGGGAGCTCTCTGTGTGGAGTTTGCACGTTTTACCTGTGACCGTGTGGGTTTTCTCCGGGTGCTCCGGTTTTCTCCCTAAATCGTAAAGACTTGGAAAGAATTGGAAGGGTTTGAAGTGAGAGGTAGAATCTTGTGGGGGGGGTCAATGGGAATATGGGGAGAATTAAAACATAGGATTGATCTTGGATTGGTAGAATTGGGACTCAGTGGACTGAAGGGCCTCTCTCTGTCTGCGTCATGGAACTATGGTGAACAAATAATGTGCGTTTGATGGCACTGAGCCTGCACCCGCTGGAGTTTAGAAGGATGAGGTGGGGACCTCTTTGAAACTTACCGAATAGTGAAATGCCTGGATAGATGTGGATGTGGAGAGGATGTTTCCACTAGTGGGAGAGTCTCAGACTACAAGACACAGTCTCAGAATTAAAGGATGTTCCTTTAGGAAGGAGATGAGGAGGAATTTCTTTAGTCAGAGGGTGGTGAATCTGTGGAATTCTTTGCCACAGAAGGCTGTGGAGGCCAAGTCTGTGGGTATTTTTAAGGCAGAAATATATAGGTTTTAGTAAGGGTGATTAGTGCGGGTGTCAGGGGTTATGGGGAGAAGGCAGGAGAATGGAGTTGAGAGGGAAAGATGGATCAGCCATGAGTGAATGGCGGAGTAGACTTGATGGGTCGAATGGCCTAATTCTGCTCCTAGAACTTATGATTCTATGATTGCCTTATGTCTACAGTAAGGCCTGTGAAGACCAGTGATTACAGTTTGTGTCTCATAGGTATGTTGGGAGAAGAATCTGAATATAATTTTAAGTGCATGTGGCAACTGCATGTTTGAGTCATATCTGAATTTCAACTCGAATGCCAGCATTCTGTAGTGGATATGGTTGTATTTATTCTACAGTCACTGCCTGATTAATGTGATACTCATAGTGGACCTTTCGACATTCTACATGGGCAGAACAATGGCAGATGGAGTTTAATCCTCAGCAATGAATAGTGATAGATATGGAGAGGACTAATAAGATAGGACATGTCCTAGCTGGAGTTATTATTATTATTATTATTATGTTTTATTATTAATGTTTAATGTTTTATGTGTCATTCCTAACTTTCACTGTATAGAAATCTTAGAAACATAGATAATAGGTGCAGGAGTAGGCCATTCGGCCCTTCGAGCCTGCACCACCATTCAATATGATCATGGCTGATCATCCAACTCAGTATCCCATCCCTGCCTTCTCTCCATACCCCCCTGATCCCTTTAGCCACAAGGGCCACATCTAACTCCCTCTTAAATATAGCCAATGAACTGTGTGGCCTCAACTACCTTCTGTGGCAGAGAATTCCACAGATTCACCACTCACTGTGTGTGAAAAATGTTTTCCTCATCTCGGTCCTAAAAGATTTCCCCCTTGTCCTTAAACTGTGTGTGGCCCCTCGTTCTGGACTTCCCCAACATCGGGAACAATCTTCCTGCATCTAGCCTGTCCAACCCCTTAAGAATTTTGTAAGTGTCTATAAGATCCCCCCTCAATCTTCTAAATTCTAGCGAGTACAAGCCGAGTACGGGTGTCAGGGGTTATGGGGAGAAGGCAGGAGAATGGGGTTAGGAGGGAGAGATAGACCAGCCATGATTGAATGGTGGAGTGGACTGAATGGCATAATTCTACTCCTATTCCTTATGACCTTGTGATATTTTAATTGTATGGTAGCTGGAAACGTGGATATTCAAGGAATGAAGGTTAGATATTGGGTGCTAAGTTCTCGGGGAAATCATATTGTACGGAAGGTAGGAATGTATATATGTGGGGTGTGCAGTCAGATGAGATCAGTGTATTTTGGAATCATGTTCAGCACGGACATTGTGGGCCGAATGGCCTCTCCCATGCTGTACATTTGTGTATTCTATATCTGGATCTAACAATGGCTGCCAGGCCAGCATCTGCAGAATTGTATTTGCTGGCAGTAAGTAGATCTGTATTGTGTAGTAATTGCCTGTATTCTGCCTGCCTTGTCGCTGTGCCTGGCTGCTGCCACAGTGATCTGTATTCTGCTGCTGTTGCTTCCTGTATTTTGCTGCAGTCACCTATATTCTGCCTGATCCGTTCTGGAGCGCCTGCCTGCCGCGCGTATTAATAGAGTGCGGTGGATATCTGCATTCAGCAGAAAAAGGGGCTTGTTCTATCCTTCAGATGCGTGTGCATGTGTGCTCTGCAGTGCCCGGCGATAGCCATTCACTGTGCCACAAGTCTCTGTGTTCAGTACATGCTATCCGTGTGTTACAGCAGGTGTAATTGATATTTGCGTTCTAGTCCCATTACATTCACTCCATGTCCAGAGTGCTCTAATGCCTCATGGCGATGTCCAGTCACACACTCAATAATCTGCAGATCGGTAACTTTGAGACTATTGTGTATTGAACGGAGGAGTTGACAATATACTGATCTCTCTGCCTGCCACAACCTGTCTGAATTGACTGGTTATTAATACAGCACCTTGTGAGATTCTGTTGTCCCCTCAATGCCCGTTCATTGACCAAAGGAAGAAAGATAATTTGGGCTCGCTTCTAACGAGGGGTCGTTTTGTTCTGAGCTGAAATGTAAAACTCCCTCTCACCAGACTGTGGCTATGCCTTCCATGTCACCACTGCAGAGTTCACATGCATCATCTCAGTGAGAGAGAGAGAGAAATGGAGAAAGAGAAGGGGGGGGAATGAGAGGGGAGAGAAAGGGAGAGACACAGAGGAAGATGGAGAGACAGAGAGAAAAAGAAAGGGAGAGAAGGGGGAATGAGACAGGGGAGAGAAAGGGAGAGACGCTGAGGAAGATGGAGAGAGAGAGACAGATAGAGAGGGGGAGAAAGGGAATGACAGGAGAGAAAAAGACAGGAAGGAGACAGAGAGAGAGGAGAAAGAGGCAGAGAAGGGGAGAGGGAGAGAGAGCGAGAGATACTGCAAAGGAAAGACAAAGAGACTGAGAAAAAAAGAGAGAGCAAGAGAGTGATAGAGAGAAGAGGAGACAGACAGGAAGGAGATGTGCCTGTCTGACTGTGACATGCAGTTGTGTCCTTGTGTGCTGGACTCCGATACCTGCCACCAGGTGAGCCAGGGCGAGTCAGCACTGAGCATTACATGTCCTTGCAGAAGTGGACTAGGTGTACAAGGTCAAGCAGCACATAAGGACAAGCAACAAAGAGCCTCTCACACACTAACATGAAGACACTAGACATACATTAGACATAATATGTTGGGATAACATAATGGGTGATATGTGGAGGAAGGAACTGCAGATGCTGGTTTACACCGAAGATAGACACAAAATGCTGGAGGAACTCAGCGGGACGTGCAGCATCTCTGGAGAGAAGGGATGGGTCTCAGGGGTTTTGGAGAGAAGGCAGGAGAATGGGTTTGAGAGGGAAGGATGGATCAGCCATGATTGAATGGTGGAGTAGACTGATGGACAGAATGGCCTCATTCTGCTCCTATCACTTATGAAAGTGGTGAAGAAAGGTCAGAGATGAAAAGACTGAAGGTGTCAGTCAAAGGGATTGAAAAAGTTGTGAATTGAGAATCTAGAGAGAGGATTGTAGTTGGGAGGGGAGGAGGAGAGGAGTTGTATGGGGAGAAATATGCGTTTAGATGCATTGAATGATAGAGCATCCAGGGTCATAGCAAGAGCCCACAAAGAGGCATGAGGTCATATCACTACTAGTTCTGGGCAGGACCTCTAGGTCCACAAGGTTCTTCTTTAGTTTAAGAAGGAACTGCAGATGCTGGAAAATCGAAGGTAGACAAAAATGCTGGAGAAACTCAGCGGGTGCAGCAGCATCTATGGAGCGAAGGAAATAGGCAACGTTTTGGGCCGGAACTCTTCTTCAGTCTGGAGAGGGGGTAGTTGAGGCTGGGACTATCCCAACGTTTAAGAAACTGTTGGACAGGTCAATGGATAGGACAGGTTTGGAGGGAAGTGCGCCAAACGTGAACAGGTGGGACTAGTGTAGCTGGGACATGTTGGCCGGTGTGGGTTTCGGCCCGAAACGTTGCCTATTTCCTTCCCTCCATAGATGCTGCTGCACCCGCTGAGTTTCTCCAGCACCTTTGTCTACCTTCTTGTTTAGTTTAGAGATACAGCGCGAAAACAGGCCATTCGGCCCACCGAGTCCGCGCCGACCAGCGATCCCCATACAGTAGCACCAACCTACAAACCAGGGACAATTTACGATTTTCCAGATTGACCAGAGAACGCATTTTAAGATGAAGGGGAAAAATATTCAATAGGAATCTGAGGGGTTATTTTTTCACACAATGGGTGGTAGGTATGTGGAACAAGCTGCCAGGGGTAGTTGAGGCTGGGACTATCCCAACCTTTAAGAGACATTGAGACAGGTACATGGATAGGACAGGTTTAGAGGGATATGGACCAAATGTGGGCAGGTGGGACTAGGTTAGCTGGGACATGTTGGGCAAGTTGGGCCAAAGGGCCTGTTTCCACACTGCCTGACCCATTGAGTTAGTCTGGCATTTCATGACTATCCTCCAACATATCATGTTTGACATTGTGGGTAGGCAAAAGTGCTGGAGAAACTCAGTGGGTGAGGCAGCATCTATGGAGCGAAGGAAATAGGCAACGTTTTGGGCCAAAACCCTTCTTCAGACTACCTTTGATTTTCCAGCATCTGCAGTTCCTTCTTAAACTAAAGAAGAACCTTGTGGACCTAGAGGTCCTGCCCAGAACCTTTCTTCAGACCTTCAGACCTTGTCTACCTTCAATTCTCCAGCATCTGCAGTTCCTTCTTAAACATTCAAGTGAGTTTATTGTCATGTGTCCCTGATAGGACAATGAAATTCTTGCTTTGCTTCAGCACACAGAACATAGTAGGCATTGACTACAGAACAGATCAGTGTGTCCATATACCATAATATAAATATATACACACACATGAATAAATAAACTGATAAAGTGCAAATAACAGAAAATGGGTTATTAATAATCAGAGTTTTGTCCGAGCCGGGTTTAATAGCCTGATGGCTGTGGGGAAGTAGCTATTCCTGAACCTGGTTGTTGCAGTCTTCAGGCTCCTGTACCTTCTACCTGAAGGTAGCAGGGAGATGAGTGTGTGGCCAGGATGGTGTGGGTCTTTGATGATACTGCCAGCCTTTTTGAGGCAGTGACTGCGATAAATCCCCTCGATGGAAGGAAGGTCAGAGCCGATGATGGACTGGACAGTGTTTATTACTTTTTGTAGTCTCTTCCTCTCCAGGGCGCTCAAGTTGCCGAAACAAGCCACGATGTTTTACATTCTTCTAGTTTCTGGAATTGAGATCTGTTGCCTCTGTTTGTCCGAGGTTGTGATGAAGTCTGGAGTTTAGTGGCTCTGGCATGTCCTAGTGGAGCAGGTTATTTTTAAGTGGCGTTCGCTAGCATTGTTGACAGCACCCCACATCACATTGGGAAAGATTGACAGCAGACTGATGGGGCAATAATTGTTTGGGTTAAATTCATCCTGATTTTTGTGGACAACCATTCCCAAACAATTTTCCACCTGGTTGGATAGATATCCATTTTATAATTGTTCTGAGACACTATACGTTTTGGAATACAAGTCCTCAGCGCTACAAGCGGGCTGATGCCTTCTCTCATGGTCCACATTGCACTGTCAGCTGCCTCTCGATATGATGTGGGCCAAAATGAATTGGTTGAAGGTTGTCTTACGTGACTGATGCAGCCAATGTGCCTTGGCAGCTCTAGCTGAAGATGTCTTGCAGTTGCAGAAACCTCTTCTGGTTTAGATTAGTTTAGTTTAGAGATGCAGCGCGGAAACAGGCCCTTCGGCCCACCGAGTCTGCACTGACCAGCGATCCCCGTTTACTAACACTATCCTACACACACTAGGGACATTTTACATTTGCACCAAGCCAATTAACCTACATATCTGCACATCTTTGGAGTGTGGGAGGAAACTGAAGACCAGTAGATAATAGACAATAGGTGCAGGAGTAAAGGCCATTCGGCCCTTCGAGCCAGCACTGCCATTCAATATGATCATGGCTGATCATCCACAAACAGTATTTAAGAAGGAACTGCAGATGCTGGGAAATCGAAGGTGCACAAAAAAATGCTGGAGAAACTCAGCGGGTGCAGCAGATGTATGGAGCGAAACGTTGCCTATTTCCTTCGCTCCATAGATGCTGCTGCACCCGCTGAGTTTCTCCAGCAATTTTGTGTACATCCCCAATCAGTACCCCGTTCCTGCCTTCTCCCCATATCCCCTGACTATCCCCGCTATCTTTAAGTGCCCTATCTAGCTCTCTCTTGAAAGCATCCAGAGAACCGGCCTCCACCGCCCTCTGAGGCAGAGAATTCCACAGACTCACCACTCTCTGTGAGAAAAAGTGTTTCCTTGTCTCCGTTCGAAATGGCTCACCCCTTATTCTTAAACTGTTTCCTGCCTCTGAAACCAACAATGTCCTGTGTTACAGCTTCATCGGGTTGAAACTTCATTGTCAACGGCTCGATTGTAATCATGTATCGTCTATTCTTTGACTGTTTAGCATGCAACAAAAAGCTTTTCGCTGTACCTTGGTACACGTGACAATAAACTAAACCAAACTAAATTAAATGCCCTTGATTTTTTGCTCATGGCATTCATTTCTTAAAGGTGCACATAAACTCATACACAAAACACATCTTCTCGAAAGCAAACCCATTCAAACCAACAGCTATTCATAGGCATAAAATTACATGGCTAACTTTGTGCATCGATATCCATTGTTAATCTAACTAACCATAAAATAACAGTTGCATTGTTCGTTGAACTCTGCAATGCAGGCTACCCTTGGCATCTCTGAAACATCTATTCCAGGCACCAATACTTCCAATGGAACACTTTTCCAGAGAATAGACACTAAAAGCCGGAGTAACTGCCTCGGAAGACGGTGGAGGCAGGTTCTCTGGACACTTTCAAGAGAGAGCTAGATAGGGCTCTTAAAGATAGTGGAGTGAGGGAGGGGATATGGGGAGAAGGCAGGAACGGGGTACTGATTGGGGATGATCAGCCATGATCACATTGAATGGCGGTGCTGGCTCGAAGGGCCAAATGGCCTCCTCCTGCACCTATGCGCTGTGATGGATGTCTGTGTAAATTGTGTTGTGTCTTGGGTCTTTTTTTTCTTGTATGTATGACTGCAGAAACAACACTTCACTTGAGCCTCTATGAGGTTCAAGTGACAAATAAATTGTATTGTATTGTGTATTATCTATTGTCTATAGGTTAATTGGCTTGGTATGAATGCATAATGTCCCTAGTGTGTGTGATATAGTGTTAGTTTGCGGGGATCGCTGGTCAGCATGGACTCGGCAAAGGGCCTGTTTCCATGTTGAATCTCTAAACTAAACTAAACTAAACCAACCCAAAATTGAAGTCAATGTTTTGGGTCGAGGCCTTGCACCTAGCCCACTGAGTTCCATCACTAGTCATTGAATTTTGTTTAAGAAGGAACTGCAGATGCAGGAAAATTGAAGGTAGACAAAATGCTGGAGAAACTCAGCGGGTGCAGCAGCATCTATGGAGCGAAGGAAATAGGCAACGTTTTGGGCTGAAACCCTTCCATCAGTAGTCATTGAATTTTGTTTAAGAAGGAACTGCAGATGCAGGAAAATCGAAGGTACGCAAAAAAGCTGGAGAAACTCAGCGGATGTATCAGATTCAGATTCAGATTCAATTTTAATTGTCATTGTCAGTGTACAGTACAGAGACAACGAAATGCATTTAGCATCTCCCTTGAAGAGCGACATAGCAAACGCTCTTGTAGCAGCATCTATGGAGCGAAGGAAATAGGCAACGTTTTGGGCTGAAACCCTTCCATCAGTAGTCATTGAATAACTGTTTCAAAGTTCCAGCATTGGAGCTATGGACCAAATGGCCTGCTTTGTGCTGTACATCATCCACAAGGAATTGCACAGTACAGCAATCATTGTATCAACAAATTCATTTGCAGAGTCAATTTACTGCAGGGCTAATTTGATGTTCATTGCCAGGATAAAGTGGGACTCACATTGTGAATACATTTGTACAACAGAGACTTGCAGAAGGTGCTAATTGTGACACGGAGGAAAAGCAGAAATCTTTTAACTTTAACTTGCAGCGATGGAAAACATGCCACTTCCTTGGAGAGACAGTGTGAAGTCAAAAACAAGATAGTTTACCAAGGAAAATAATCCTCACAAATAACTTTCGATATGAAATAAAGTAAGTAGCTGTCTGGGGAGTTGAGAGTAAGGAATTCAAAGTAGAATTGAGGAAAGTTTTTAATTTATTTTGCTGACGGGATATGGGTCTCACTAGACGTGGGAGCGGAAACAGGCCCTTCAGCCCATCAAGCCCATGCTGACCAGCGATCATCCCGTACGCTAGCATTATCCTACACAGACTAGTGCAATTTAAACATTTCCCGAAGCCAATTAACCTACAAACCTGCGCGTCTTTGGAGTGTGGGAGGAAACCGGAGCACCCGGAGAAAACCCACGCGGTCACAGCGAGAACATGCAAACTCTGTAAAGACAGCACACTTAGTCAGAAGGTAGACAAAAATGCTGGAGAAACTCAGCGGGTGCAGCAGCATTTATGGAGCGAAGGAAATAGGCAACGTTTCTGGTCGAAACCCTTCTTCACACCAATACGGTTCGACTCGATATGTTGCCTATTTCCTTCGCTCCATAGATGCTGCCTCGCCCGCTGAGTTTCTCCAGCATTTTTGTCTACCTTCGATTTTCCAGCATCTGCAGTTCCTTCTTAAACACTCGGTCAGAATCTAGGAGCAAGCTTGGGCCACAATAGTGGGCAGGGGTAGAGTTGCTGCCTCACAGCGCCAGAGACCCGGGTTCAATCCTGACTACGGGTGCTGTCTGTACGGAGTTTGCACGTTTTCTCATGACCTGCGTGGGTTTTCTCCGGGTGCTCCGGTTTCCTCCCACACTCCAAAGAACTTCAGGTTTGTCGGTTAAATGTCTTCTGTAAATTGTAAATTGTCCCTAGTGTGTGTGGGACAGTGCTAGTGTATGGGGTGACAGGTGGGAGAATTCCTCATTGCATCTCTAAACTACATGTACTCCAGGGAAGGTAGACAAAAATGTTGGAGAAACTCAGCGGGTGCAGCAGCATCTATGGAGCGAAGGAAATAGGCAACGTTTCGGGCCGAAACCCTTCTTCAGATGTCCTCCAGGGATGCTGTCTGACATAGAAACATAGACAATAGGTGCAGGAGGCCATTCGGCCCTTTGAGCCTGCACCGCCATTCAATATGATCATGGCTGATCATCCAACTCGGTATCCTGTACCTGCCTTCTCTCCATACCCCCTGATCCCTTTAGCCACAAGGGCCACATCTAACTCCCTCTTAAATATAGCCAATGAACTGTGTGGCCTCAACTACCTTCTGTGTCAGAGAGTTCCACAGATTCACCACTCTCTGTGTGAAAAATGTTTTTCTCATCTTGGTCCTAAAAAACCTGCCCCTCTGAGTTACTCCAGCTCTTTGTGGCTAATGTAATTCGGCCCATCGTGCATCTGCTGCCTTCACTCCCCCTCCGAGCATCCAATCTGAATGTAGTCCCGGAGGGAAACTGGTTAAATCAGGCTCAGTTCTGTTCTCACAGAGATTAAGTACATGTGTTGGTAGGTTGTCATGACAGCAAAGGTTGAAAGATTTCGATCTCCTGACTCCTGCAACAATATACATTACACGGGAGCTCTCCTCATCAATATAACCTTCCTGTGGAGAATGAATGCACCAGACTAATTGGGTTAAGGTGCATAAGGCTGTAGGGAGGGACTCTGCTGGGCTGGGATCACCAAAAGAGGCGGTGATTCTGGCAATTGATTGCCATGGGTGGATTTCTTTTGTGTTGTGAAACTCGCATCTGAAGGCAATATACAAAGAAACAACACAGAGGTGGATCAGCTTGTACAGACAAGAGCCAACATTGTCTGAGTGTATTCAGAGCTAATTACATCGGAGCAGAAAAATAATTAAAATGCATAGGACATGACTTCAGAATTAAGGGACAGAAGTTTAGGGGTAATATGAGGGGGAACTTCTTTACGCAGAGAGTGGTAGCGGTGTGGAATGAGCTCCCAGTGGAAGTGGTGGAGGCAGGTTCATTAGTATCATTTAAAAATAAATTGGATAGGCATATGGATGAGAAGGGAATGGAGGGTTATGGTACGAATGCAGGCAGGTGGGACTAAGGGGAAAAAATTTGTTCGGCATGGACTTGTAGGGCCGAGATGGCCTTTTTCCGTGCTGTAATTGTTATATGGTTATATAGTTGTGCAAGATCATCAGTGTACAAATGCTGAAGGGGTGCATGGTAGTTTTATTGTAGTTTTTTAAAATTGCATCATTTTGATTCATTTATAGTATTTTTTTGCATTTTTTTTTGTTGCGGTATAGTTCGTATTTTAGTTTAGTTTAGAGATACAGCGCGAGAAAAGACCATTCGGCCCGACCAGAGATTCCTGTACACTAGCACTATCCCACACACACAGGGGGACAATTTACAATTCCTACCAAAGCTAATTAACCTACAAACCTGCACGTCTTTGGAGTGTGGGAGGGAAACCACGCAGGTCACGGGGAGAACGTACAAACTCCGTACAGACAGCACCCGTAGTCAGGATCGAACCTGGGTCTCAGGTGCTGTAATGTAATGTGTGCCAATGTTTTAGTGTTCCTTAGCTTCAGTGAACTTTTAAAGGAACTCTGAGGTTTACAGTAACTGGCCTCTGTAAATGACTCCCAGTGTGTAGGGAGTGGATGACCAACTGGGATAGCATGCCATCAATGTGAACTATTGGGGTGGGCTGAAGGGCCAGTTTTCACGCTGTATCTCTAAACTAAACTTGAGGGTGGCAAAGTGTCATAGCTGGTTGCGCTGTGCCTCAAATCGCCAGAGACCCAGGTTCGATCCTGACTTCGGCTGCTGTTTGCGTGGAGTTTGCATGTTCTCCCAGTGACCTTGTTGGTTTTCACCAGGTGCTCCGGTTTCCTCCCACATCCCAAAGACGTGCAGGTTTGCACTGTCATTGGCCTCGGTAAATCGCCTCTCGTGTGATCAATCAATAACTTAAGTAAGTAAGTAAGTAAATAAGTTTATTGGCCAAGTATTCACATACAAGGAATTTGCCTCGGTGCTCTGCCCACAAGTAACAACATGACATACAGTAACAGTGACAGTTACGAATGACTCAGAAAACACTAAACATCAATAATAATAAAACATTCATGATAAAACACCATTGATCAAGCATGTGAACCAACAAAATACCAGATCAAAGGGAGGTACAGATTTTTGGCTGTTGAGTAGAGCAACTACACGTGGATAAAAACTGTTTTTTAAACACACAGGACTGAAAATTGGGGCCATATTCAAGTATTATTCCTTCTATACATTGCAGTATCTCACCCAACACAACCCCATCCCATTCCTAAACTAAAATTATGTAAGGCATAGATAAGGTAGACAGCCACAGTACATAATTACAATCGAGCCACACACAGTGTACAGATACATGACTAGGGAATAACGTTTAGTGCAAGGTAAAGCCAGCAAAGTCTGATCAAGGATAGTCCGAGGGTCACCAATGAGGTAGATAGTAGTTCAGCACTGCTCTCTGGTTGTGGTAGGATGGTTCAGTTGCCTGATAACAGCCGGGAAGAAACTGTCCCTGAATGGGCGTCATGTGGGCATTAGTCAATAGGTGCAGGAGTAGGCCATTCGGCCCTTCCTTCGCTCCATAGATGCTGCCTCACCCACTGAGTTTCTCCAGCATTTTTGTCTACCTTCGATTTTCCAGCATCTGCAGTTCCTTCTTAAACATTTAGACAATAGACAATAGGTCATTCGGCCCTTCGAGCCTGCACCGCCATTCAATGTGATCATGGCTGATCATCCCCAATCAGTACCCCATTCCTGCCTTCTCCCCATATCCCCTGACTCCGCTATTTTTAAGAGCCCTATCTAGCTCTCTCTTGAAAGCTAGGGCCAAAGGGCCTGTTCTCGTGTTGTACTGTTCGTGCGTTCCAAGGGCACGGATACTTGCCCAACCCTGGCAAGAGTTACCGAGATGGCAACTAGACTCCGTGGCCTTTGCCAGCTGGCGTGACGTTCTTCATTGGGGAGCCCCGGATCGAGAGTGTGGCTAGGAGCCAAATTACCCTGTGGCGCGCTGTGAATACTCTTCAAACAGTCACAATGCCAGCGTTGTGTGGGAGAATTTTTGTGTTATTGCGGTAAAAAGGAGGAGAAAGGATTTACACAGAGGCCATGCTAATCTCCACATCATCGCAGTTGAGGAATATGGACCCTTTCATAAATCTGTGTGCCCTCCAGGGAAAGGGAAGGATTGTGTGGAGTAGCATTGAATAAGGCCCACATAGTCCATAGGCCTCATGTGGAGTGCGATTGAACAGAGATATGTTTGGCCAATTGATTTTCAATGGCTGTTTTTTTTAAGTTTAGTTTAGTTTAGAGATACAGCGCGGAAACAGGCCCTTCTGTCTACCGATCCACGCTGTCTAACGATCCCCGAACACACTCTGGGGACAATTTACAATTTACTGAAGCCAATTAACCTACAAACCTGTACCTACAAATCTTTGGACAGATGCGACATGAAATAAGATTTGGTCCACTAAGATTCCTTTTAATTTACAGGCATTATTCAAGATAAATTCTATCCCACGCAAGGAATTTTGTGTGTTTATGTGAGCTGCCCAGAGCCTTGTAAATTCTTCTTCTTTATAGACAATATAATCTTATAGAATCTTATAGAAACTTACAAAATTCTTAAGGGGTTGGACAGGCTAGATGCAGGAAGATTGTTCCCGATGTTAGGGAAGTCCAGGACAAGGGGTCACAGCTTAAGGATAAGGGGGAAATCCTTTAAAACCGAGATGAGAAGAACTTTTTTCACACAGAGAGTGGTGAATCTCTGGAACTCTCTGCCACAGAGGGTAGTTGAGGCCAGTTCATTGGCTATATTTAAGAGGGAGTTAGATGTGGCCCTTGTGGCTAAGGGGATCAGGGGGTATGGAGAGAAGGCAGGTGCGGGATACTGAGTTGGATGATCAGCCATGATCATATTGAATGGCGGTGCAGGCTCGAAGGGCCGAATGGCCTACTCCTGCACCTAATTGCTATGTTTCTATGTTTCTATGACAATAGACAACAGGTGCAGGAGGAGGCCATTCGACCCTTCGAGCCTGCACCGCCATTCAATATGATCATGGCTGATCATCCCCAATCAGTACCCCGTTCCTGCCTTCTCCCCATCACCGTAGACAAAAGTGCTGGAGAAACTCAGCGGGTGCAGCAGCATCTATGGAGCGAAGGAAACGTTGCCTATTTCCTTCGCTCCATAGATGCTGCCGCACCCGCTGAGTTTCTCCAGCACTTTTGTCTACCTTCGATTTTCCAGCATCTGCAGTTCCTTCTAAAACATTCTCCCCATTACCCGTATTACTTATCAGAAATCTATCTATCTCTGCCTTAAAAATATCCACTGACTTCTGTGACAATGAATTCCACAGATTCACCACCCTCTGACAAAATTAATTTCTCCACATCTCCTTCCTAAAAGAACGTACTTTAATTCTGAGGCTGTGGCCTCTGGTCCTAGACTCTCCCACTAGTGGAAACATCCTCTCCACATCCACTCTATCCAAGCCTTCCACTGATCTGTATATTTCCAACGCGCTTATGATATGATACAGGTTATGATACTGCTTGGTGGCCGATTAGGAAAAGGGGAGATGCAACGAGACCTGGTTGTCATGGTACACCAGTCATTGAAAGTAGGAATGCAGGTGCAGCAGGCAGTGAAGAAAGCAAATGGTATATTAGCATTCATAGCAAAAGGATTTGAGTATAAGAGCAGGGAGGTTCTACTGCAGTTGTACAGGGTCTTGGTGAGACCACACCTGGAGTATTGCGTACAGTTTTGGTCTCCTAATCTGAGGAAAGACATTCTTGCCATAGAGGGAGTACAGAGAAGGTTCACCAGACTGATTCCTGGGATGGCAGGACGTTCATATGAAGAAAGACTGGATAGACTCGGCTTATACTCGCTAGAATTTAGAAGATTGAGGGGGGATCTTATAGAAACTTACAAAATTCTTAAGGGGTTGGACAGGCTAGATGCAGGAAGATTATTCCCGATGTTGGGGAAGTCCAGAACTAGGGGTCACAGTTTAAGGATAAGGGGGAAGCCTTTAGGACCGAGATGAGGAAAACATTTTTCACACAGAAAGTGGTGAATCTCTGGAATTTTCTGCTACAGAAGGTAGTTGAGGCCACAGTCCATTGGCTATATTTAAGAGGGAGTTAGATGTGGCCCTTGTGGCTAAAGGGATCAGGGGGTATGGAGAGAAGGCAGGTACAGGATACTGAGTTGGATGATCAGCCATGATCATATTGAATGGCGGTGCAGGCTCGAAGGGCCAAATGGCTGAATGGCCTCTACTCCTGCACCTATTTTCTATGTTTCTGTGTGTTAGGCCTCTATGTCCAACAGGTCACGTGTTACAAGAGTGTGATACTCTCCCGGGATACCACACGACACTCCCCACAAGTCTATTTATTGAGTAGCTGGTGTGTTCCAATATTTATGATAGGGGTTCTCTGTGGATTCAGTGGTGTGGCTCTGATTGATGCAAGCACTCTCACTCCAGTTACCACTGTCTCTCACGGAGAGATGCATTCAGGACCCCTCCACATTGTCCCAGTGGAAAATTAATATTTAAGAAGCATTTAACGAGCCCTTGTATAATCAACTTAGCACTTCCAAAGAACAAGTCCCCAAACATCTTGCAACCAATTAGATTTCTTCGCAGTGCTACCATCACTTATCTCTTATACGTCGATCCAGTAGCTCATCGGGTCAGCGGAGAGCGATGAAGATAGTTGGTGGCACGGTGGCGCAGCGGGTAGAGTTGCTGCCTCACAGCGCCAGAGACCCGGGTTCGATCCCAACTACGGGTGCTGTCTGTACGGAGTTTGCACGTTCTCCCCGTGACCTGCGTGGGTTTTCTCCGAGATCTTCGGTTTCCTCCCACACTCCAAAGACGTACAGATCTATAGGTTAATTGACTTGGTGTAAGGGCCTGTTTCCGCGCTGAATCTCTAAACTAAACTAAGATGATCTTATTTCGTTGCTCTGCTCACGGTATGGTGGACCTCCTCTTTACCCATGGACGGAGGGAACATCTGATGAGCGTTTGACCGCTCTGGGTCTGTACTCGCTAGAGTTTAAAAGGATGAGGGAAGACCTCATTGATACTTACCAAAGAGTGAAAGGCTTGGATAGAGTGGATGTGGGGAAGATGTTTCCACTAGATAGATCAGCCATGATTGAATGGCAGAGTAGACTTGATGGGCCGAGTGGCCTAATTCTACTCCCATCACTTATGACCATATGATCCTAATATAACCATATAACCATATAACAATTACAGCACGGAAACAGGCCATCTCGACCCTACAAGTCCGTGCTGAGCAAGCTTTTTTCCCCTTAGTCCCACCTGCCTGCACACATACCATAACCCTCCATTCCCTTCTCATCCATATGCCTATCCAATTTATTTGTAAATGATACCAATGAACCTGCCTCCACCACTTCCACTGGAAGCTCATTCCACACCGCTACCACTCTCTGAGTAAAGAAGTTCCCCCTTATATTAGACCTAAACTTCTGTCCCTTAATTCTGAAGTCATGTCCTCTTGTTTGAATCTTCCCTATTCTCAAAGGGAAAAGCTTGTCCACATCAACTCTGTCTATCCCTCTCATCATTTTAAAGACCTCTATCAAGTCCCCCCTTAACCTTCTGCGCTCCAGAGAATAAAGACCTAACTTATTCAACCTATCTCTGTAACTTAGTTGTTGAAACCCAGGCAACATTCTAGTAAATCTCCTCTGTACTCTCTCTATTTTGTTGACATCCTTCCTATAATTGGGCGACCAAAATTGTACACCATACTCCAGATTTGGTCTCACCAATGCCTTGTATAATTTTAACATTACATCCCAGCTTCTATATTCAATGCTCTGATTTATAAAGGCTAGCATACCAAAAGCTTTCTTTACCACCCTATCTATATGAGATTCCACTTTCAAGGAACTATGCACGGTTATACCCAGATCCCTCTGTTCAACTGTATTCTTCAATTCCCTACCATTTACCATGTACGTCCTATTTTGATTTGTCCTGCCAAGGTGTAGCACCTCACATTTATCAGCATTAAACTCCATCTGCCATCTTTCAGCCCATTTTTCCAAATGGCCTAAATCACTCTGTAGACTTTGGAAATCCTCTTCATTATCCACAACACCCCCTATCTTGGTATCATCTGCATACTTACTAATCCAATTTACCACACCTTCATCCAGATCATTGATGTCTCCTGTGATCTGCTCTCTCCCCAGACCATCCCTCCCCAACCTCCCTTCCATTGACTCCATCTACACTTCACGTTGCCTCGGCAAGGCCAGCAACATAATCAAGGACACAATCCCTCTTGGGGTTTTTTTTAGAGATACAGCATGGTAACAGGCACTTCGGCCCACCAACTCCACACCGACTCCCGCACGTTAACACTATCCTACACACACTAGCGACAATTCCCACTTACACCAAGGCAATTTACCTATAAACCTGCACGTCTTTGGAGTGTGGGAGGAATCCGAAGATCCCGGAGAAAACCCAGGCAGGTCACGGGGAGAATTCACCAGACTGATTCCTGGGATGTCAGGACTTTCATATGAAGAAAGACTGGATAGACTCGGCTTGTACTCGCTAGAATTTAGAAGATTGAGGGGGGAATCTTATAGAAACTTACAAAATTCTTAAAGGGTTGGACTGGCTAGATGCAGGAAGATTATTCCCGATGTTGGGGAAGTCCAGAACAAGGGATCACACAGTTTAAGGAGAAGAGGGAAGTCTTTTAGGACCGAGATGAGAAAATCATTTTTTACACAGAGAGTGGTGAATCTGTGGAATTCTCTGCCACAGAAGGTAGTTGAGGCCACAGTTCATTGGCTATATTTAAGAGGGAGTTAGATGTGGTCCTTGCGGCTAAAGGGATCAGGGGGTATGGAGAGAAGGCAGGGACGGGATACTGAGTTGGATGATCAGCCATGATCATATTGAATGGCGGTGCAGGCTCGAAGGGCCGAATGGCCTCTACTCCTGCACCTATTTTCTATGTTTCTATGGAAATAGGCAACGTTTCGGGCCGAAACCCTTCCGGGTTTCGGCCCGAAACGTTGCCTATTTCCTTCGCTCCATAGATGCTGCCGCATACAGACCAGCGATGTAATGTACAAACTCTGTACAGACAGCACCCACATTCGGGATTGAACCTGAGTTTCTGATTCTGCAAAAGCGCTGAAAGGCAGCAACCCTACTGCTGCGCCACTGTGTTGCCTCTTCTCCCCTCTCCCATTTTATTCCTTGCAGTTAAATTCCCCAACTACCCAGTTGGGAAGCGAACTCACATTTGTAGATCAATGGACCACGCCTCTCGATTCTAATCCAATGATTTATCCATTATGCTACCATAACCCTCTAGGAATCACTCTCATTTCCATCATGCTAAAGGTAGCAATGTTACAAAATTTTGAGATTTAAAAAATCAAGTCTGCAATTTATCCCATCAGATAAAGCATAACAATAAGTTTAATTTGACACCAAATTCACTTTCATATCTCAAGTATTAAAAAAGTTATGACCATTTTCATACTCGGAAATTAGCATCTTGTTCCCTATTGATTTTCAATGGACATTACAAAAAAGCTGTGATCTTGGATAGTCAACAGGCCATTTCTTAAGGAAAGATTAACATTTTTAAATAGCCTAAGTGTCCAAAGATTATTCACAAATAATTCACAATATAACATGATTTTTATATCTAATTTACATTAATTGATAGGCCAAATGGAAGGAAGTTAGTGTTCAATTGCTGTAAATAAATGCCCATTTAAATCGGCTTTCTAGTGGGTTCATGTGGAACGCGCCGGTTTAGAACGTTGACATCGCGCTGGATTAGTGCCCTCAAGTGCCGAGAAAAATACTGCGGGATATAAAAAGCCCAAAATGAGCTATTCGTTATAGATAATTTGATATATAGGGTTATATATATGCCCCATTTAATGTAAAAATAAGGTACATACCTTTAATTGTTTGCTCTATAAAACCCTGGGGCTGCGAGAGGTTGCGAGATGAAACAGTAATTTTAAACTATTAGAACTATATTATCGAGGCCTATAAAACTAATAATACCTTTTGCGACCGGGTCTTGCAGCGATTTTTCGTTAATGATTTACTAGGCTGAACATGTGCGATTAGTACAGCCTAGTAAAAATCGCGTTTTAAACCCGCCCCCTCCAAACAGCACCAAAATCGCGGGCCTGGCTGTGGGCAGATTCCCAATGACGATTCAGGTAGGTTTTGTAACATACCTACTAAAGGCAATGCTTCACTGATCATAACCCGCCAAGCAAAACACTCCGTTTAGGAAGGAACTGCAGATGCTGGAAAATCGAAGGTGGACAAAAATGCTGGAGAAACTCAGCGGGTGAGGCAGCATCTATGGAGCGAAGGAAATAGGCGACGTTTCGGGTTGAGACCCTTCTTCAGACTGATGTGGGGGGGGGGGGGGGAGAAGAAAGGAAGGGCTGGAGATGTGGGCTGAGGGAGAGCTGAGAAGGGGAGGAGAAAGTGAGGACTACCTGAAATTAATGTTCATACCACTGGGGTACAAACTGGGCACAAAACACTCCCATCGTTCCTCTCCCTGGAACTTTTGCCAATTACATAATTTCGTCCAGCTGAAGCTAATTATTTCTCATTATTCTTTTCTATCCAAAACATTCATGACTTAATGACCATCACACTGGATGGCCACCAGTGGTCACAGGTGTGGAAGGCAACCTCATCTCCATTACACAGATACATCTCTTCACCAGATGAATGGTGTCCAGGGTCTGAACTCCCCAGAGGAGCATGGGTGAAGCTCAACAGACTTGGTACTGGAGTTGGGCGTTTCAACACCAGCGTGTGGAGATGGGAACTCCCGCTGCCAGAGCCCAGCCTGTGTATGTGGAGCAGAACAACACACAGCCAACCATGTCATCTCTGGGTGCCCGCTCTACCACCCACCACATGGAGCTGTGTCAGGGCCTGGCAGACATTGACACCAGCAGAGACAACAACCTGGCTGCTCAAACGTAGAAACATAGACAATAGGTGCAGGAGTAGGCCATTTGGCCCTTCAAGCCTACACCGCCATTCAATATGATCATCCAACTCAGTATCCCATACCTGCCTTCTCTCCATACCCCCTGATGCGTTTAGCCACAAGGGCCACATCTAACTCCCTCTTAAATATAGATCTCAACACCCGGCTTGAGATCTAACCATTCCTTTGGTTGATCGATGGTAGACAAAATTGCTGGAGAAACTCAGCGGGTGAGGCAGCATCTATGGAGCGAAGGAAATAGGCGACGTTTCGGGTCGAGACCCTTCTTCAGAATCTGGAGGTGTGCGTTTTCACACTTCTGTACCTATTGGTTGATGGGGGAGGGGAGAAGAAACATAGAAACATAGAAATTAGGTGCAGGAGTAGGCCATTCGGCCCTTCGAGCCTGCACCGCCATTCAATATGATCATGGCTGATCATCCAACTCAGTATCCCGTACCTGCCTTCTCTCCATACCCCCTGATCCCCTTAGCCACAAGGGCCACATCTAACTCCCTCTTAAATATAGTTAAGAGGGATCCAACTGCTCCTTGATTATGCTGCTGGCCTTGCCGAGGCAACGTGAGGTATAGATGGAGTCAATAGAAGGGAGGTTGACACAAAAAGCTGGGGTGGCTCAACGGGACAGGCAGCATCTCTGGAGAGAAGGGATGGGTGAAGTTTCGGGTTGAGACTGATATAGAAGAGAGGTTGGTTTGTTCCTGGTTTCTACACCACCGGCATTGTTTAACCAACTCCATCACTACATTCCCCAAAGGATCTCCAATTCCTTGTGATTAATCTGTGCATGTATGAGTTAGCAGTGAGGTTACAGCGTGTTATTGGGATTAACTCGGAACATTAAGGGGTTAACCACCCATATTATTGAAATCAAACTGCAATATGACATTGAGTTATTGGAATTACATAGCGATGAAGGTTAAATCGGCAACTTTACTGGAGACCAACTTGGTTCAAGATTACAAGTTTACAGAGTTGATGTGGACAAGCTTTTCCCTTTGAGAATAGGGAAGATTCAAACAAGAGGACATGACTTCAGAATTAAGGGACAGAAGTTTAGGGGTAATATGAGGGGGAACTTCTTTACGCAGAGAGTGGTGGCGGTGTGGAATGAGCTCCCAGTGGAAGTGGTGGAGGCAGGTTCATTGGTATCATTTAAAAATAAATTGGATAGGCATATCGATGAGAAGGGAATGGAGGGTTATGGTACGAGTGCAGGCAGGTGGGACTAAGGGGAAAAAAAAGAAAAAAAATTTGTTCGGCATGGACTTGTAGGGCCGAGATGGCCTGTTTCCGTGCTGTAATTGTTATATGGTTATATGGTTACATTGTTATTAGGGTTAACTACCTTACACAAAAGGGAGTAGAAAAAGGTAACTCTTCTTTTTAAGAAGCTGAGAAAATGGATGTTGAAAATTTCAAGACCAAAAGTTAAGATAAATTAGTAGAACAAGGAATGAAATTAGAGTTCTTGAGTTTAGAGACACATATGGAAACATGTCCTTCCACCCACTCAGTCCACACTGAAGAAGAGACTCGACTCGATATGACTGAGGTCTTCGGTCTGAAGAAGGGTCTCGACCCGAAACATCACCCATTCCTTTTCTCCAGAGATGCTGCCTGACCCACTGAGTTACTCCAGCATTTTGTGTCTATATTCGGTATAAACCAGCATCTGCAGTTTGTTCCTAAACTATGTCTTCATAGTCCTGTAATTCTCACAAACAACATGAGGTGTCCAGAACAATTTAGTTTTTAAATACCTCGATGATTTCTCTCCCGTTTTTTATTGACAGTAGAAAATTGATTTTCCAATTTCTGGAGATTCCAGAAGTGCCCTAGAGAATTTGGAACCCTATTAGTGAGCCTTTCAACGCGTAATTCTGTTTTATTTCTCTTATTTCAATGTTCACATCTTTCCTGCAGCTGCTCGTTGCAAACGCATTCTCTTTTTCAAGAAATATTGCTAACCCGGTTAAATATCAAAACAAATTGTGGATCTAAATATCAACATCTCAGGGCAAATTCAATAAAGAGCTTTAAAGATGGTCATTTCTAACTGCTGAAGGAAGCACTTAAAGAGTTGAGAACTCTCAGGAAAGCCTGAAGAATAACCTGAGGAATAAATAAGATTAAATAAACATTAGAACACAAGCGGCAATATCTACTAAAGAAGGAAAGAGAAACAAAACGTAAAGACATACTAGCCCACCAAGGAGAAACTCAAACTCGTAGACTGATACGACATGGATTGAGGCCCTTCAGCCCAAATTTGTCTTTCGATCTAACTTTTTGTTTAGGTCAACATTGATATCGACAGGTCAGCTTGGGTCTGTTTTCATGTTGTATCTCTAAAGTATAAAGTCTAAAGTCAAGAGTTAAGAGTCAAGAGCGTTTAAAGGGCCTGTCTCACTTGGGTGTCATTTGCGTGCAAAGATTTTGTGAGATGTTTGAGAAAACATTTTTCACACAGAGAGTGGTGAATCTGTGGAACTCTCTGCCACAGAAGGTAGTTGAGGCCACACAGTTCATTGGCTATATTTAAGAGGGAGTTAGATGTGGCCCTTGTGGCTAAAGGGATCAGGGGGTATGGAGAGAAGGCAGGGATGGGATACTGAGTTGGATGATCATATTGAATGACGGTGCAGGCTCGAAGGGCCGAATGGCCTACTCCTGCACCTATTGTCTATATCTATGAATCCCTAAATCCTGGGGCGGCACGCGCGACCACGCGTCACTGCCTCACCACGTGCCATGCGTGCGTAACGCACGCCCTGCGCACATCACGTGCCCGTCGCGACACGTAAATGACGACACGCAAATAACACCCAAGTGGGACAGCCCCTTTATTATCCTGTGTCCCAGATAGAACAATAACATTCTCACTTGCTGCAGCACAACAGAATATGTAAACATTATAAATAATATGACAAAAACTCAGGGAACATAAAAAGAGCAAACAATAACTGTGTATTACAATTATAATAATGACATTTATATAATTATTAGAGTTATAATAACATACAAAAGTCTATTGTAGTTGATAGATTATGAGGTTGTAGTGTTTAGTAGCCTGATGGCTGTCGGGTAGAGGCTGTTCCTGAACCTGGACATTACAGTTCTCAGGCTACTGTACCATCTTCCTGATGGTAGTGGTGAGATGAGTGTGTGGCCATGGTTTTGTGGGTCCAAAGATGGCATGCCCCTTTTTGAGGGTTATGTTCATGCCTGGATATCCCTTGAAAAGGAGCAGGTGATATCCTCTGGCACCAAGGAGGGGCTCCGAGACCGTTGGGCACTGTAAGGCATTGACATTGACCGTATCTCTAAAGTCCAAAATCTAAAAACAGAATCCAAGCCGAGAATCGATGAGTTAGGTTCATTGAGAGCGCTGCCTAATAGCATAGTTGATGATTGAGAGTGGACTGATAGGGCAGGAGCCAGCAAGGTTCAGTTTGTTATGGGCAGAAGGCAAATGGACAATCACTGTAGATAGACTTAAAATGCTGGAGTAACTCAGCGGGACAGGCAGCATCTCTGGAGAGAAGGAATGGGTGATGTTTCATGTCAAGTCAAGGGAGTTTATTGTCATGTGCCCCAGATAGGACAATGAAATTCTTGCTTGCTGCAGCACGACAGAATATGCAAACATAATACAGAACAGGGGAATAAAAGTTCAGTGTGTCTATATACCATAGACCACATATATACACAATAAATAAACCTTTCTTCGAGACCCTTCTTCAGACTGAGATTCGGGGAAAGGGAAACGAGAGATATAGATGGTGAAATGGAGAGATAGAAACATAGAAATTAGGTGCAGGAGTAGGCCATTCGGCCCTTCGAGCCTGCACCACCATTCAATATGATCATGGCTGATCATCCAACTCAGTATCCCGTACCTGCCTTCTCTCCATACCCTCTGATCCCCTTAGCCACAAGGGCCACATCTAACTCCCTCTTAAATATAGCCAATGAACTGTGGCCTCAACTACCCTCTGCGGCAGAGAGTTCCAGAGATTCACTACTCTCTGTGTGAAAAAAGTTCTTCTCATCTCGGTTTTAAAGGATTTCCCCCTTATCCTTAAGCTGTGACCCCTTGTCCTGGACTTCCCCAACATCGGGAACAATCTTCCTGCATCTAGCCTGTCCAACCCCTTAAGAATTTTGTAAGTTTCTATAAGATCCCCTCTCAATCTCCTAAATTCTAGAGAGTATAAACCAAGTCTATCCAGTCTTTCTTCATAAGACAGTCCTGACATCCCAGGAATCAGTCTGGTGAACCTTCTCTGCACTCCCTCTATGGCACTAATGTCCTTCCTCAGATTTGGAGACCAAAACTGTTCGCAATACTCCAGGTGTGGTCTCACCAAGACCCTGTACAACTGCAGTAGAACCTCCCTGCTCCTATACTCAAATCCTTTTGCTATGAACATAATACAGAACAGGGGATAAAAGTTCAATGTGTCTATATACCATAGACCACATATATACACAATAAATAAACCCTTCTTCGAGACCCTTCTTCAGACTGAGATTCGGGGAAAGGGAAACGAGAGATATAGATAGTGATATGGAGAGATGTGGAACAAATGGATGAATATATACAAAGAGGTAACGCTGAACAAGGAGACAGGCCCCTTGTTAGCTGTGGCATGATGAAGATGTGTAACAATGACTAGACCAATACTGTAACTATGTTGGTGGAGCAGTGAGACTACAGATGTATTTTTAAGGCATTTCTTAAGGCAATGGATATTTTTTAGGCAGTGATAAATAGATTCTTGATTAGTACGGGTGTCAGGGGTTATGGGGAGAAGGCAGGAGAATGGGGTTAGGAGGGAGAGATAGATCAGCCATGATTGAATGGCGGAGGAGACTTGATGGGCCGAATGGCCTAATTCTGCTCCTATCATTTATGACCTTACGGTAACACCTGTTGGAGTGATGTCCAGTGGTCTAGCCTTCTCTGTACCCAGTTCACTCAGCTATCGAAGATGGACACAAAGTACTGGCGTGACTTAGCGGGTCAGGCAGCATCTCTGGAGTGAAGGAATAGGTGATGTTGGGATCGAGACCCGTCTTCAGACTGGACATCTCACACAGATCTCATGTGGAATCAGTTGTTGGCCGATGACTGTCTTCCACGCTGGCATGGTCCTCAGGGCTGGCCAAGATGGATCATCTGCCTGCCACTTCTGGTTATAATCACCATTATCTTTGCATCGTAGGTGCCAGGCTCCAATGGTTAGTGAGAATGGAAATGTTCTTGGACCATGCCTCGTCCACAAGCTGTTTAATTTTCATCATTATTCATAACTAGATGTTGGTCCGAAGTCAAAGTTGGGACCTGCAAATCAACTCCCCCATCTGAATGTCATTTTAAAGCACGCTGAGATGGCATTTGGACAGGATTAGTTTAGTTTAGTTGGGAGATGCAGTGCGTAAACAGGTCCACCAAGTCCACACCGACTGCGATCCCCGCACACTAACACTATCCTACACACACCCAGGACAATTTTACATTTACACCACGTCAATTAACCTACAAACCGGTACGTCTTTGGAGTGTGGGAGGAAACCGGAGCACCCAGAGAAAACCCACGCAGGTCACGGGGAGAGCGTGCAAACTCCGTACAGACAGCACCCGTAGTCGGGATGGAACCCTTCTGGCACTGTGAGATCCACCACAAAACCACCACCATGCCGCCAGGAAAGGTTGAGAGGAATAAGGGCCAAACATGGGCAGGTGGAACTAATGTAGATGCGGCATCTTATCTAGCATGAGCAAGTAGGGCCGAAGGGCCTGTTTCCGTGCTGTATTCCACGGGTAGATTTACCCCAAGTTGGGAACTCTTGGTCTAGGATCAGCAGTCATAGCCTCAGAATTAAAGGACATTCCTTTATGATGAGGAGGAATCTCTTTAGTCAGAGGTTGGTGAATCTGTGGAATTCATTGCCACAGACGGCTGTGGAGGCCAAGTCAATGGATATATTTAAGGCAGAGATAGATAGATTCTTGATTAGTATGGGTGTCAGTGGTTATGGGGAGAAGGCAAGAGAATGGGGTTAGGAGGGAGAGATAGATCAGCCATTGTTGAATGGCAGAGTAGACTTGATGGGCCGAATGGCCTAATTCTACTCCAATCATTTGTGAATACAGGGAGCAATTGGACCAAAACAGCCTATTATAATGAGAACTAAAAACAAACATATTACAGATTAACACTTATCACCTGTCTGCTTTTCTGATTATATAAATAATCATATTTAAAAAATATAATGTTATTTATTTACAGTTTTAATAATAAGCAGCACCTCCTCCTCCCTCTCATCTAATTCGCAGACTTGTCAAATATGCAGTCAAACTGTTTTTATGCTGCACAGCTGCAGATAGACACAGAATTGCTGGAGTAACTCAGAGGGACAGGCAGCATCTCTGCAGAAAAGGAATGGGTGACATTTCGGGTCGAGACCCTTCTTCAGACCGAGTCACCTTGTGGTTAGAGTCATGAGAGGGGTCATAAATGATAGGAGCAGAAGGAGGCCATTCGGCCCTTCAGGCTGATCTATCTCGCCCCCTTAACCCCATTCTCCTGCCTTCTCCCCATAACCCCTAACACTAGAAGTGGGGGTGGCAGGCTGTTGGCAGTGAGGAGCCGCAGACAAGAGCACGGATGTATAATGCATGGCTGATCCCTTGTCTGGCCACATTTGGAATATTTTAGTTTAGTTCTAGAGATACAGCGTGGCAACAGGCCCTTCGGCCCAGCAGGTCCATAACGACTAGTGATCCCTGCACATTGACACTATTTTACACACACACTAGGGGCAGTTGACACTTTTACCAAGCCAATTCACCGACAAACCTGTTCGTCTTTGAGGTGTGGGAGGAAACCGAAGATCTTGGATAAAACTCAACGCGGTCACGGGGAGAACGTGCAAACTCCGTACAGACAGCACCCGTTGTCGGGATCGAACCCGGGTCTCCGGCTCTGCAATCGCTGTAAGGCAGCAACTCTACCGCTGTGCCACCGTGACCGCCCGTATTGTGAGCAGTTTTTGGCCCCATATATGAGAAAGAATGATTCTGGGAGTTTAGAAGGATGATAGGGGATCTCATTTAAATTTACTGAATAATTAAAGGTCTGGATAGAGTAGACGTGGAGAGGATGTTTCTACTCGTGGGAGAGTCTAGGACCAGAGGGCACAGCCTCAGAATAAAAGGATGTACCTTCAGAAAGATATCTTTAATCAGAGGGTGGTGAATCTGTGGAATGCATTGCTACAGATGGCTGTGGAGGCCAAACCGTTGGGTGTTTTTCGAGCAGAGGTTGATAGGTTCTTGATTAGTATGGGCGTCAAGGGTTAGGAGGGGAAGACAGGAGAATGGGTTTGAGGGAAAAATTGATCAGCCATGATTGATTGGCGGAGTAGACTCGATGGACTGAATGTTTAAGAAGGAACTGCAGATGCTGGAAAATCGAAGGTAGATAAAAGTGCTGGAGAAACTCAGTGGGTGCAGCAGCATCTATGGAGCGAAGGAAATAGGCAACGTTTCGGGCCGAAACGTTGCCTATTTCCTTCGCTCCGTAGATGCTGCTGCACCCGCTGAGTTTCTCCAGCATTTTTGTCTTATCTACCTTCGATGGATTGAATGGCCTGTTTCTGCTCTGACTTTTGGATGGGGTGGGGGAGAGGCATTCGCAGTGAATGTTTGTCCACATGGGTATATCAAAAGCCAACTGCGGGCATTGCCTATCTTGGTGGATGACTCTGAAACAAGGAACACCATTGGGACTGAATCTACAGCAAATGATGTGAAATTGATTCATATCAGTTATGCAATTAGGCAAATTAAATTTAATATGGATATAAGTGTGAAGCATGCGTTAGGAGCATCTTAGACTCTACAATGAAGAGAATAAAATAAGACAGCAGTCACCAGGGATTGACAGCAGCTCATCAATTTACAGCAATGATTAATGCAGGGGCTAAATTATGATCTACAGTAACTAGGACACAACAACAAATAGTCACAATATTGCAGGTGCCCAAAATCTAAAACATAAACAGAAAATGCTGGAAAATCGCAGCAAGTCAGGCAGCATCTGCGGAAGGGAAAATGGTCAACGTCTCAGGGGCTGCATCCCTTTGCATCCCAGCATCGCCAAGGACCGCTCTCACCCCAACCATGGACTGTTTAACCTCCTACCATCCGGGAGGCACTACAGGTCTCTCCGTTGCCGAACCAGCAGATCGAGGAACAGCTTCTTCCCGGCAGCTGTCACTCTACTCAACAACGTACCTCGGTGACTGCCAATCACCACCCCCCCCCCCCCCCGGACACTTATTATTATTTATTCAAATCATTTGCTATGTCGCTCTTCCAGGGAGATGCTAAATGCATTTCGTTCTCTATGTACTGTACACTGACAATGACAATTAAAATTGAATCTGAATCTGAATCTGAATATCTACGGACTCCTCCGGACTCGCTATGGACATTCTCCGAGTTTGAATCAAGGGGGAAACTCGGGAGAATTCGTGAGTAACTCAGGAAAGTGGGACAGCGGCTTTAAGGCAGCAACTCTACTGCTGCGCTCTGTATTGAGGATTTTGATACAGGAGTACTGTTGGTGGGAGATTCTGAGTGTTCGCTGACTTTTCCTCGTCCTTGCTTATTCCGGCTCCTCTCTGGACGGTGTGCTTGCTCTTGGCAAGGACAATGTGTTGTGTTCCAAAGGAGATGGTCAAATCCCAGGTGGCGTCAGGCTTTGTTGAGCCAGTGCTGCTCCTCATGGGTCAGTGCTGGAGTTGATATTTTTATTTTAGGGTGGGGGAGTTGGGAATTGAAGGTTAGGTAGATGGTCCTGCAAATTGACAAAAATATCTCCCCCCAAATCCAAATCATTCACGATGCAACCACAATGAAACCATCACAGCTCCAGAGGCACCAGTTCAAACCTGACCTCCCGTGCTATCTGTGTGGAGTTTGCACGTTCTCCCTGTGACCATGTGGGATTCCGCGGTTGAATTGATGGGAGAGTCCTACAGGTCACCAACAGGCCCTTCGCCCCAACTTGCCCATGTTGTCCCATCACAGCAGTTAGTCCCATTTTGCCCATAACCCTCTAAACCTTTCATATCCAGGTACCACCTATCCAAATATCTTTTAAACATTGTTATTCTCCCCAAGTCCCCCTCATTTCCCTCCTGGATTTAAAACTCCAGGTTTCGAAATGAATCAGAAACCATATGCAAAACAGGAACCATGGCAATAGTGGGTCCCACCTTACCTGAGCTCAGCCAACAATGGACCTTTGTGGGCTCTGCCTTCCCAGAACTCAGTTAACAATGGAGCATTGTGGGCTCCACCTTCCCTGAGCTCAGCCAACAATTGACCTTTGTGGGCTCCGCCTTTCCGGAACTCAGTCAACAATGGAGCTTTGTGGGCTCCACCTTACCTGAGCCCAGCCAACAATTGACCATTGTGGGATCCACCTTACCTGAGCCCAGCCAACAATGGAGCATTGTGGGCTCCACCTTCCCTGAGCCCAGCCAACAATGGAGCATAGTGGGCTCCGCCTTTCCGGAACTCAGTCAACAATGGAGCATTGTGGGCTCCACCTTACCTGAGCTCAGCCAACAATTGACCATTGTGGGATCCGCCTTACCTGAGCCCAGCCAACAATGGACCTTTGTGAGCTCCGCCTTTCTGGAACTCAGTCAACAATGGAGCATTGTGGGCTCCACCTTCCCTGAACTCAGGCCTTCGGCCCTTCGAGCCAGCACCGCCATTCAATGTGATCATGGCTGATCATCCCTAAACAATACCCCAAGCTCCAAGTTGAGCCAATGGACAATAGGTGCAGGAGTAGGCCATTTGGACCAAGTTACCTGCTGAGTGGAGACAGAGCTCTCCGAAGCACCTCCATTAATAAACAGCGTCCCTTTAAGTGCAGAGCGACTCTTCCATTAAAGAGCTGGCTTGTTGCAACACTTCACCTTACACAGATCTATAAATCAATGCCACCCCCTGCTCACAGGGCACCATGCCTGCTAACTATCTCCCAACAGCCAGCCAGAGTCATTGCTGCTATCTACACGGCAGGTCTGATCACAACTGCTGTATCTGCACATTGGCTGTGTTAATGTTCACAGACTCTCATTGCATTGTCAGTTAACTCCAGCAGAGATGTGTGCAACAAAAGAAAGATAACAGCCAATTAAATAAAGGAGTGTGTAGGAAATAGTTGCACTGTAAACCAAAGAGAGACACAAAATGCTGGAGTAACTCAGCGGGACAGGCAACATCTCTGGAGAGAAGGAATGGGTGACGTTTCGGGTCGAGACCCTTCTTCACTTTCTCTAGACTTTTGAGGGGGGATCTTATAGAAACTTACAAAATTCTTAAGGGGTTGGACAGGCTAGATGCAGGAAGATTGTTCCCGATGTTGGGGAAGTCCAGAACAAGGGGTCACACAGTTTAAGGATAAGGGGGAAATCTTTTAGGACCGAGATGAAAAAAACATTATTCACACAGAGAGTGGTGAATCTGTGGAATTCTCTGCCACAGAAGGTCGTTGAGGCCACACAGTTCATTGGCTATATTCAAGAGGGAGTTAGATGTGGCCCTTGTGGCTAAAGGGATCAGGGGGTATGGAGAGAAGGCAGGTACAGGATACTGAGTTGGATGATCAGCCATGATCATATTGAATGGCAGTGCAGGCTCGAAGGGCTGAATGGCCTTACTCCTGCACCTATTTTCTATGTTTCTATATGGAGAAATGAAGGACTACACCTCCCTCTATCAAGCTGATCGTACCAAATCAAGATGGCCAGAGCAGGGGAAATCAAAAACTAGAGGACCTAGATTTAAGATAAGAGGGGAATAATTTAATAGTAACCTGAAGAGCAACTTTTTCACCCAGAGGGAGATAGATATTTAGAATGAACTGCCAGAAGAAGTGGTTAATGCAGGTTCAATAGGGTGATCAGGGGGTATGGAGAGAAGGCAGGGATGGGATACCGAGTTGGATGATCAGCCATGATCATATTGAATAGCGGTGCAGGCTCGAAGGGCAGAATGGCCTCTACTCCTGCACCTATTTTCTATGTTTCTATGGACTGGGGGGATACAGTGTGGAAACAGGCCCTTCAGCCCACCGAGTCTATACCGTACCAGCCATCGATCATCCCCTAGTGTACACTAACAATATCCTACACACACTCGGGACAATTTACAATTTTTACTGAAGCCAATTAACCTCCAAACCTGTGCGTTTTTGGAGTGTGGGAGGAAACCGGAGCACCCGGAGAAAACCTACACAGGTCACTGGGAGAACATGCAAACTCCGTACAGACAGCACCCATGGTCTGGATCGAACCCGGGTCTCTGGCGCTGTGAGGCAGCAACTCTACCGCTGGGCGACCCCGGTGGCTAGGATAGATTTAGAGGGATATGGGCGGGTGGGACTAGTGTAGATGGCCAGCAGGGGCAAGTTGGGCCAAAGGGCCTGTTTCCATGCTGTATCACTCCATGATGTTGTAAATGGCGCCAATACATGTCGACTGGTGCAGGTGTGATCTATGTAAAAATGATCCCACTCTGCAGTGTACACACATACTTGACAGTAACTAACGCCTCATTGAACCATGGTGTGTGTGTTGAGGAATTTGTGTGGAGATAGATTTTGTTTGTGGCACTTTGTTTAATCCTAAGTATTGAGGTACCTGTGGCGGTGAAAAGTGTTTCAACGTCGGACCGTCAGGTAGACTGTGTTTCATTTATTTTTATTGAGTATTTTGATGTTACCTATTTGAGGAGTTGAGATGTCATGTTGTTAACTGATTTCATTCACACTCTGTGTCTGTCTGTGTGTTGTTTAGTTTAGAACTGCTCTCTTTTTTAATTTATGTTTTACAATCAGACATCTGACATGTTCAGCTGTGGAACATGTCTAGCAGGAATACTAAAGGTGTCTCTGAGCAGTTTGAAGGACTTTCTGATGAAGCCGTGTTTGTCGGCCTTGCTCCGGCGTTAAACGACTGCCTGGTTTGACAACTCGTACCTCCAGATTCAGGGCATGTACAAAGGAACTGCAGATTTTACATTTGTTTAGAGATACAGCACGGAAACAGGCCCTATGCCCCATCTCTCCAGAGATGCTGCCTGTCTCTCTGAGGGGTTGGACAGGCTAGATGCAGGAAGATTATTCCCGATGTTGGCGAAGTCCAGAACAAGGGCCACACAGTTTAGGTAGGTAGATAGAAGTATAGAAACATAGAAAATAGGTGCAGGAGTAGGCCATTCGGCCCTTCGAGCCAGTACCACCATTCAATATGATCATGGCTGAACATCCAAAATGAGTAGGTACACAAAAATGCTGGAGAAACTCAGCGGGCGTGGCAGCATCAATGGAGCGAAGGAAATAGGCAACGTTTCGGGCCGAAACCCTTCTTTAGATGAGTACCCAGTTCTTGCTTTCCCCCCATGTCCCTTGATTCCGTTAGCCCTAAGATTTATATGTAACATCTGATCTAACTTACAAAATTCTTAAGGGGTTGGACAGGCTTGATGCAGGAAGATTGTTCCCGATGTTGGGGAAGTCCAGAACAAGGGGCCACACACAGTTTAAGGATAAGGGGGAAATCCTTTAGGACCGAGATGAGAAAATCATTTTTCGCACAGAGAGTGGTGAATCTGTGGAATTCTCTGCCACAGAAGGTAGTTGAGGCCACACAGTTCATTGGCTATATTTAAGAGGGAGTTAGATGTGGCCCTTGTGGCTAAAGGGATCAGGGGGTATGGAGAGAAGGCAGGGATGGGATACTGAGTTGGATGATCAACCATGATCATATTGAATGTCAGTGCAGGCTCGAAGGGCCAAATGGCCTCTACTCCTGCACCTATTTTCTATGTTTCTATGGAAATAGGCAACGTTTCGGGCCGAAACCCGGAAGGGTTTCGGCCCGAAACGTTGCCTATTTCCTTTGCTCCATAGATGCTGTCGCACACAGACCAGCGATCCCCGCACACTAAAGGGCCTGTCCCACTTGACCATCATTTACGTGACCTGGTAGCGTGTGGGCAGCGCGGGGCGGAGGCGGGGGCATGGAGTGGCGTGGAGCAGTGGGGAGTTGCGCGCGGTATCGCGCAGTGCTCCAGGATTTCGTTCGACCCATCAAGTCTACTCCACCATTCAACCATGGCTGATCTATCTCTCCCTTCCAACCCCATTCTCCTGCCTTCTCCCCATAACCCCTGACACCCGCACTAATCAAGAATCTATCTATCTCTGCCTTAAAAATACCCATTGACTTGTGGCCTCCACAGATTCACCACCCTCTGACTAAAGAAATTTCTCCTTGTCCCTTTCCTAAAAGGACGTCCTTTAATTCGGAGGCTGTGACCTCTAGTCCTGGACTCTCCCACGAGTGGAAACATCCTCTCCACATCCAGGGCTTTGACTATTCAGGATGTTTCAGGAATGAGGTCCCACCTGTAGTTTTAGCTTCAGTCAGAACACCCCTAGACAGACACAAAATGCTGGAGTAACTCAGCGGGACAGGCAGCATCTGTGGAGAGAAGGAATGGGTGACGTTTCGGGTCAAGTCTTCAGGGTCTGAAGAAGAATCTCGACCCAGAAACGTCACCCATTCCTTCTCCCTGGAGATGCTGCCTGTCCCGCTGAGTTACTCCAGCTTTTTGTGTCTATCTTTGGTTTAAACCAGCATCTGTGGTTTGTTCTTCCACAGACCGTCCCTGGAGATGTTGAGCTGCAGTGAGAACAGGCTGGGTGATGCAGTGTGTGATGCAGCATGTCAGAGACACAGAGCATGCACGCCATTGCCATGCGACACTGCTCCGTCCCAGCCATCACTGCTGAACCTTGCTTGAACCTCCTCGGTGGCAAGTATATACCTTTGTAGATCAGGAGCCTGAAGCTGCTCACAATGTCGTTAGTCACTGAACCGCCCACATGATGCTCACTGTGTCACACTGCACCACAGCCTGTGTACACTGGCAGACAGCATCCTTCATCCCAATATGCTGCACCACACACACACACACACACACACGCACACACACACACACACACACACACACACGCACACACACGCACACACACACACACACTCACGCACACACGCACACTCATACACACTCATACACACTCACACGCGCACACACGCACACACGCACACACATACACACACACACACGCACACTCATACACACTCATACACACACACACACACACTCACACGCGCACACACGCACACACATACACACACACTCACACACTCATACACACACACACACTCACACGCGCACACACGCACACACACACACACACACACACACACACACACACACACACACACACACACATACACACACACACACACACACACATACACACGCACACACATACACACACACACACACACATACACACACACACACTCACACGCGCACACACGCACACACACACACTCACACACACTCATACACATACGCACACACACACACACACTCACACACCCACATACACATACGCACACACACACACACACACACACACACTCATACGCACACACACACACACACACACACACACTCATACACACGCACATGCACACACACACACACACACACACGCACAAACAGTTGCGCAGCGGTAGAGTTGCTGCCCAACAGCGCCAGAGACCCGGGTTCGATCCTGACTACTGGTGCTGTCTGTATGGGGTCTGTACCCACGTGTCTCTGTGACCCGCGTGGGTTTTCTCCGGGTGCTCTGGTTTCCTCCCACACAACAAAGACGTGCAAGATTGTAGGTTAATTGCCTGCTGTAAATTGTCCCCAGTGTGTGTGTGTAGGATAGTGCTAGTATGCGGGGATCGCTGGTCAGCGCGGACTCGGTGGGCCGAAGGGCCTGTTTCCGCGCTGTATCTCTAAGCTAAACTACTGAGCGGGCTGAGCAGCATCTGTGGAGAAGTAGACGGGCTTAGTGTCGCAGGTCAATGACCTTTCTCCAGGAAGGTCCATGATGTAATGGCTAACTTACTGGACCCAGCTGGATATGTGGACCATTAATACTGAGACATGAGAGTGAATCCTAGCAGGGCTCTGTGCTGGACTGAATTGAAGTAAATAAATCAGTCTGGAATTTTAAATTAAAGCACATCTAAGTCATAAAACCCATCTAACCCTCTGATGACCTATGTGGAAGGAAATCTTCTGTCATCAGTTCGATAGTTCGTAGAAAATAGAACGGTACAGCATCAGTGATAGAAACATAGACAATAGGTGCAGGAGTAGGCCATTCGGCCCTTCGAGCCTGCACCGACATTCAATATGATCATGGCTGATCATCCAACTCAGTATCCCATCCCTGCCTTCTCTCCATACCCCCTGATCCCTTTAGCCACAAGGGCCACATCTAACTCCCTCTTAAATATAGCCAATGAACTGTGTGGCCTCAACTACCTTCTGTGGCAGAGAATTCCACAGATTCACCACTCTGTGTGTGTGAAAAATGTTTTTCTCATCTCGGTCCTAAAGGATTTCCCCCTTATCCTTAAACTGTGTGGCCCCTTGTCCTGGACTTCCCCAACATCGGGAACAATCTTCCTGCATCTAGCCTGTCCAGCCCCTTAAGAATTTTGTACGTTTCAATAAGATCCCCCCCTCAATCTTCTAAATTCTAGCGAGTGATAGGAGCAGAATTAGGCCATTCGGCCCATCAAGTCTACTCCGCCATTCAACAATGGCTGATCTATCTCTCCCTCCTAACCCCATTCTCCTGCCTTCTCCCCATAACCCCTGACACCCGTATTAATCAGGAATCTATCTATCTCTGCCTTAAAAATATCCACTGACTTGGTCTCCACAGCCCTCTGTGGCAATGAATTCCACACTCACCCCCTCTGACTAAAGAAATTCCTCCTCATCGCCTTCCTAAAGAAAAGATTTATTGGGAATCTGAGGGGTAACTTTTTCATACACAGGGTGGTGGGTGTATGGAACAAGCTGCCAGAGGAGGTAGTTGAGGCTGGGACTATCCCAACGTTTAAGAAACAGTTAGACAGGTACATGGATAGGACAGGTTTGGAGGGATATGTTTTTCCGCTGACTGGTTAGCACGCAACAAAAGCTTTTCACTGTACCTCGGTACACGTGACAATAAACTAAACTGAACTGTAATGTCTGAAGAAGGGTTTCGGCCCGAAACGTTGCCTATTTCCTTCGCTCCATAGATGCTGCTGCACCCGCTGAGTTTCTCCAGCTTTTTTGTGTACCATGTATTGTTTGCAATGCCTTTTGTCCAACACTTTTATTTCAGTTGTAACTTGTGACGTTTAGCTCGCTGTGACTGTACTTCCACAGCGTTGTATTCCCACTGGGGAACTGTGACAACTTCCCCAACACATGAACAGTGATTGGCAAGTTTATCTTCATGTTTCTTGGCAGCCTTATCGTCATCTGACATGGCTTACCACGATACATCCTGGGCGTGATAGCTCTCAGAGCTCACCCACACATAGTGTCAAAAAGATGCAAGGGCTGCTGTAACTCAGCGGGTCAGGCAGCATCTCTGGAGAACAGAGAATCAGGGCAGCACTGTAGAGTTGCTGCCTCACAGCGCCAGAGACCCGGGTTCGATCCCGACTACGGGTGCTGTCTGTACGGAGTTTGTACATTCTCCCCGTGAGTTTTCTCCGAGATCTTCGGTTTCCTCCCACACTCTAAACACTCTAAAGACGTACAGGTTTGTAGGTTAATCAGCTTGGTGTAAATGTAAATTGTCCCTAGAGTGAGTGTGTGTGTGTGTGTGTGTGTGTGTGTGTGTGTGTGTGTGTGTGTGTGTGTGTGTGTGTGTGTGTGTGTGTGTGTGTGTGTGTGTGTGTGTGTGTGTGGGATAGTGTTAGTGTGCAGTGATCGCTGGTCGGAACAGACTCGTTGGGCCGAAGGGCCTGTTTCCGCGCTGTATCTCTAAACTAAACACTTGCAGCATGTTTTTTCTCCTTGTAGCTCAGACTTTTAAGGCGGAGATTGACAGATTCTTGATCAGTGCGGGTGTCAGGGGTTACGGGGAGAAGGCAGGAGAATGGGGTTGAGAGGGAGAGATAGATCAGCCAAGATTGAATGGTGGAGTGGACTTGATGGGCCGAATGGCCTAATTCTGCTCCTATCACTAATGTATACCGGAATGGAAGAACTGGCGTTCAGAACAGTTGTGACAGAAATAAAATACTGGAGTAACTCAGCGGGACAGGCAGCGTCTCTGGAGAGAAGGAATGGGTGACGTTCTGGGTCAAGACCCTTCTTCAGACTGAAGATTAAGAACACTTGTATCTCCAATTAATATTATTTACAGATGAAGGGACTCGAGTTGGAATTGGCAGTGAATCGATTCAGATGCAGTTATTTTCACAATGAGTGCACTGCGCTTGAAATGATGTTCTGGTTATATAACACAGTGGCACAAACCTCCGCCTTTATCAAGCATTCAAAGATACAGTGTTCAAGAAGGAACTGCAGATGCTGGAAAATCGAAGGTAGACAAAAGAGCTGGAGAAACTCAGCGGGTGAGGCAGCATCTATGGAGCGAAGGAAATAGGCAACGTTTCGGGACGAAACCCGGAAGGGTTTCGGCCCGAAACGTTGCCTATTTCCAGAAGGATTTCGGCCCGAAACGTTGCCTATTTCCAGAAGGGTTTCGGCCCGAAACGTTCAGACTGTATTCAAAGATACAGCTCTATAGAACTTTGGTGAGACCGCATTTGGAGTATTGCATGCAAGTCAGGTTACCCCAATATAGGAAGGATGTGAGGCTTTGGAGGGACTGCAGAAGGAAAGTTGTTTTTTTGCAGAATGATAGCTGGATTGGAATGAATTAGCTACAAGTTCTGATTGGAAAGACTTGGCATGTAAGGAAGAACTGCTTTGGAGAGACTGCAAGGTTAATTCCCGGGATGGCGGGACTGTCATATGCTGAGAGAATGGAGCAGCTGGGCTTGTACACTCTGGAGTTTAGAAGGGTGAGAGGGTTCTCATTGAAACACATAAGATTGTTAAGGGCTTGGACACACTAGAGGCAGGAAACATGTTCCCGATGTTGGGGGAGTCCAGAACCAGGGGCCACACACACAGTTTAAGAATAAGGAGTAAGCCATTCAGAACGGAGACGAGGAAACACTTTTTCTCACAGAGAGTGGTGAGTCTGTGGAATTCTCTGCTTCAGAGTGCGGTGGAGGCAGGTTCTCTGGATACTTTCAAGAGAGCTAGATAGGGCTCTTGAAGATAGCGGAGTCAGGGGATATGGGGAGAAGGCAGGAACGGGGTACTGATTGGGGATGATCAGCCATGATCACATTGAATGGCGGTGCTGGCTTGAAGGGCCAAATGGCCTACTCCTGCACCTGTTGTCTATTGTCTTTGCAGATGCTGGTAAAATTGAAGGTAGGCACAAAATGCTGGAGTAACTCAGCGGGTGAGGCAGCATCAATGGAGAGAAGAGAGGTTGAGGGGAGACCTTGTAGAAGTGTATCTGATTATGGGAGGCATAGATGCAGTTGACAGTCAGAACCTTTTTTTCAAGGAGGAAATATCAAAGACTAGAGGGCATAGCTTTAAGGTGAGAGAGATAGAGTTTACAACTTGTTCAGGGCAAGATTTGTTACACAATTAGTCGTGGTTGCTAGGGGTGATGGCGGAAGATGATAGTAGTGTTTAAGGGAATGTTATATGCGTATGTGGATATGCAGGGAATGGTGGGATATGGGTCCCATGCAGGCAGGTGACGTTGGTTTAGCTTTTTAAGGGTGGCACGGTGGCGCAGCGGTAGAGTTGCTGCCTCACGGCGCCAGAGACCCAGGTTCGATCCTGACCACGGGTGCTGCCTGCACGGAGTTTGCACGTTCTCCCCGTGACCTGCGTGGGTTTTCTCTGGGTGCTCCGGTTTCCTCCCGCACTCCAAATACATGCACAGGTTTGTAGGTTAATTGGCTTGGTGTAATTGTAAATTGTCCCCAATGTGTAGAATTCTCTGGCTCAGAGGGCGGTGGAGGCCGGTTCTCTGGATGCTTTCAAGAGAGAGCTAGATAGAGCTCTTATGCTTAGCGGAGTTAAGGGATATGGAGAGAAGGCAGGAACGGGGTACTGATTGTGGATGATCAGCCATAATCACATTGAATGGCGGTGCTGGCTCGAAGGGCCGAATGGCCTACTCCTGCACCTATTGTGTATTGTGTGTGTGTGTGTAGGATAGTGTTAGTGTGCGGGGATCGTTGGCCAGTGGGCTGAAGGGCCTGTTTCCGCGCTGTATCTCTTAAAGTAAAGGCTCTATCCAGAACTTTGAGCTGAAGAAGGGTGCAGCCAAGTTGGAGGAGCTCCATCATCAAAGAGCGTCCTGGCACAAGGTGGCTGGCATCCATAAAAGCCCATGACCAATCTGCATATAGAACACGGGACAGTACAGCACAAGAACGGGCCGAAGGGCCTGTTTCCCTGCTGTATCTCTGAACTAGACCAATCATGTTCGGCACAGACATTGTGGGTGAAGGGTCTGTTCCTGAGCTGCTCTGTTCCATGTTCTATGTAACGTGACAAAGATCTTTATTCTGAAGAAGGGTCTCGACCCGAAACGTCACCTATTGATCAGTCTGAAGAAGGGTCTCGACCCGAAACATCACCTATTGATCAGTCTGAAGAAGGGTCTCGACTCGAAACGTCACCTATTGATCAACCTGAGGAAGGGTCTCCACCTTGTGCTAGATATATGGCAGCAGAGGGTACATTTTGCCTTGTCCGGTTCCTGTTGTCTGTGCAACATGCTCATTCTAAACGCACGTTGTCTGACCAGTGTACACAGTGCGTTGGGGAATGCTGATTGACAGTGGTATAATGGTTGCGATGTTGCTTGCTGCATCCTTGTTCAAGGCACGTTTCTCTGAAAGACATCTCTGTCAGCTTCCAGTGAGATCTGTCCCCCTTCGCAGAGAGCAACCTATAATCCCGTCTACACACACACACACACACAGACGAGAATGACCTTTTGTTAAAGTCCAACCTATTAATTTTTTTTTGCTTCCTCAGGCTTGAAGACCGCTTCTTCCCAACCTGCAAGTTTCCAATGGTGGACTGGTTCATGGCAGGGCGGGACTCAAGGATTAGACACAAGACAATGGGCTTCCTCCGGTGGGCAGCGTGGCTCTGCTGGACTATCGTTCTCAACACAAGCCCTGCAGAAGGTAAGGCACTGGTTCCAATGGGTTGGCACTTTGAGTTCCCTCCTTACTTTGTTACTCTCTCTGTAATGTCATGCAATTTGCCACCGGCCACGGTGGCGCAGCGGTAGAGTTGCTGCCTTACAGCAAAATGCAGCTCCGGAGACCCGGGTTCGATCCCGACTGTGGGCGCTGTCTGTACGGAGTTTGCACGTTCTCCCCGTGACCTGCGTGGGTTTTCTCCGAGGTCTTCGGTTTCCTCCCACACTCCAAAGACGTGCAGGTTTGTAGGTTAATTGGCTTGGTATAAATGTCCAGTATAAAATTGTCCAGTGCTGAGTGAAACCCCTGTCCCACTGTACGAGTTCATTCCAAGACTTCTCCCGAGTTTGCCCTGACTCGGAGATTTACGGTAATGGCCACTCGTCGGTACTCGGGGCTCTCGTGGACATTTTTGCAACAGGTTGAAAAATCTTCACCAGTCTTCCCGTGCTTACCTGCCGTTAGCGAGTCTTCCCGAGTACCTGCCGTTAGCGTAACGAGCCGCTAAGAGACGTCCCCGAGCTCCGACGTACCCGCTACGTTCATTCTCCGTGCTTACCACGAGTTTGATTGTTTTAAAACTCGGGAGAGCTCTTGGAATGAACTCGCACCATGGGACAGAGCCATGATGCTCTACCGAGAGTTTTTCAGCGTACTACATCCAGATCCATAGCCCTGTTACTGCTGCAGGGGCGTGCTGCTTGCAAGAGGGGGTCTGGAGAAGAGTTTGTGAGATGTCAGGACACTCAGGCATCAGCTACAACACAGTGCCCAGGTTCCAAAGTGGCTCCTGTTCAGTTTGGTCCAAGATGCTGAGGAAAGCTCATACTCGGCTGGCCGGCTGTTGTGTGGTGGAAGGAACTGTGCAGAGGCTGGTTTACACCGAAGATAGACACTAAATGCTGGAGTAACTCAGCGGGACAGGCAGCATCTCTGGAGAGAAGGAATGGGTGACATTTCGAGTCGAGACGTCTGAAGAAGGATCCCAACCATGTACATGTACCTGTCTCATTGTCTCTTAAATTTTGGGGATAGTCCCAGCCTCAACTACCTCTGGCTGCTTGTTCCATACACCTACCACCCATTGTGTGAAAAAATAACCCCTCAGATTCCTATTGAATATTTTTCCCCTTCATCTTAAAATGCGTTCTCTGGTCAATCTGAAGAAGGGTCTCGACCTGAAACGTCACCCATGCCTTCTCTCCAGAGATGCTGCCTGTCCCGCTGAGTTACTCCAGCTTTTTGTGTGTCTCCAGGCTGTTGTAGTGTGCGTAAGATCTAGATCACAGCTCCACCCGCGGGAAGGAAACAAATTCTCACGTATTGCTGTTGGCTGTCAATTTGGATTGACCCATGTACACTAGATGTAAGGGGCAGCCACAGGCTAGACTGTCAATGATGGAATCTGTAGCCACTTCCACTGATGCAATACCTTGAATTTGAGCAGTGCTGAACTACTATCTACCTCATCAGTGACCCTCAGACTATCTTTAACCGGACTTTGCTGGCTTTACCTTGCACTAAATGTTATTCCCTTATCACCTTTCATGTAAACTTATAAAATTATAAAAGGACTGGACAAGCTAGATGCAGGAAAAATGTTCCCAATGTTGGGCGAGTCCAGAACCAGGGGCCACACAGTCTTAGAATAAAGGGGAGGTCATTTAAGACTGAGGTGAGAAAAAACTTTTTCACCCAGAGAGTTGTGTGAATTTGTGGAATTCCCTGCCACAGAGGGCAGTGGAGGCCAAGTCACTGGATGGATTTAAGAGAGAGTTAGATAGAGCTCTAGGGGCTGGTGGAGTCAAGGGATATGAGGAGAAGGCAGGCATGGGTTATTGATAGGGGACGATCAGCCATGATCACAATGAATGGCGGTGCTGGCTCGAAGGGCCGAATGGCCTCCTCCTGCACCTATTTTCTATATTTCTATGTCTTTCCGCTGACTGGTTAGCACGCAACAAAAGCTTTTCACTGTACCTCGGTACACGTGACAATAAGCTGAACCACAACGACATCTCATAGGTTATGCTTCAGACTGAGATTGGTTCTTGTTCGACTGGGTTTCATGGTTTAAAACGCAACTATTTTGCACGGAGCATCTCTATAGTCATCGGTGTGAGGTGACTAGCTGCCACATAGCAGCAGGATAGAGCATGAAACGCAGGAGTAACTCAGCGGGACGGGCAGCATCTCTGGAGAGAAGGAATGGGTGACGTTTCAGGTCGAGACCCTTCTTCTGACTTCATGTGGCTCAAGACTCAGTTTGAAGAAGGGCCACAAACTGAAACGTCATCTATTCCTTCTCTCCAGAGATGCTGCCTGCCCCACTAAGTTACTCCAGCATTTTAAGTCTACCTTCGATCTACACCAGCATCTGCAGTTCCTTCCCTGCAGACGAAGAACAGCATGGGTTAGATCAGGGATGGTGAACCTTTTCATCCTAGATTGCCGCATTAAGTTAGCTATAATCTAATTAGGCCACATCCAAGAAACTCCAATCAGATATACTTCAAAATGTACATTATTTTGTTAAAATAGCCCTCATGACTTAGTAATGTTTTAATTGTGGCTGTCAGTCGGGGAGGATTATTTAGTAGAATATTTTTTTTTTCACTCTTTGGTATTTTAAATACGTTCGTTTTAAGGTTAAAATAAAAATAATAAAAGCATATATTAATAAAAAGGATTTGTTCTACAAAATTTGGATTCATTCAAAAGGAAGCACTTAATGGCCCAGAAGGCCGCAGGTTCTCCACACCTGCGTTAGATATAGGGGTAACATGAGGGGGAACTTCTTTACTCAGAGAGTGGTGGCTGTGTGGAATGAGCTTCCAGTGGAAGTGGTGGAGGCAGGTTTGATTTTATCATTTAAAAATAGGTATATGGACAGGAAAGGAATGGAGGGTTATGGCCTGAGTGCAGGTAGATGGGACTAGGTGAGAATAAGTGTTCGGCACGGACTAGAAGGGCCGAGATGGCCTGTTTCCGTGCTGTAATTGTTATATGGGTATATGGAAGATAGACACAAAAATCTGGAGTAATTCAACGGGCCAGACAGCAGCTCTGGAGAAAAAGGAATAGGTGATGTTTCGGGTTGAGTAAGAAGGGTCTCGTGCTGAAACGTCACCCATTCCCTTTCCTCCAGAGATGCTGCCTGTCCAAATGCTTTAGGTTTGATGAACCCTCGCTGCTGTTTAATGATGTGCAGTCAACATATTTGGAGCCTTGAGATTTCTCGTGGACAGAGTGTTGGGGAGGCTGGCTGTACTTCCTTACACCTGCTCGATTCCCCTCGTCAATGCCTTCAACCCTGTGGTGAGACTCTTCCAAATGACTGGGTTTAAATGGGCTTCTGTAGCCAATTACAGCAGCTAATTGAGCCGAAGGAATTGTGCAGCAGGCTTAACTGGCAGAAAAAAAATAAATGATCAGACAGGGCCGTGGACTTTCAGCGTGACTCTGCTCTCCGCAGGGCTGGAGCATACACTGGCCTGCAGTCGGGTGGAGGTAGCTGGCTGGCTCCCTTACTGTGCCGACACTCCATGCAACTAAGGTGCTGTCACGGTGAAAGCTCCCCTCACTCTGTTAATGCTCTGCCTTCCGTTGAAACACACGCTGTCCATACACCATGCTCCCTGCTCCGAACTCTCTCATCCCTGATCAGACATTACTGGTTTTACCTTGCTCTAAACATCATTCCCTTCTCATACACCTGTCGTTGTCATCATGGCTCTCTCTCGAGGCCGAGGATGAGGGGCTACAATGTTCTGTTGTTTATATGGACTCTCAGATGGCTTACGAGTCCAATCCTGGCTTTGAAAATTCTTCGACATTCAGGACAGGTTATTCCAGATGGCAGGTCGGGCTTTGGTTGTTGCTGCTTCTCAATAGACAATAGACTATTGGTGCAGGAGTAGAGGCCATTTGGCCCTTCGAGCCAGCACCGCCATTCAATGTGATCATGGCTGATCATCCCCGTTCCTGCCTTCTCCCCATATCCCCTGACTCCACCACCTTTAAGAGCCCTATCTAGCTCTCTCTTGAAAGCATCCAGAGAACCGGCCTCCACCGCCCTCTGAGGCAGAGAATTCCACAGATTCACAACCAAATGTGTTTCCTCGTCTCCGTTCTAAATGGCTTACTCCTTATTCTTAAACTGTGTGTGGCCCCTGGTTCTGGACTCCCCCAACATCAGGAACATGTTTCCTGCCTCTAGTGTGTCCAAGCCCTTAACAATCTTATATGCCTCAATGAGATCCCCTCTCATCCTTCTAAACTCCAGAGTGTACAAGCCCAGCCACTCCATTCTCTCAGCATATGACAGTCTCTTCACTGCGTATCTCTGTACACTGTGCATGGCTCGATGGTAATAATATATAGTCTTTCCGCTGACTGGTTAGCGTGCAACAAAAGCTTTTCACTGTACCTCGGTACACATGACAATAAACTAAAACTGAACGATATGTGTGATTTACACTGAGGAGGCAGAACCGGGGACTTAGAGACCACATCCACATTTAGGGTGGCAGCGGTAGAGTTGCTGCCTCACAGCGCCAGAGACCCGGGTTCGATCCCAACAACGGGTGCTGTCTGTACGGAGTTTGCACGATCTTCCCGTGACCTGCGTGGATTTTCTCTGAGATCTTTCGGTTTCCTCCCTTACTCCAAAGACGTGCAGGTTTGTAGGTTAATCGGCTTGGTGTAAATGTAACATTGTCCCTAGTGTGTGTAGGATAGTGTTAGTGTCGCTGGTCAGTATGGACTCGGTGGGCCGAAGGGCCTGTTTCCGTGCTGTATCTCTAAACTAAACTAAATTCACACATCCACAGCTCTGACAGTCTCTGATGGTAGTGGCTGTGTTTGGTGGATCAGTGGAGGCAGGGAGTGAGGTGGTGAGGGGGGGGGGGGGGGGGGGGTGAAGGGGGGAGTGATGGGGGTGAGGAGAACTTTTTTCACACAGAGAGTGGTGAATCTGTGGAACTCTCTGCCACAGAGGGTAGTTGAGGCCACACAGTTCATTGGCTATATTTAAGAGGGAGTTAGATGTGGCCCTTGTGGCTAAAGGGGATCAGAGGGTATGGAGAGAAGGCAGGGATGGGATACTGAGTTGGATGATCAGCCATGATCATATTGAATGGCGGTGCAGGCTCGAAGGGCCGAATGGCCTACTCCTGCACCTAATTTCTATG
>JAWMAR010000160.1:3751079-3823079 GCA_036785375.1 Leucoraja ocellata
ATGGGATGACCACTGGTCCTCGTGGATTCGGTGGGTCGAAGTGTCTCCTTCCACTCTGTATCGCTAAAAGTCTAAAAAAATGTCGGGGAAAGAAATGGAGCAAATTAGATTGAAATAAAGAAAAAAATAAAGATCAGATTCAGTCTGACGAAGGGTCTCGACCCGAAATGTCTCCCATTCCTTCTCTCGAGAGATGCTGCCTGTCCCGCTGAGTTACTCCAGCATTTTGTGTCTGACTTCAGTGTAAACCAGCATCTGCAGTTCCTTCCCACAGATTAGGAGAGAGGTCAGTTTGGTTTATTGTTGCGTGTGCCAAGGTACAGGTTTTGTTTCATGCTCTTGTACACGAACAAGGCTGCTAGGACAGACAGGTTTGAAGAAGGGTCTCGACCAGAAACGTTGCCATAGATGCTGCCTCACCTGCTGAGTTTCTCCAGCATTTCTGTCCACATTGTTGATGAGATTGCTGCAATTCTCATCCCTGGGATCATTGCTCTCGTTCTTTGTGGTCATTTGTGAACAGGTCAGGGATGATTAGGGAGGGGAGGTAGAGTCCGCACCCTCTGAGCTGGGCGTGGGTTCGTGCGGTGAGGTTGATGGGCCGTAAACGCACAGACTCGGCACCCTGGTGAAGCTTTAGTGAGAGTAGCCGAGGGCCAATCTACAAACAATGAACCTGCACAACCATATAACAATTACAGCACGGAAACAGGCCATCTCGGCCCTACAAGTCCGTGCCGAACAACTTTTTTCCCTTAGTCCCACCTGCCTGCACTCATACCATAACACTCCATTCCCTTCTCATCCATATGCCTATCCAATTTATTTTTAAATTATACCAACGAACCTGCCTCCACCACTTCCACTGGAAGCTCATTCCACACAGCCACCACTCTCTGAGTAAAGAAGTTCCCCCTCATGTTACCCCTAAACTTCTGTCCCTTAATTCTGAAGTCATGTCCTCTTGTTTGAATCTTCCCTACTCTCAAAGGGAAAAGCTTGTCCACGTCAACTCTGTCTATCCCTCTCATCATTTTAAAGACCTCTATCAAGTCCCCCCTTAACCTTCTGCGCTCCAGAGAATAAAGACCTAACTTATTCAACCTTTCTCTGTAACTTAGTTGTTGAAACCCAGGCAACATTCTAGTAAATCTCCTCTGTACTCTCTCTATTTTGTTGACAACTCACATAGCCAGCTGGCAGCACGGTGGCGCAGCGGTAGAGTTGCTGCCTCACAGCGCCAGAGACCCGGGTTCCATCCCGACTACGGGTGCTGTCTGTACGAAGTTCTCCCTGTGAACTGCATGGGTTTTCTCCCTAGATCTTCGGTTTCCTCCCACACTCCAAAGACGTCCAGGCTTGTAGGTTAATCATCTTGGTATCAAGTCAAGTCAAGTCAAGTTTATTTGTCACATACACATACGAGATGTGCAGTGAAATGAAAGTGGCAATGCTCGCGGACTTTTGTGCAAAAGACAAACAACAAAACAACCAAACAAATTATAAACACAATCATAACACACATATTCTTTTACATAATAAATAATGGAAGGAAAAACATTCTGTAGAGTTAGTTCTGGTGAGATAGGCGTTTACAGTCCGAATTGCCTCTGGGAAGAAACTCCTTCTCAACCTCTCCGTTCTCACCGCATGGCAACGGAGGCGTTTGCCTGACCGTAGCAGCTGGAACAGTCCGTTGCAGGGGTGGAAGGGGTCTCCCATGATTTTGTTTGCTCTGGAGTTGCACCTCCTGTTGTATAGTTCCTGCAGGGGGGCGAGTGAAGTTCCCATAGTGCGTTCGGCCGATCGCACTACTCTCTGCAGAGCCTTCTTGTCCTTGGCAGAGCAATTCCCAAACCAGATGGTAATGTTCCCGGACAAGATGCTTTCCACCGCCGCTGCGTAGAAGCACTGGAGGATCCTCAGAGACACTCTGAATTTCCTCAATTGCCTGAGGTGGTAAAGGCGCTGCCTTGCCTTACTCACGAGTGCTGAGGCGTGTGATGCCCATGTCATATCCTCAGAGATGTGGTATAAGTGTAAAATTGTCCCCAATGTGTGTAGGATAGTGTTAGTCTGTACGGACAGTCAGACTGTTCAGAGAACTGGGAAGGGGGAGAGATGGAGAGAGAGAGAAAGCAAGGGTTGCTTGAATTTGGAGATGTCAATGTTCATAACGCTGGAGTGTAATCTGCCCAAGCTAAATATGAGGTGCTGCTCCCCCAATTTGTGTTTGGGCCTCACTCTGACAATGGAGGAGGCCAAGGACTGAAAGGTCAGTGTGGGAATTGGAGGGGGAGGTAAAGTGTTTAGCAAGAATAGAGGGAGCACAGAGAAGGTTCACCAGACTGATTCCTGGGATGTCAGGACTGTCATATGAAGAAAGACTGGATAGACTCGGCTTGTACTCGCTAGAATTTAGAAGATTGAGAGGGGATCTTATAGAAACTTACAAAATTCTTCAGGGGTTGGACAGGCTAGATGCAGGAAGATTGTTCCCGATGTTGGGGAAGTCCAGGACAAGGGGTCATACAGTTTGAGGATAAGGGGGAAATCTTTCAGGACCGAGATGAGAAAAAAAAAATTCACACAGAGAGTGGTGAATCTGTGGAATTCTCTGCCACAGAAGGTAGTTGAGGCCACAGTTCGTAGGCTATATTTAAGAGGGAGTTAGATGTGGCCCTTGTGGCTAAAGGGATCAGGGGGTATGGAGAGAAGGCAGGGATGGGATACTGAGTTGGATGATCAGCCATGATCATGTTGAATGGCGGTACAGGCTCGAATGGCCGAATGGCCTCTACTCCTGCACCAATTTTCTATGTTTCTATGTTTCTATCAGCCATGATCATATTGAATGGCAGTGCAGGCTCGCAGGGCCGAATGGCCTCTACTCCTGCACCAATTTTCTATGTTTCTAACAAGATGCTCGGCTGATGGAACTGGGGGGGGGGGAGGGGGGAGAAGGAAGGAGACGGGATCAGCTAAGCTCACTCTGGGAGATGACAATGCAGTGAACTCTATGCCCGACAGTCAGAGCATTCAATGTGCTGATGAAATTCACACCGTTTCAATTGCTTAATTGGCCAGTGGATGCTCACGGCTCCGGCACTGTTTTCTGTAAATCTGAGCTAATTTAATCTGTGTTGTGGAAAGTATTTAAAAAAAACCAAGAGAGAATCTGCCATTTAGATGTGCAGGATAATATCACTTGATGCCCGCTGAGAAACCTGCAGTAAGTGTGAATACTTGTCCCTTGTAGACACGACAGCTGCTGCTTTACATGGAGGGGTCTCCTATTCAGGTGTTCCCAGAGTAGAATTAGGCCATTCGGCCCATCAAGTCCACGCCATCCCACCACGACTGATCTTAGAAACATAGACAATAGGTGCAGGAGTAGAGGCCATTCGGCCATTCAAGTCAAGTCAAGTCAAGTCAAGTCAAGTTTATTTGTCACATACACATATGAGATGTGCAGTGAAATGAAAGTGGCAATGCTCGCGGACTTTTGTGCAAAAGACAAACAACAAAACAACCAAACAAATTATAAACACAATCATAGCACACATATTCTTTTACATAATTCGAGCCTGCACCGCCATTCAATATGTGATCATGGCTGATCATCCAACTCAGTATCCCATTCCTGCCTTCTCTCCATACCCCCTGATCCCTTTAGCCACAAGGGCCACATCTAACTCCCTCTTAAATATAGCCAACGAACTGTGTGGCCTCAACTACCTTCTGTGGCAGAGAATTCCACAGATTCACCACTCTCTGTGTAAAAAATGATTTTCCTCATCTCGGTCCTAAAAGATTTCCCCCTTATCCTTAAACTGTGTGACCCCTTGCTCTGGACTTCCCCAACATCGGGAATAATCTTCCTGCATCAAGCCTGTCCAACCCCTTAAGAATTTTGTAAGTTAAATCAGATGTTACATATAAATCTTAGGGCTAACGGAATCAAGGGACATGGGGAGAAAGCAAGAACTGGGTACTCATCTGAAGAAGGGTTTCAGCCCGAAACGTTGCCTATTTCCTTCGCTCCATTGATGCTGCCGCACCCGCTGAGTTTCTCCAGCATTTTTGTGTACCTACTCATTTTGGATGTTCAGCCATGATCATATTGAATGGTGGTACTGGCTCGAAGGGCCGAATGGCCTACCCCCTGCACCTATTTTCTGTTTCTATACTTCTATCTACCTTTCCCTCTCAACCCCATCTCCTCTCTTCTCCCCATAATCCCTGACACCCGTTCTAATGAAGAATCTATCTATCTCTGCCTTAAAAATATCCACTGACTTGGACCCCACAGCCTCCTGTGGCAAATAATTCCACAGATTCACCACCCTCTGACTAAAGAAATTCCTTTCTAAAGTGCTGCCTATCTCCTCTTATAGAAACTTACAAAATTCTTAAGGGGTTCGACAGGCCAGATGCAGGAAGATTGTTCCCGATGTTAGGGAAGTCCAGGACAAGGGGTCACAGCTTAAGGATAAGGGGGAAATCCTTTAAAACCGAGATGAGAAGAACTTTTTTCACACAGAGAGTGGTGAATCTCTGGAACTCTCTGCCACAGAGGGTAGTTGAGGCCAGTTCATTGGCTATATTTAAGAGGGAGTTAGATGTGGCCCTTGTGGCTAAGGGGATCAGGGGGTATGGAGAGAAGGCAGGTATGGGATACTGAGTTGGATGATCAGCCATGATCATATTGAATGGCGGTGCAGGCTCGAAGGGCCGAATGGCCTACTCCTGCACCTAATTTCTATGTTTCTATGTTTCCTTCTGAAGAAATGTCCCGACTCGAAAAATCGCCTCTCCAAGTTCCCCATTGATGCTGCCTGACCCGCTGAGTTACTCCAGCATTTTGTGTTTCCCTGTTTGTAAATCAGCATCTGCAGTTCCTTGTTCCGTAAGTTCATAAGCGATTGGTGCAGAATTAGGCCATTCGGCCCATCACGTCTACTTTGCCATTCATTCACAGCCTATCTGTCTCTTCCTCCTAATCCCACTCTCCCCATAACCCCTGACACCCATACTAATCAAGAATTATTATATTTCTCCCTTTTCCACTCAGTTTCACACTCTCCAGGTGATCAGTGGTCAGAATGGAAACTTGGGCCAAATGAATGAATGAATTTATAAGTTTATTGGCCAAGTATATTCACATACAAGGAATTTGCCTTGGTGCTCCGCCCGCAAGTGACAACATGACAATTCGGAAGTTCTATGCTGTCTCCAAACGAAATATAATATATAATAAATATTATAAATATTTAATAAACAAAAAATCAACAAATTAATAGTGTTTAAGAAGGAACTGCAGATGCTGGAAAATCAAAGGTAGACAAAAATGCTGGAGAAACTCAGCGGGTGCAGCATTCAGTCTGAAACGTCGCCTATTTCCTTTGCTCCATAGATGCTGCTGCACCCGCTGAGTTTCTCCAGCATTTTTGTGTCGTTGTTTGGTTTCTTGTTAGTATAAGGTACAGTGTGGAACAGGCCCTTCGGTCCACCGAGTCCATGCTGCCTAGCGATCAACCTTCCACACTAGGGCCAATTTACAGAAGCCAATTAACCTACAAACCTGCTGGTCATTGGGGTATGGGAGGAAACCGGAGCACCCGGAGAAAACCCACGTGGTCACATGGAGAGCATACAAACTCCACGTACAAACTCCATGTACAGACAATACCTAAACTCATCTCCCGACGTTGGGATCGAACCTGGATCTTTGGAGCTGTGAGACTAATCCTACCTTTGTGTTTGTGCAGTCTGTAAATGAAAATTATTTTCCCCCTTTGCAATTTAGTTTAGTTTAGAGATACAGCACGGAAAAAGGCCATTCGGCCCACCGGGTCCGTGCCGACCAGCGACCCCCACACACTAACACTATCCCACAAACATACTAGGGACAATTTACATTTATACAGAAGCCAATTATAGTGTTTGAGTATAGGAGCAGGGAGGTTCTACTGCAGTTGTACTGCAGTTCCTGGGATGTCAGGACTGTCTTATGAAGAAAGACTGGATAGACTTGGTTTATACTCTCTAGAATTTAGGAGATTGAGAGGGGATCTTATAGAAACTTACAAAATTCTAAGGGGTTGGACAGGCTAGATGCAGGAAGATTGTTCCCGATGTTGGGGAAGTCCAGGACAAGGGCTCACAGCTTAAGGATAAGGGGGAAATCCTTTAAAACCGAGATGAGGAGAACTTTTTTCACACAGAGAGTGGTGAATCTCTGGAACTCTCTGCCGCAGAGGGTAGTCGAGGCCAGTTCATTGGCTATATTTAAGAGGGAGTTAGATGTGGCCCTTGTGGCTAAGGGGATCAGAGGGTATGGAGAGAAGGCAGGTACGGGGTACTGAGTTGGATGATCAGCCATGATCATATTGAATGGCGGTGCAGGCTCGAAGGGCCGAATGGCCTCTACTCCTGCACCTATTTTCTATGTTTCTATGTTTCTAATTAACCTACAAACCTGTACGTCTTTGGAGTGTGGGAGGAAACCGAAGATTTCGGAGAAAACCCACGCAGGTCACGGGGAGAACGTACAAACTCTGTACAGACAGCACCCGTAGTCGGGATCGAACCCGGGACTCTGGCGCTGTGAGGCAGCAACTCTACCGCTGTGCCACCGTGGTCAAGATTTAAAGCTGGTGTGGGACTTGAACCTGTGACCTTCCACCTGAAGGCTATGCAGGATAGAGTTGTGGAGATGGAGGGTGAGGAAGGGGTTAAAGCTGCCTTCAATCTGCAAGTTACCAGCACCCTCTGATGGTGGGAAACGCAGCCATTAGTGCTGTTCTTGGACAGAAGTACGTCTCTCTGTGATTCATTGCTTTGTAGTGAGTCGCTGCTGTACTCCATCCATCATTTCTTTCAAGTGCCATTCTTGCCCGGCCTGTCATCCGATCCCCATTAGATCCAACATAATGAAATCTGAGGCTGCTAATTACAGCTGAATACTGGAGCGCACTTTGGTCTGACCCTGCTGTCAGTGACAATGAGGTGTGATGGGAATCATATCTGAGAGAGGTTCTCCTGCACCACAGCCCTTGTGTCACATCAACCGTTATTTGAGCCAAGCAACACGAAAACTAGTCCTTCACACACTGAGCTTGCACCTGCCATTGGCATTCCTTCCTTTAGAAACATAGAAATAGGTGCAGGAGTAGGCCATTCGGCCCTTCCAGCCTGCAGCGCCATTCATCGTGATCATATGCTGAACATAGAAACATGAAACCCATTCAAACAAGACCCAATCTCAGTCCAAAGCATAACCTATGAGATGTCGTTGAGGTACAATGAAAAGCTTTTGTTGCGTGCTAACCAGTCAGCGGAAAGATATAGAAACATAGAAACATAGAAATAGGTGCAGGAGGAGGCCATTCAGCCCTTCGAGCCTGCACCGCCATTCAATATGATCATGGCTGATCATCCAACTCAGTATCCCGTACCTGCCTTCTCTCCATACCCTCTGATCCCCTTCAGCCAAAAGGGCCACATCTAACTCCCTCTTAAATATAGCCAATGAACTGGCCTCAACTACCCTCTGTGGCAGAGAGTTCCAGAGATTCACCACTCTCTGTGTGAAAAAAGTTCTTCTCATCTCGGCTTTAAAGGATTTCCCCTTTATCCTTAAGCTGTGACCCCTTGTCCTGGACTTCCCTAACATCGGGAACAATCTTCCTGCATCTAGCCTGTCCAACCCCTTAAGAATTTTCATCGTGATCATGGCTGATCGTCCCCTATCAATAACCCGTGCCTGCCTTCTCCCCATATCCCTTGACTCCACTAGCCCCTAGAGCCCTATCTAACTCTCTCTTAAATCCATCCAGTGACCCCATTCTACTCCTATTCCTTATGGCCTTAAGATCTGTTCAAATGCCTCTTAAATGTTACGGTCCCTGCCTCAACTACCACCCCCGGCAGCTCGTTCAATACACCCACCACCCTCTGTATGAAAAATGTTGCCCCTCAGGTTCCAATTAAATCTTTTCCCTCTCAACTTAAACCTATGTCCTCTAGTCCTTGATTCCCCTACTCTGGGTAAAAGTCTCTGAGCATTTAACCAATCTATTCTACCATTCATTGAAACATAGAAAATAGGTGCAGGAGGAGGCCATTCGGCGCTTCGAGCCAGCACCGCCATTCATTGTGATCATGGCTGATCATCCCCAATCAATAACCCGTGCCTGCCTTCTCCCCATATCCCTTCACTCCACTAGCCCCTAGAGCTCTATCTAACTCTCTCTTAAATCCATCCAGTGACTTGGCCTCCACTGCCCTCTGTGGCAGGGAATTCCATAAATTCACAACTCTCTGGGTGAATTTTTCTCACCTCAGTCTTAAATGACCTCCCCCTTTATTCTAAGACTGTGTGTGGCCCCTGGTTCTGGACTCGCCCAACATTGGGAACAATTTTCCCTGCATCTAGCTTGTCCAGTCCTTTTATAATTTTACATGTTTCTATAAGATCTCCCCTCATCATTTTAAACTCCAGTGAATACAAGCCTAGTCTTTTCAATCTTTCCTCATATGACAGTCCCGCCATCCCAGGGATCAATCTGGTGAACCTACGCTGCACTGCCTCAATCACAAGGATGTCCTTCCTCACATTAGGAGACCACATTGGGAACATTTTGACTCTCGTACCTGTCTCTCGCCCTGTTCCTTCCTACAAATCCCCAGAAGATCTCAGAGAAAAGCCACGCAGGTCACGGGGAGAACGTGCAAACTCTGTACAGACAGCACCCGTAGTCAGGATCGAACCCGGGTCTCTGGCGCAGTGAGGCAGCAACTCTACCGCTCTGTCTTTGCACTGATATCTCGCTGTCAGTCACAGGACTGTTCCACGTTCAGCGCCCACGTCAGGTCACTCATCGAGCTGTGACCCTTGGTCAGATCTCTGACCCGTTGTACTAGTGGGAGCTGCTCGCTCTGATCTGCCGCTACTTATAGCCACACTCTGTCCGCAAACCCACAACCAATTATTTCCCAGCCCAACAAATCTCATTGCATGGCCTGTAGTTTAGTTTAGTTTAGTTTAGAGATACAGCGCGGAAACAGGCCCTTCGGCCCATCGAGTCCGTGCTGACCAGCGATCCCCGCACACTAACACTATCCCACACACCCTGGGGACAATTTACACTTATGGCAAGCCTATTAGCCTACAAACCTGCACGTCCAGAATGGATCGGCTGGGCTTATATTCACTGGAATTTAGATGAGAGGGAATCTTATAGAAACATGTAAAATTGGACAGGCTGAGATGCAGGGGAAATGTTCCCCATGTTGGGAGAGTTTGGACCCAGGTCTTCTGATGCTAACTCAGAGTTTTATAACTCCAAGCTCAATGTTACATGGCAGCACGGTGGCGCAGCGGTAGAGTTGCTGTCTTACAGCGATAGAGAACCGGGTTCGATCCCGACCACGGGCGCCAGTTTGCACGCTCTCCCCGTGACCTGCGTGGGTTTCCCCCGAGATCTTCGGTTTCCTCCCACACTCCAAAGGCGTACAGGTTTGCAGGTTCATTGGCTTGGTATGGATGTAAATTGTCCCGAGTGTGTTAGCGTGCGGGGATCGCTGGTCAGAGCGGACTCGGTGGGCCGAAGGGCCTGTTTCTGCGCTGTATCTCTAAACTAATAACGCTTGTACCCAACTTCACACCAGTAATTATACCGACCAATGGTGTCCATGCCCACTGTATACTCTGGATGTAATATAATCATAAGATCATAAAATCATAAGTGATTGGAGCAGAATTAGGCCATTCGGCCCATCAAGTCTACTCTGCCATTCAATCATGGCTGATCTATCTCGCCCTCCTAACCCCATACTCCTGCCTTCTCCCCATAACCCCTGATACCCGTGCTAATGAAGAATCAAGAAAGTCCTTTAATTCTGAGGCTGTGCCCTCTAGTCCTAGACTCTCCCACTAGTGGAAACATCCTCTCCACGTCCACTCTATCCAAGCCTTTCACTATTCTTTAAGTTTCAACGAGGTCCCCCCCTCATCCTTCTAAACTCCAGCGAGTTCAGGCCCAGTGCCGACAAACGCTCATTATATGTCCACCCACTAATTCCTGGGATCATTCCTGTAAACCTCCTCTGGAGCCTCTCCAGAGCCAGCACAACCTTCCCCAGATATGGTGCCCAAAATTGCTCACACTATTCCAATTGCAGCCTGACCAATGCATCATAGAGCCTCAGCATTATATGCGTTATTTTGTATTCTAACTCTCTTGAAATGTGGATGCACATGTTGTATAATACAGACTGCACGGTGCTTACATATGGTATGATTCTTTTGGGTTGTATGCAAAGCAAAGAATTTCACTGTCCTAGGCTGCATGTAACAATACAGTAACCATTGAATTATTATACTGATCAATAGGGTCTGTACATAATGTGGTTTGTGATGGTATTGATTAAAGGAGTCTGTAGACACTGCGGTCTATATTTGCACTGATCAATAAATAGAGTCTGTATATAATGTGCAAAACGCTGAGCGCTGGAGTAACTCAGCGGGTCAGGCAGCATCTGTGGAGAACATGGATAGGTGACGTTTCACAGAGTGCTGGAGTAACTCAGCGGGTGCAGCAGCATCTATGGAGCTAAGGAAATAGGCAACGTTTCGGGCCGAAACCCTTCCGGGTTTCGGCCCAAAACTTTGCCTATTTCCAGAAGGGTTTCAGCCCGAAACGTTGCCTATTTCCTTCGCTCCATAGATGCTGCTGCACCATAACTCAGCGGGTCAGGCAGCATCTGTTGAGAACGTGGATAGGTGACGTTTCACAGAGTGCTGGAGTAACTCAGCGGGTCAGGCAGCATCTGTGGAGAACATGGATAGGTGACGTTTCACAGAGTGCTGGAGTAACTCAGCGGGTCAGGCAGCATCTGTGGAGAACATGGATAGGTGACGTTTCACACAGAGTGCTGGAGTAACTCAGCGGGTCAGGCAGCATCTGTGGAGAACATGGATAAGTGACGTTTTGGGTCGGCACCCTTCTCAAGGGAACCAAAACATCACCTGTCCACGTTCTTCAGAGAGGCTGCCTAACCCGCTGAGTTACTCCAGCACTCTGTGTCCTTTTATGTAAGCCGGCATCTGCAGTTCCTTGTTTCTGTACATACTTGCTATATTTAAGAGGGAGTTAGATATGGCCCTTGTGGCTAAAGGGATCAGGGGGTGTGGAGAGAAGGCAGGGATGGGATACTGAGTTGGATGATCAGCCATGATCATATTGAATGGCGGTGCAGGCTCGAAGGGCCGAATGGCCTCTTCTCCTGCACCTATTTTCTATGTTTCTATGCAATGGGTTGATCAATAGTCAAGAAATAATGTGGGTTGTGACCGCATAAATCAATAGAGGGTCTCAATCTGAAACGTTACCCATTCATATGTCTATTGTCCTTCTCTCCAGAGATGCTGCCTGTCCCGCTGAGTTACTCTGGCATTTTGCGTCTATCTTTGAGTTTGTACATAATGTGTTTTGTAATTGTTCCGATCAATAAGGTCTGTAGACACTGCGGGCTGTAACGTCACTAGATAATTCAGGTCTGAACCCCTTTGGAAACGGACATTGAACTGACTGAGACAGGAAATTTGTTTGTTCCTCCATCAGAGAAGGCAGGGCGAATGTTGACCATGTATTAGACCACACGGGCCTGCCTCGACCCTTTCCCTGCACCCTAATTATGCTGGCACCTTCAAAGGCTCCTGATCCAAAGGACTCAGAGCCGTTTAATAGCAGAGGATTGAGAGGCAGTGGTAAAGGTTAATGAATTCTCTTCATCTCCAAGGCAGCGCTAACTGAGCTGAGCTCCAGAGCTGACACTTCAAACCAATGTGTGTTGGTGGGTGGCATGGGACGTGTCTGTCATGAGATGTGATGTAAATGACAGAGAGGCCAGAGAAGTCTCTTCCCCTCTCCCCCTCTCTTCCTCTCCCCCTCTCTTCCTCTCTCCCTCTCCCCCTCTCTCCCTCTCCCCCTCTCCCCCTCTCCCCCCTCTCCCTCTCCCCTCTCCCCCTCTCCCCCTCTCTTCCTCTCCTCCTCTCCCCCTCTCTTCCTCTCCCCCTCTCCCCCTCTCCCTCTCTCTTCCTCTCCCCCTCTCCCCCTCTCCCCCTCTATCCCCTCTCCCCCTCCCTCTCTCCCTCTCCCCCTCTCCCCCTCTCCCCCTCTCCCTCCCTCTTCCCCTCTTCCCACTCTCCCCCCTCTCTCCCCCTCTCTCCCTCTCTTCCTCTCCCCCTCTCCCCCTCTCCCATTCTCTTCCCCTCTCCCCCTCCCCCCTCTCCCCAACTCTCTCCCTCTCTCCCCCTCTCTCCCTCCCTCTCCCCCCCTCTCTCCCTCTCCCCCTCTCCCCCTCTCCCCCTCTCTTCCTTTCCCCCTTTCCCCCTCTCTTCCTCTCCCCCTCTCTCCCTCTCCCCCTCTCTCCCTCTCTCCCTCTCTCCCTCTCCCCCTCTCCCCCTCTCCCCCCTCCCTCTCTTCCTCTCCCCCTCTCCCCCTCTCCCCCCTCCCTCTCTTCCTCTCCCCCTCTCTCCCTCTCCCCCTCTCTCCCTCTCTCCCTCTCCCCCTCTCCCCCTCTCCCCCCTCCCTCTCTTCCTCTCCCCCTCTCTTCCTCTCTCCCCCTCTCCCCCCCTCTCACCCCCACCTGTCTCTCTGCCTCTATCTCTCACTCCCACCCCTCTCTCTCAAAATATCCCTCCATCTCTTTAATTCACCCGATCTCTCTATCTCATTCAGTCTGAAGAAGAGTCTAACATCACCTATTCCTTCGCTCCATAGATGCTGCCTCACCCTTACTGAGTTTCTCCAGCATTTTTGTCTACCTTCAATTTTTCCAGCATCTGCAGTTCTTTCTTAAATCTCTTTCCATCTCTCTATCTCTGGCCCAACCTTCCCTCTCCCCCTTCCTTGGGTGAAGTTGCTGACTAACAGCTGATGAACATTAGGATGGAGATAGTGCCTCAGGCTGCTGTGTTGAGCACAGCTGACAATTGTGTAAGGCACAGGTGTTGGGCGATAAAACTAGCCATGGGTGGCCACAGGGAGACTGATGGTCACCACTCCAGCATTTTGTGTCTATCTTCAGTGTAAACCAGCATCTGCAGTTCAGCGAAAACTGCCAACAGTAACACTGCAGGGCCATTGAAAGCCAAAATGCCTCTCCCTTCAATCATCCCTTCATCTATTTTTGTATTTGTCTGGAGTAAAGAAGATGCCTGCGGTAATATTTTCACACAGTTCAGTGGTGTCGCGATACGGAGGCTTTCTCAATCAATCTTTAGTTGAAGCTTTTGGGAACTTCCAGGCAAACAGGACTTCTACTCCCAAAACAAATCCCAGACAACATCCTCTGCCTCCTCCATAACGGCTTAGCAATCTTTGCCGACAAGCTATGCCACAGACTCGGTGGTAGTTTGTAATCTGGGTTGGTGTCTCAGTGCGGTGTAGGGTGGGGGAGATTGCAGGAAGGAACTGCAGGTGCTGGTTTGCACCGAAGATAGACAAAAAATGCTGGAGTGGCGAGGAGGTGGGTGGGAGGATGTACAGAGACTACACCATTGATTGTTGATATAGATGAGGCACTAAACCTGCACTCCCCACACCTTCAAACATCTCAGGATACCATACCACAAAGATGCAAGAAGATTGTTCCCGATGTCCAGAACAGGGGGTCACAGTTTAAGAACCGCGTGGGTTTTCTCCGAGATCTTCGGTTTCCTCCCACACTACAAAGACATACAGGTTTGTAGGTTAATTGGGTTGGTGTAAATGTAAATTGTCCAGCGTGTGTGTAGGATAGTGTTAGTGTGCGGGGATCGCGGGTCGGCGCGGACTCGGTGCCAATTTCCGCACTCTGTCTCGAAGCTAAACTGAAAAAAAAAAATGAGCTGAGACGTTCTGAATGCTGTCAGAAACGGAGGTGGTGGGATTCAGAGCCGTTCAACCTGTCGACATCCACATGTGTCACCTCCACCTCATTGACACTGACATTAGAAGCTTCATTATCCCTGTCACGTTAGATTCCTGCCACATTTTCAGATGGCTACCAGCATTCGCGGTTGCTCCGAAAACCTCTCAATTAATTCAGCTTTCTTTTCAGTTTTTCTAGTTTGAGATACAGCGCGGAAACAGGCCCTTCTGCCCATCAAGTCCGTGCCGATCAGCGATCCCCATACACTAGTTCTATCCCACACACTAGGGACAATTTACAGAAGCCATTAGCCTACAAACCTGCACATCTTTGGAGTGTGGGAGGAAACCGGAGCACCCGGAGAAAACCCACGCAGCCACGGGGAGAACGTGCAAACTCCGTACAGACAGCACCCGTGGTCAAGATCGAAACCCAGATCTCGTTAGAATTTAGAAGATTGAGGGGGGATCATAGAAACTTACACAATTCTTAAGGGTTTGGACAGGCTAGATGCAGGAAGATTGTTCCCGATGTTGGGGAAGTCCAGGACAAGGGGTCACAGTTTAAGGATAAGGGGGAAATCTTTTAGGACCGAGATGAGAAAAACATTTTCCACACAGAGAGTGGTGAATCTGTGGAATTCTCTGCCACAGAAGGTAGTTGAGGCCACACAGTTCATTGGCTATATTTAAGAGGGAGTTAGATGTGGCACTTGTGGCTAAAGGGATCAGGGGGTATGGAGAGAAGGCAGGGATGGGATACTGAGTTGGATGATCAGCCATGATCATATTGAATGGCGGTGCAGGCTCGAAGGGCCGAATGGCCTCTACTCCTGCACCTATTGTCTATGTTTCGACCTCTGGCGCTGTGAGGCAGCAACTCAGTTGCCTGATAACAGCTGGGAAGAAACTGTCCCTGAATCTGATGGCGTGCGTTCAATGGTGGCCGGCTGCAATGCAGATACATTGATACGGAGCACAAGCTGTCTTGCCCCCTGGACACTGAGGTCATTAATACAAGGCTGCATCGGGTCACAGTGCATGGCATTGTTTGTCGACAGAGCTCGGAACAGCTCCCTCGTGCTCAATATTTATTCTCCCATCAGTGTAGTGGCAGGAAAATGAGTGGAACTGCACAATAAACACTGCAGTCCCTCACGGCACAAGCTTAAAAATGCGACACTCATTATTAGTGTTGGTGCATGTTCAAAATATCGATTCACGTTTAATCTGATATTGCGAGGCTTATTTTCCTCCGTCCATGTTTGCTCAGGAATTGTTGCCATAGAGGGAGTGCAGAGAAGGTTCACCAGACTGATTCCTGGGATGTCAGGACTGTCTTATGAAGAAAGACTGGATAGACTTGGTTTATACTCTCTAGAATTTAGGAGATTGAGAGGGGATCTTATAGAAACTTACAAAATTCTTAAGGGGTTGGACAGGCTAGATGCAGGAAGATTGTTCCCGATGTTGGGGAAGTCCAGGACAAGGGGTCACAGCTTAAGGATAAGGGGGAAATCCTTTAAAACCGAGATGAGGAGAACTTTTTTCACACAGAGAGTGGTGAATCTCTGGAACTCTCTGCCACAGAGGGTAGTTGAGGCCAGTTCATTGGCTATATTTAAGAGGGAGTTAGATGTGGCCCTTGTGGCTAAAGGGATCAGGGGGTATGGAGAGAAGGCAGGTACGGGATACTGAGTTGGATGATCAGCCATGATCATATTGAATGGCGGTGCAGGCTCGAAGGGCCGAATGGCCTACTCCTGCACCTAATTTCTATGTTTCTATGATTCAAGCACGAACCTTTCACAATCACCGTCTCTGAGTCTAATGGGCGGCACGGTGGCGCAGCGGTAGAGTTGCTGCCTCACAGCGCCAGAGACCCGGGTTCGATCCCGACTACGGGTGCTGTCTGTACGGAGTTTGTACGCTCTCCCCGTGACCTGCGTGGGTTTTCTCCAGGTGCTCCGGTTTCCTCCCACACTCCAAAGACGTACAGGTTTGCAGGTTAATTGGTAAAATTGTAAATTGTCCCTAGTGGGTAAGATAGTGCCCATGTGTGGGGCAATCACTGGCCTTTTAGTTTTCAATGATACAATGTGGAAACAGGCCCTTCAGCCCACCGAGTCCGTGCCGACCAGCGATCCCCGCACACTAACACTATCCTACACACACTGGGGACAATTTACAATTTTACCGAAGCCAATTAAACCTACAAACCTGCACGGCTTTGGAGTGTGGGAGGAAACCGAAGATCTCGGAGAAAACCCACGCAGGTCATGAGGAGAACGTGCAAACTCCGTACAGACAGCACCCGTAGTCGGGATCGAACCCGGGAGCAACTCTACCGCGAGTGAGGGTAGATTTGAAGGATACGTGAGTGAGAACAGGGACTGATGAATAAGTCTCAATGATTTCTTTATTACCATGTGTACCCAGCTACAGTGAAATATGAATGGCAGAGTAGACTTGATGGGCCGAATGGCCTTATCCTGCGCCACCGAGCCAGCCCTGGTCTGTTCTGTATTCAATCTCCCACTGTTGAGAGTCCCAGTGGATTTGTTTTCCTGTGTTTACCCTCACCCCCCCCCACCCCACCCCACCCCCACATCTTCGAGCAGTGCACTGCACATTACTGCCTCCTCCTTATCTCAGATATTTCACGGAAACATTGGCAGCTTCAGTCTGCACTTCCATATTATTGATCTTCCAGCCTGCGGAAACAGTTTCCCTGACTTAATGCAATCTAAGCCTTCACGATATTCGATGCCTTTATTAAATTTCCTCCCTGTCTGCTATGGAGTACGTGTGCAGTGGCATAAGCCAATAGAGCCTCACAGCATCAGAGACCACTGTTCAATGCTGCCTGGGGTGTGGGAAGGAACTGCAGATGCTGAGTTACTCCAGCATTTTGTGTTTAAAAAAGAACTGCAGATGCTGGAAAAATCGAAGGTAGACAAAAATGCTGGAGAAACTCAGCGGGACAGGCAGCATCTATGGAGCGAAGGAATAGGTGACGTTTCGGGTCGAGACCCTTCTTCAGACTGATGTCGGGGGGGGAGAAAGGAAGAGGTGGAGACAGTGGGCTGTGGGAGAGCTGGGAAGGGGAGGGGAAGGAGGGAGAAAGCAGGGACTACCTGAAATTGGAGAAGTCAATGTTCATACCGCTGGGGTGTAAACTACCCAAGCGAAATATGAGGTGCTGCTCCTCCAGTTTGCGGTGGGTAGCATTTGGAGTGATGTTTAGAGAGCTGGGGAAGATGATATATTTCTGACGATTCCGATTTCGGGAAGGAAGAACTTGGTAAGCGATGCAGAGCTGACGACACTTGAGAAATGATACCATCCCAAAATAAAATGTAATCCGGTTTGGATACGGAGAAATCAGGCGTAACGTTTCATCAGCAAGGAAAGGAGGCTTGGAAATCGCACCTTGGCCAGTTGACAGAATCATCAATAAAGAGCAAGCTGATTTGTGAGCATTGAGGACTAAAGCATAGGATCCAGCATTAGACAAAGCAATCCAGTTAAGTAGGCTAGTGTGAAATAGTAATCAAGCAAGCTGTGGGTTCTGCACTGAGGAAAATGGAATCAATCAAGCACCACTTAGGAACGTGATTAAGAAATATGTGAATGGACCATCTTTCTGTCAAAGTCAGAAAGGGAGTGATTGTATGGGGTATAAGCCAGTGGAAAGCTAGCTGTGAAGCGTGCCCAAACTAACTATTGTGACAAATGTGGGAAATCATGGTTTTAAAAAATAGAAACTTCAGCTGGGCATTGTGGAGGAAGAATGCTGGCCAGTGTGGCTGTAATCAAAGATCCTATAGATGGACCACTCGATGAAAAAGCCGTAGTGCGGTCGTGGGCAATTTTCAGCCCCATTTCCGTCTCCGCAGATCTCCAAAGATCCCGCAAGCGGAGCAAAGATACAAGCGCGGAGACGGAAGCCGGTTACGGAAACATCCTCGTAAAAATAAAAGTTATTTGGTGAAAAATCTTCTCCTCGTTTTCAGAATTTAAATGTATTAACACAAACAACGTTGATTATACTGCGGGTCGGGTCGGGTCGGGTCCGGTTACTGAAATGGATGAAAAAAAGGCCCATTGCATTGAGCAGGAGTGGTCTATCTTGTTCTGCTATAGGTTCTTTGGCTGTAATAATTGAATGGGTCATTAGTCGAGATGACCATTGCATTGGCCGAAGGTGCCCAAGACCATGCCTTGTTTGACTAGAGGCAAGGGTCGTGCATGTAAGAGATGGGGAGACAGGGTGGCACAGCGGTAGAGTTGCTGCCTCACAGCGCCAGAGACCACAGTTCGATCCCATCCCTGGAGAAAAGGATATGTCCAGGATTGAACCCAGGTCTCTGGCGCAGTGAGGCAGCAGCTCTACCCGCTGCACCACTACCATTCAGGCAGCCTGCTCTCCTGCGAGACTGCCGAGACTCTCATGTGTCGGAAGGAACCGCAGATGCTAGTTTAAACCAAAATTAGAAACAAAATGCTGGAGTAATTCAGCGGGACAGGCAGCATCTCTGGTGAGGGGAGGGGGAACGCTCCTAAAGTCTACAATCAATTCCACCGTCTTAAGAGCATTGATTTCTAGGTTGTTGCGATGGCACCAGAATGCCAGCTGTGACACTGTGACATGGGTGACGTTTTGGGTTGAGACTGATGTCAGGGGAGAGGGAGATAGAAACATAGAAAATAGGTGCAGGAGTAGAGGCCATTCGGCCCTTCGAGCCTGCACCGCCATTCAATATGATCATCGCTGATCATCCAACTCAGTATCCTGTACCTGCCTTCTCTCCATACCCCCTGATCCCTTTAGCCACAAGAGCCACATCTAACTCCCTCTTAAATATAGCCAATGAACTGTGTGGCCTCAACTACCTTCTGCTGCAGAGAATTCCACAGATTCACCACTCTCTGTGTGAAAAATGTTTTCCTCATCTCAGTTCTAAAAGATTTCTCCCTTATCCTTAAACTGTGTGACCCCTTGTTCTGGACTTCCCCAACATCGGGAACAATCTTCCTGCATCTAGCCTGCCCAACCCCTTAAGGATAGATAGATAGTCAAGTCAAGTCAAGTCAAGTTTATTTGTCACATACACATACGAGATGTGCAGTGAAATGAAAGTGGCAATGCTCGCGGACTTTTGTGCAAAAGACAAACAACAAAACAACCAAACAAGTTATAAACACAATCGTAACACACATATTATTTTATGTGTGATAGATAAGGAGGTGTGAGGTGTGAAGTCAGGACAAAGGGAATGGAGATCAAGGAATAGACCATTGATAAAATATAGTCGGAGGAAGGATGGAGAGAGAGGGAAAACAAGAGTTACTTGATGTTGGAGAAGTCAATGTTCATACCGCAGGGGTGCAAGCTGCCCAAGTGGAATATGAGGTGCTGTTCCTCCAATGTGAGCCTGGACCCGGTCGGTTTAGGGTCCCAGCTTGTGTAACCCCACACCCCACTCCCAGGGAAGGAAGGGTAATGCATAACAACAAAGAGCTGGATCGCAGCCACCTCAGAAATGAGTGTGTGTGGGAGAGAAACAGTGAAGCAAAGGCATTGAAAGAAGCGGGGAGGGACTGAGAGCTTGTTTACTTCGCAGCTGGGCTGTGTCGGGAAATATTCTCAATGCAGTCACCTCCAGAATTGCTTCAATTGATTCAAATCCACAGCAACAGCCCAGTTATCACTGCCCCCCTTGACATCCCCACCAGAGCTGATCACAACACAATAGACAATAGACAATAGGTGCAGGAGGAGGCCATTCGGCCCTTCGAGCCAGCCTTGCCATTCCATGTGATCATGGCTGATCATCCCCAATCAGTGCCCCGTTCCTGCCTTCTCCCCATATCCCCTGACTCCGCTATCCTTAAGAGCCCTATCTAACTCTCTCTTGAAAGTATCCAGAGAACCTGCCTCCACCGCCCTCTCTGGCAGAGAATTCCACAGAATCACAACTCTCTGTGTGAAAAAGATCCATTCTTTCAACATCATGGTCCCACATTCTTCCACAGGGAGGCACGGTGGCGCAGCGGTAGAGTTGCTGCCTTACAGCGCTTGCTGCACCAGAGACGTGGGTTCAATCCCGACTACGGGTGCTGTCTGTACGGAGTTTTACATTCTCCTCGTACCCAATGTCGGCTGTTCCAAAGATGAATGTATATGGAACAGTGTACATGAAATGAAAGGACACACAGTGTTGGAGTTACTCAGCAGGTCAGGCAGCATCTGTAATAAATCCCCTACAGCATTTCTCCACAGATGCTGCCTGACCCGCTGAGTTACTCCAGCACTCTGTGAAACGTCACCTATCCATGTTCTCCAGAGATGCTGCCTGACCCGCTGAGTTACTCCAGCACTCTGTGAAACGTCACCTATCCATGTTCTCCACAGATGCTGCCTGACCCGCTGAGTTACTCCAGCACTCTGTGAAACGTCACCTATCCATGTTCTCCAGAGATGCTGCCTGACCCGCTGAGTTACTCCAGCACTCTGTGAAACGTCACCTATCCATGTTCTCCACAGATGCTGCCTGACCCGCTAAGTTACTCCAGCACTCTGTGAAACGTCACCTATCCATGTTCTCTACAGATGCTGCCTGACCCGCTGAGTTACTCCAGCACTCTGTGAAACGTCACCTATCCATGTTCTCCACAGATGCTACCTGACCCGCTGAGTTACTCCAGAACTCTGTGAAACGTCACCTATCCATTGTCTCCACAGTTGCTGCCTGACCCGCTGAGTTATGGTGCAGCAGCATCTATGGAGCGAAGGAAATAGGCAACGTTTCAGGCCGAAATCCTTCTGGAAATAGGCAACGTTTTGGGCCGAAACCCTTCCGGGTTTCGGCCTGAAACGTTACCTATTTCCTTAGCTCCATAGATGCTGCTGCACCCACTGAGTTACTCCAGCACTTTGTGAAACGTCACCTATCCATGTTCTCCACAGATGCTGCCTGACCCGCTGAGTTGCCTGACTCCAGATTTTAGTGTCTATCTTCTGTGCATTCTGTGTAAGTTGTAGTGGCTGTTCAGAGCCTTAACTGCATCGTGAGCCCCTCCTCGGCATGGTAAGCGCAGCTTGTTTTCATCAGCCTTGCAAATTAACAGGCAGCCGAGAGTTGGCACATTGCCCACAGTGGGAACAATGAGCGTGGGTTTTACCACAATCAACGCCCACACTGATGAAACAATGCAATTCAGCTGCTACTTACCGAACCACAGGGCCTTGAGTCTTTCCTCCATATCAGTATTGGAGGATTTTACAGAGGTGTATAAAAATCATGAGAGGAATAGATCGGGTAGACGCTCAGAGTCTCTTGCACAGAGTAGGGGAATTGAGGACCAGAGGACATGGGTTTAAGGTGAAGGGGAAAGGATTTAATAGGGGTGACTTTTTCACACAGAGGGTGGTGGGTGTATGGAACAAGGTATTTAAGAAGGAACTGCAGATGCTGGAAAATCGAAGGTAGACAAAAATGCTGGAGAAACTCAGCGGGTGCAGCAGCATCTATGGAGCGAAGGAAATAGGTAACGTTTCGGGCCAAAACTCTTCTTCAGTCTGGAGAGGGGGTAGTTGAGGCTGGGACTATCCCAACGTTTAAGAAACTGTTAGACAGGTACATGGATAGGACAGGTTTGGAGGGAAGTGGGCCAAACGTGAACAGGTGGGACTGGTGTAGCTGGGACATGTTGGCCGGTGTGGGCAAGTTGAGCAGAAGGGCCTGTTTCCACACTGTATCACTCTGTGAGTCTGTACTCCTCTTTACACTGGGAGTCAGAAACATGACTTCCCTGCCTCATTCATGAACCAATTGAGTTCCAAATCAACATAGAACACCAGACAGTATAGCACAAGAACAGGCCCTTCAGTCCACAATGTCTGTGCTGAATGTGATGCCAAGGTCAACTCTAAACTGCCTATACATAATCCACAGCCTTCCATTCGGCCCATCAAGACTACTCCACCAATCATGGCTGGTCTATCTCTCCCTCTCAACCCCAATCTCCTGCCTTCTCCCCATAACCCCTGACACCCGCACTAATCAAGAATCTGCTTTGAAAATACCCACATTTTGGAATTGGAAGGACTTGGCCTCCACAGCTGTCTATGGCAATGAATTCCACAGATTCACCACCCTCTGGCTAACGGATTCAGGCTAAGAATTAATTAAAATGACCCCAGAAACACAGGTTTTACCTTAATTTTACATCATGAGTATAGAAGCTGGGATGTAATGTTAAAATTGTACAAGGCATTGGTGAGACCAAATCTGGAGTATGGTGTACAATTTTGGTCGCCCAATTATAGGAAGGATGTCAACAAAATAGAGAGAGTACAGAGGAAATTTACTAGAATGTTGCCTGGGTTTCAACAACTAAGTTACAGAGATAGGTTGAATAAGTTAGGTCTTTATTCTTTGGAGCGCAGAAGGTTAAGGGGGGACTTGATAGAGGTCTTTAAAATGATGAGAGGGATAGACAGAGTTGATGTGGACAAGCTTTTCCCTTTGAGAATAGGGAAGATTCAAATAAGAGGACATGACTTCAGAATTAAGGGACAGAAGTTTAGGGGTAACATGAGGGGGAACTTCTTTACTCAGAGAGTGGTAGCGGTGTGGAATGAGCTTCCAGTGGAAGTGGTGGAGGCAGGTTCGTTGGTATCATTTAAAAATAAATTGGATAGGCATATGGATGAGAAGGGAATGGAGGGTTATGGTATGAGTGCAGGCAGGTGGGACTAAGGAAAAAAATTTGTTCGGCACGGACTTGTAGGGCCGAGATGGCCTGTTTCCGTGCTGTAATTGTTATATGGTTATTATATGGTTATACATTGTACCACATCCCCTAATTATGCCTAAAAACGGCAGCACAGTGGCGCAGCGGTAGAGTTGCTGCCTCACAGCGTCAGGTTCGATCCTGACTACGGAGTTTGCACGTTCTCCCCGTGACCTGCGTGGGTTTTCTCCGGGTGCTCCGGTTTCCTCCCACACTCCAAGGCCGTGCAGGTTTGTAGGTTAATTGACTTTGATAAAATTGTAAATGATCTCTAGTGTGTAGGATAGTTCTGGTGTACGGGGAGATCGCTGGTCAGCGCGGTTTCAGTGGACTGAAGTATTTATCTCGCGTTGAAATCCCTAATGTCTAAATACATTCAAAGCAGATAATGAAGGTTAGAAATAGGTCTTAAATAGGTCTGACAAAGGCAATGGGACAATTAGAGGAATTTAATAAATGTTAACAAAGGAACGATAACCTGGGGATTTGCTTGGTTGCCGGGAACCGTGGCAGGAATTCTGATGGTGAATGTCTTGCTTGGAATTCTTAGAGTCATTTGCAATCAGCAAATATTTTAACAGATTGGATTGCCCTTGTATTCCAGACAGCACAACAAGGCTCATTTCTAGTCAATGCACGCTGCCAGCTTCTGTACGCATTCAGAATTCTTCAATTACAAACATTTATGGCACTGGGCTCATTTGGAGAGGCCATTCAGCCCATCTAGGGGCCTGTACCTTTTATAGAACAGGACAGCACAGGAACAGGCCCACAATATCTGTACCGATTATGATGCCAAGTTAAACTGATCTAATTCACCTTCTATTCATAAGAGATCGGAGCCATTCGGCCCAACAAGTCTATTCTGCCGATACACAAAATTGCTGGAGAAACTCAGCGGGTGCAGCAGCATCTATGGAGCGAAGGAAATAGGTAACGTTTCGGGTCGAAACCCTTCCGGGTTTCGGCCCGAAACGTTGCCTATTTCCAGAAGGGTTTCGGCCGAAAACCCTTCTTCAGACACATTAAGTGACAGCCTGCCATTAATCTTCACACTTTCGCAGCAGAGGTGTTGTCTAATCTGCTCTGCAGTACATCCACTGTGGGTTCTTCAAAGTCTATTCTGCCATTCAATTATGGCTGATCTATCTCTCTCTCTCCGAACCCTTCGACTCCCCCAACCACGGGACACTAAAGAGGGAAGAAGATTAGACTTTATTGCCTTCCATCACAGTGAGGAAATTGGGGAACCTGCTGTGGTGGATGTTTATGTTAACTTTTATGTAGTTGTGTGTCTTGGTGCTTTTTTTTATGGTATATGGTAATTCGCTAATTGGTAGACGTGACAATAAACTGCCCTTTGAAACCTTGAAACCCCATTCTCCTGCCTTCTCCCCATAACCCCTGACACCCTTATACTAATCATGCACAGTTTGTTGTTCCATACACTTAGCCAATCTGATACACGGCACAGTGGCGCAACGGTAGAGTTGCTGCCTTACAGCGCCAGAGACATAGAAACATAGAAACATAGAAATTAGGTGCAGGAGTAGAGGCCATTCGGCCCTTCGAGCCTGCACCGCCATTCAATATGATCATGGCTGATCATCCAACTCAGTATCCCGTACCTACCTTCTCTCCATACCCCCTGGTCCCCTTAGCCACAAGGGCCACATCTAACTCCCTCTTAAATATAGCCAATGAACTGGCCTCGACTACCCTCTGTGGCAGAGAGTTCCAGAGATTCACCACTCTCTGTGTGAAAAAGGTTCTTCTCATCTCGGTTTTAAAGGATTTCCCCCTTATCCTTAAGCTGTGACCCCTTGTCCTGGATGTGACCCCTTGTCCTGGACTTCCCTAACATCGGGAACAATCTTCCTGCATCTAGCCTGTCCAACCCCTTAAGAATTTTGTAAGTTTCTATAAGATCCCCCCTCAATCTTCTAAATTCTAGAGAGTATAAACCAAGTCTATCCAGTCTTTCTTCATAAGACAGTCCTGACATCCCAGGAATCAGTCTGGTGAACCTTCTCTGTACTCCCTCTATGGCAATAATGTCCTTCCTCAGATTTGGAGACCACAAACTCCGGGTGACTACACGGAGTTTGTGCGTTCCCATCATGACCTGACTGAATTTTCTCCGAGATCTCCTGTTTCCTCCCACACTCGTAAGACGTAGAGGCTATCGGGTTAATTGGCTTGGTGGATATGTAAAATGTGTCTATCTAGTGTGTAGGATAGTACCAGTGTGCGGGGGTCGCTGGTCGGTGCGGACTCGGTGGGCCGAAGGACCTGTTTCCGCGCTGTATCTCTAAACTAAACTAAACTAAACTAAACTAAAATGTTTAAGAAGGAACTGCAGATTCTGGAAAATCGAAGGTAGACAAAAGTGCTGGAGAAACTCAGCGGGTGCAGCAGCATCTATGGAGCGAAGGAAATAGGCAACGTTTCGGGACAAAACCCTTCTTCAAACTAATGTGGGCGGGTGATCGATGGTCTCCATCGACTCAGTTGGCTCTTGGACTTGAAGTCTGATAATGGTCTCCAATAAGGTAGATTGGAGGTCTGGTGAGGACAGTTCAGTTGTCAGATGGGGCAAAGCTTCACCCCACACAAAGTCACACAACATCACATCCATCAGTCCTTGGTGAGCCATTACTGAAGGCTAAACACATTCACGTTGAGTTACTCCAGCTTTTTTGTGTCCATCTGTGGAATTCTCTGCCTCAGAGGGCGGTGGAGGCAGGTTCTCTGGATGCTTTCAAGAGAGAGCTAGATAGGGCTCTTAAAGATAGCGGAGTCGGGGGATATGGGGAGAAGGCAGGAACGGGGTACTGATTGTGGATGATCAGCCATGATCACATTGAATGGCGGTGCTGGCTCAATGGCTCCTGCACCTGTTGTCTATTGTCTATTGTCTATCTTCGGTTAAAACCAGCATCTGCAGTTCCTTCCTGCACACAATATACTGTGTTTGTGTAAAGAAGCTATTGATGCAGCCTTGGTCCTGAAGAACCTACAGTGGATGTACTGCAGAACGCCTCTGCTGAGAATGTGTGAAGATTAATGGCAGGCTGTCACTTAATGTGTTCCATTTCCAATTGATGTGAAGGGGAGACATTCACACAAGGAGAAGGGACCTGTGAACCATGATGTTTGCTTGTATAAAGTCCCACAGGCAGGATTGCCAGTGTGAACCAGGCAACAAGCAACTTAATTGCTCTGCTTGTGATATCTTACAACAATCCTCCTTCAACCGATGATCACATCACAGATGAGTGACGTAAATTAGTGGGGTTTTTCCCATATGACTTCTGTTTGCACGATCAAGATGGCCAGAGCAGGGGAAATTAAAAACTAGAGGACCTAGATTTAAGATAAGAGGGGAATAATTTAATAGTCACCTGAAGAGCAACTTTTTCACCCAGAGGGAGATAGATATGTAGAATGAGCTGCCAGAAGAAGTGGTTGATGCAGGTTCAATAACAACATTTAGGAGACATTTGGACAAGTACAGGGATAGGAGATGTGTAGAGGATTATGGGCCAAAACAAGGGCAGGTGGGACTAGTGTAGATGGGGCATCATGGACATGGGTTCGAAGAGCCTGTTTCCATACTGTAAGACTCCAGGACCTCATGACAAATTCTTCATGTGGGAAAATGATCTGGGTGGTGGGACTAATTAGGCAGCTTTTTCTAGGGACTAATTAGGCAGCATTGGTACCAATGGCATCCTTCATTCTTCACAACTTCCTTGAGCTGTACCTGCCCGATGCAACAGGAGGTAATCACGTGCTGCCACTGTGCAGGAGAAACTTCAGAGGAAATATTTCTAACCGCTAGTTTTTTTCCCTGGAACGATTCGCTTAGTGAGCAATTCCATCTGTTGCTGTTAGCTCTTCATTAGAATTCGAATCTTGAAATTGCAGAGAGCAGGCTTGTTCTACTTAAGCCTATCTCTGTGGCATTCGTTCTTACAGGAAGACCTTATAGATCACTGGCTTGGGTCTTCTGGATGAGTGGAACCATGATTTAGTCTTTTTTGATTCCAAGCTTGGATTTTATATTCTTAAACTTATCCATCCCCTCCCGAGAATGCAGTAAAAGCAGACTTAAACCTGCCCGGTGTATGCAATGCCTTTTTTAAGATTCAGGTTAGCTTATTGTCATGTTTACCAGAGTGTAATGAAAACCCAAGTTGCCATGAAGCTCATGGAGTAAACAGTAAATACAAATTGTGTGGCACGGTGGCGCAGCGGTAGAGTTGCTGCCTTTGACCCAGGTTCGATCCTGACTACGGGCGCTGTCTGTACGGAGTTTGTACATTCTCCCTGTGACCTGCGTGCGTGCTCCTGTTTTTCCCTCACTTCAAAGACGTGCATAGAAACATAGAAACTAGTTGCAGGAGTAGAGGCCATTCGGCCCTTCGAGCCTGCACCGTCATTCAATGTGATCATGGCTGATCATCCAACTCAGTATCCCGTTCCTGCCTTCTCTCCATATCCCCTGATCCCTTTAGCCACAAGGGCCACATCTAACTCCCTCTTAAATATAGCCAATGAACTGTGGCCTCAACTACCTTCTGTGGCAGAAAATTCCACAGATTCACCACTCTCTGTGTGAAAAATGTTTTTCTCATCTCGGTCCTAAAAGATTTCCCCCTTATCCTTAAACTGTGTGTGGCCCCTTGTCCTGGACTTCCTCAACATCGGGAACAATCTTCCTGCATCTAGCCTGCCCAACCCCTTAAGAATTTTGTAAGTTTCTATAAGAATGTGCTATGTGCTACCATCAGCCTCGATCCACCGTTACCGCCCCTAAGGTTTTGCTCGGAACAAGTCTCGATGATGCCAGTTCCCCACATCGCTTAATTTAAAACAAAATGTGTGATATTTTTATTCAGCTCCCGCTTAGACATTGTTGAATTTACAATCAGGCCACTTGTGGTAATCGAACCCTCTCACAAAAAAAGAGCTCCTTCCCAGCTTCCTCTTTTATGCTTGACTTACAATTTCTGTTAGTAATCAAACAATACTTCCCCGCTGATGCTCTCCAAAGTTTCTCATGAATTCGAACACTCCAGTGGATGCATCTTAAGCACCTTCTCCAGTGAAAGCATCTGCAATTTTTGTAAGTCTCTCATCATAGATTATATTGCTGACATCTTGCTGTTGTCTCTGGGGACCAGCCCTCTGTCTATCAAGCGTCTAATATCCTTTCCCTTATGGTCGAGTTGCAAAATTATTAAGAGAGAGAGATAAAAATGCTGAACAAGGGCCTTGACCCGAAACGTCACCTATTCCTTCACTCCACAGATGCTGCCTCACCCGCCGAGTTTCTCCAGCATTATTTGTCTACCTTCAATTTTTCCAGCATCTGCAGTTCCTTCTTGAACAAGAAACATAGATAGTTCTGAAGAACGGTTTCAGCCCAAAACGTTGCCTATTTCCTTCGCTCCATAGAGTTGAGCACCCGCTGAGTTTCTCCAGCATTTTTGTCTACCTTCAATTTTTCCAGCATCTGCAGTTCCTTCTTGAACAAGAGACATAGATAGTTCTGAAGAAGGGTTTCAGCCCGAAACGTTGCCTATTTCCTTCGCTCCATAGAGTTGAGCACCCGCTGAGTTTCTCTAGCATTTTTGTCTACCTTAAAGACATAGATAGTTCAGTTTAGTTTATAGTCACGGGTACCGAGGTACAGTGAAAAGCTTTTGTTGCATGCTAGAAGATTGAGAGGGGATCTTATAGAAACTTACAAAATTATTAAGGGGTTGGACAGGCTAGATGCAGGAAGATTGTTCCCGATGTTGGGGAAGTCCAGGACAAGGGGTCACAGCTTAAGGATAAGGGGGAAATCCTTTAAAACTGAGATGAGAAGAACTTTTTTCACACAGAGAGTGGTGAATCTCTGGAACTCTCTGCCACAGAAGGTAGTTGAGGCCACAGTTCATTGGCTATATTTAAGAGGGAGTTAGATGTGGCCCTTGTGGCTAAGGGGATCAGGGGGTATGGAGAGAAGGCAGGTACGGGATACTGAGTTGGATGATCAGCCATGATCATATTGAATGGCGGTGCAAGCTCGAAGGGCCGAATGGCCTATTCCTGCACCCAATTTCTATGTTTCTATGTTTCTAACCAGCCTCTGCAGAGACTGGAAAGCCTTTAAATCGATGTTTGACAGGGCAGTGTTTAAAAAAAAAACCTGCTAAAAGGAAGGAACAAGACAAGACATCCCAGGATGAATAAGGTCAGGCGGGATCAAGTGAGGGTCAAACAAGAAGCTGACATTAAATACATTGATAGCAGAGGAATGAAAGGATGGTGGGACAGAAGATGAAGAGACTGAGAAGGAAGTCAATAAACTCGACAAAGAGGAACAATGAAATTAAATTATCAGGAGACACAAAGAAAATATTAAGACTCTTTACAAATGTATCAATAAAAGATGATAGTTGGCTTGGGAATGGGTCGGTGTTAACTACCCTGTAAACTACCCCTTATCCCATCTGTACATCAGCACGATGGCATCCATCAATGAATATAAATATATAAGAGCTACAGCCCCTCACTGAGGCTGCTGTGACAATATTAGATAATATTGTACAGATTTCTCTGCATCAGCAACAAACTGCACAAAGGGAATTCATTGCTCCTTGCAGCCACAATATTTCCCTGGGCTTCTTCACCCAATGCCCTCGTCCACTGCATCTGCCACCCACCTCTCTCTTTCTTTCCCAGTGAAAAAACCAGTGCTGGAGGAACAGTAAGGCCTGGATAGAGCGGATGTGGGGAGGATGTTTCCACTAGTGGGAGAGTCTAGGAACAGAGCGCACACAGCCTCAGAATTAAAGGACGTTCTTTTATGAAGGAGATGAGGAGACATCTCTTTAGCCAGAGGGTGGTGAATCTGTGGAATTCTTTGCCACAGACGGCTGTGGTGGTCAAGTCAGTGGATATTTTGAAGGCAGAAATTGCCAGATTCTGGATCAGTATGGGTGTAAGGGGTGTTTAAGAAGGAACTGCAGATGCTGGAGAATCGAAGGTACACAAAAAAGCTGGAGAAACTCAGCGGGTGCAGCAGCATTTATGGAGCGAAGGAAATGGGCAACGTTTCGGGCCGAAACCCTTCTTCAGACGGAGAAGGGTTTCGGCCCGAAATGTTGCCTGTTTCCTTCGCTCCATAGATGCTGCTGCACCCGCTGAGTTTCTCCAGCTTTTTTGTGTACCTTGGGTGTAAGGGGTTATGGGGAGAAGGCAGGTAGAATGGTCAAGTCAAGTTTATTTGTCACATACACATACGAGACGTGCAGTGAAATGAAAAGTGGCAATGCTCGCTTGGGGACTTTGTGCAAAAAGACAAACAAACAACCAACCAAACAAACTACAAACAGAATGGAACAGAATCACATATTCTTTTCCATATTAAATATTGTGGGGGGGGGAGGAAAAAGGGAAAAAACAGCAATAAAAAAAAAAAAAAAAGCAGTAGAGTTGTACAGTAAAGTTAGTCCCTGGTGAGATAGGAGTTTCCAGCCCGAATTGCCTCTGGGAAGAAACTCCTTCTCAACCTCTCTGTTCTCGCAGCTTGGCAACGGAGGTGTTTGCCTGACCAGAACAGTCCGTTGCTGGGGTGGAAGGGATCTCCCATGATTTTTACCAGGGGTTAGGAGGGAGAGATAGATCAGCCATGATTGAATGGTGGAATAGACTTGATGGGCCGAATGGTCTAATTCTGATCATTGTACACCAATCCTTTGTTTGGTAGGTTTCCGGTGCTGAGTCTAAGCACAGTCCTCAGGGCAGCAAGCACCTTGAGACGCTTTTGACATGACAAGGCACCTCATAATGTGAGTGGTATTATTCCAACACGCTGTGTCTGACAGATTTGTCAGATGTGAATAAAGCTTTGTCTTAAATGACGAATGAATCCAGATCAGGGGAAGGCAGTTGTGTGTGGAATTTACGTGAGCTGAACACCACACTGCCTGGATCGAGTGGATGTGGAGAGGATGTTTCCACTAGTGGGAGAGTCTCGGACCAGAGGGCACAGCCTCAGAATTAAAGGATGCTCCTTTAGGAAGGAGATGAGGAGGGATTTCTTTAGTCAACGGGTGGTGAATCTGTGGAATTCTTTGCCACAGACGGCTGTGGAGGCCACAAGTCAGTGGATGTTTTTAAGGCAGAGATAGATAGATTCTTGATTAGTGCGGGTGTCAGGGGTTATGGGGAGAAGGTTGGGAGGGAGAGATAGATCAGCCACGATTGAATGGCGGAGTAGACTTATAATAATAATAATAATAATAATTTTATTTATAGAGCACTTTAAAAACAAACATAGCTGCAACAAAGTGCTGTACATCACTAATCATTGACAAAAAAGTTAATACACACCAAAAATAACAATCAAAAGAAATAGTAGGAAAAGACATGTAAAATAAAGAAATCAAAAACACCACAAACAGAAGCAAAGCCTCAGGCATGGTCAAAAGCCAGGGAGTACAAATGCGTTTTAACACTGGATTTGAAGATGGACAGTGAGGGGGCCTGTCTGATGTGCAACGGCAGGGTGTTCCAGAGTGCCGGAGCAGCAACAGAGAAGGCTCTATCTCCTCTGAGCCTCCGACTAGACCTCGGTACCTCCAGGAGCAGCTGACCAGCTGACCTGAGGGACCGGGCAGGAGCGTATGGGTGGAGCAGCTCAGAGAGGTAAGGCGGGGCGAGCCCATTCAGAGATTTAAAAACAAATAACAGTATCTGTATAACAGTATAACAATATATACCCCATGATATACCCCTGACTTGATGGGCTGAATGGATTTTGCACAGACAGGTTAAAGTTTGCCTTCTGCTTCTATAACCTATGAACTTATGAACTATCCTTTGTGTCTGCCGAGGCTTTCACGACCTTCCATTTGCCAAACATGTAAACTCTTAATTCTGCTCCTATCACTTATGAACCTACAGTATGAACAGCTACTCCTTCGCTTGCTCTTGAGACCTCCTTGGAGCGAGTGAGTCCACACACTGCCCGTGACACGGTGGCTGGATGGATGGTAGTAGACTCACTACTGTCCCACCCACCGCCACCGATACATCGATGCGAATAATTGATTACAAATCAGTCAGGATTGATTGCATTAATCCCGAGAGGCAGGTGTGAAATATACTCTGCAATCGGTCTCTGTCCTGCAAAGTGCCGGTGGTTGAATGAGCAGATAATATTATTCGTTAAAACCAGAGTTTGCTTGCTGCTCAGAATAAATGAGCAGCTCATTGAACAATCTGACACTGTAATGTTCTAACCACAGGCATGTTGGATGTGATCACAAGATGGTCACCTCTCCTTGATCACCCACAGGCCACCCTAACATCCTGATATACCCCCATGATATACCCCTGAGGAAAGACATCCTTGCCATAGAGGGAGCGGTGCAGGCTCGAAGGGCCGAATGGCCTACTCCTGCACCTAATTTCTATGTTTACAGAGAAGGTTCACCAGACTGATTCCTGGGATGTCAGGACTTTCATATGAAGAAAGACTGGATAGACTCGGCTTGTACTCGCTAGAATTTAGAAGATTGAGGGGGGATCGTATAGAAACGTACAAAATTCTTAAGGGGTTGGGCAGGCTAGATGCAGGAAGATTGTTCCCGATGTTGGGGAAGTCCAGAACAAGGGGCCACACAGTTTAAGGATAAGGGGGCCTGCACCATTCGCCATTCAATATGATCATGGCTGATCATCCAACTCAGTATCCTGTACCTGCCTTCTCTCCATACCCCCTGATCCCTTTAGCCACAAGGGCCACATCTAACTCCCTCTTAAATATAGCCAATGAACTGTGTGGCCTCAACTACCTTCTATGGCAGAGAGTTCCAGAGATTCACCACTCTCTGTGTGAAAAATGTTTTTCTCATCTCGGTCCTAAAGCTGGAGCAACTCAGCGGGACGGGCAGCATCTCTGAAGAGAAGGTTCTGTTTCGACCCAAAACGTCACCCATTCCTTCTCTCCAGAGATGCTGCCTGTCCCGCTGAGTTACTACAGTTTTTTGTGTCTATCTTTGGTTTAAACCATCACCTGCAGTTCCATCCAACACAAGTCATTTACTTTGATGCATGAAGTGACATACTGTAGAGATAAGTATTACATGAGCTGATGTAAGCTAAAGGGGTCACATTATAAATGTATAAACAGAGAAATCTAAAGGTTTGACACAGAGAGATCTTTGAAATAGTATGTCATAATAAACAGAGAATGTATTTAAAGCAAGTGATACACGTCAATGTTCATGGTGTGGGTTAGATCTCAGGTGAAGGTTTGTGTCCTATGAGACATTCATTTAGGCTTTAGAGATACAGTGTCGAAACAGGCAATTTGGCCCTCCGAGTCCTTGCCAACCATACCCTAGCCCTATCCCACACACATAGGACAATCTACAATTTACTGAAACCAATTAACCTACAAAACCCGTATGGCTTTGGGGGTAGACAAAAATGCTGGAGAAACTCAGCGGGTGCAGCAGCATCTATGGAGTGAAGGAAATAGGCAACGTTTCGGGTCGAAACCCTTCTTCAGACTTTGGAGTATGGGTGACACTCAGACTGACTAATGCTCGGTCTACAATAACCAACCTGATCTCCCGGTGGCCCAGCACTTCAACTCCCCCTCCCATTCCGAATCCGACCTTTCTGTCCTGGGCCTCCTCCAGGCCAGAGTGAGTCCCACTGCAAATTGGAGGAGCAGCACCTCATATTTCGCTTGGGTAGTTTACACCCCAGCGGTATGAACATTGACTTCTCCAATTTCAGGTAGTCCCTGCTTTCTCCCTCCTTCCCCTCCCCTTCCCAGCTCTCCCTCAGCCCACTGTCTCTGCCTCTTCCTTTCTTCCCCACCTCCCCACCCCCACATCAGTCTGAAGAAGGGTCTCGACCCGAACCATCACCTATTCCTTCGCTCCATAGATGCTGCCTCACCCGCTGAGTTTCTCCAGCATTTTTGTCCACCTCGGACTATCCTTGATCGGACTTTGCTGGCTTTACCTTGCACTGAATGTCATTCCCTTATCATAGAAACATAGAAACATAGAAATTAGGTGCAGGAGTAGAGGCCATTCGGCCCTTCGAGCCTGCACCGCCATTTAATATGATCATGGCTGATCATCCAACTCAGTATACCGTACCTGCCTTCTCTCCATACCCCCTGATCCCCTTAGCCACAAGGGCCACATCTAACTCCCTCTTAAATATAGCCAATGAACTGGCCTCAACTACCCTCTGTGGCAGAGAATTCCAGAGATTCACCACTCTCTGTGTGAAAAAAGTTCTTCTCATCTCGGTTTTAAAGGATTTCCTCTTTATCCTTAAGCTGTGACCCCTTGTCCTGGACTTCCCTAACATCGGGAACAATCTTCCTGCATCTAGCCTGTCCAACCCCTTAAGAATTTTGTAAGTTTCTATAAGATCCCCTCTCAATCTTCTAAATTCTAGAGAGTATAAACCAAGTCTATCCAGTCTTTCTTCATAAGACAGTCCTGACATCCCAGGAATCAGTCTGGTGAACCGTCTCTGCACTCCCTCTATGGCAATAATGTCCTTCCTCAAATCTGTACACTGTGGACGGCTCGATTGTAATCATGTATTGTCTTTCACTGACTGGTTAGCATGCAACAAAAGCTTTTCACTGTACCTCGGTACAGGTGACAATAAACTAAACTGAACTCTCTGGGAAAAGGAGGACTTCTTCTCCAGAATTACTCCGTTGCGCAGTGTGCCTTGAGATGTTTCGTGCCACATTAATGTCGCATTTACAACAGTTGCCAGGGCGATGAACACTCTCTCTCAGTCTCACTCCACTGACCTGCAGTGAAGGAAATGCTGGAGATTTCAGCAAAAACGAAAGCCAAGTGACCTTGCCGTGTCTTTGGAGAACAGACTTCTCCCCGCTCGACAGAATGACCCTGACCATCAGGCAGCTCATCCACACAAGGGACACTGGTCAGTTCTCCGGACAATCTGTGGTCCAAACTGTGGTCCCATCAGCTCACCGTGGTGGACCTCGAAGCAAGGGTGACTTAGACAGACTTTAGCAGAGTCTGAAGAAGGGTCTCGACCCAAAACGTCACCCATTCCTTCTCTCCAGAGACACTGCCTGTCCCGCTGAGTTACTCCAGTATTTTGAGCCTATCTCAGTGGAAGCCACCATCTGCCATTCCTTCTTGCACATGCCTCCACTGTGTCTAGTGTAGTGTGATTTAGTTTAGATATACAGCGCGGAAACAGGCCCTTCAGCCCATCGAGAACGTACCGACCAGCGATCAACCCGTACAATAACACTATCCCACACATTAGGAACCATTTACAATCTTCACCAAAAGATTCAAGATTCAAGTTTCAAGATTCAATTTAATTGTCATTTGGACCCCTTGAGGTCCAAACGAAATGCCGTTTCTGCAGCCATACATTACAAACAAATAGACTCAAGACACAACATAATTTACATAAACATCCATCACATTGCTGTGATGGAAGGCCAAAAAAATCAATTGACCTACAAACCTGTACGTCTTTCGAATGTGGGAGGAAACCGAAGCACCCGGAGAAAACCCAGGCAGGTCACGGGGAGAACGTGCAAACTCCGTACGGACAGCACCCGTAGTCAGGATCGAACCCGGTCTCTGGAGCTGTGAGGCAGCAACTCTACCGCTGCCAAGTTATAGAGCTTTTGTATGAGGTGGTGTGCATCTCCAATCAGAAGCAGATATCTTCAGCATTCATAGAAACATAGAAACATAGAAAATAGGTGCAGGAGTAGAAGGCCATTCAGCCTTCGAGCCTGCACCGCCATTCGATATGATCATGGCTGATCATCCAACTCAGTATCCTGTACCTGCCTTCTCTCCATACTTCACACTTCAAGAGTTCAGAGTCTTTCCTTTGAACATCACTATCAAGGTGTCCTATTTTAGGCCAACATAAACATTACAATTCGTCAGTATAAAAATTCTCTTTAGCCACAAGGACCACATCTAACCCCCTCTTAAATATAGCCAATGAACTGTGTGGCCTCAACTACCTTCTGTGGCAGAGAATTCCACAGATTCACCACTCTCTGTGCAAAAATTGATTTTCTCATCTCGGTCCAAAAAGATTTCCCCCTTATCCTTAAACTGTGACCCCCTAGTTCTGGAACTGTGACCCCTAGTTCTGGAAGTATTTCTTACAGTATTTCCTGCCACAGTACACTAAGTATCTGAACTCTGTGTTAAAATCTCATGAACTGTTTGTGCAGGGATTGTGGAGTCAGCCGTAATTATTTCATCCGGTCTCTGGTGTGAGGTTTGAGTTATTCTCCTGGTGTGAGTTCCCAGTCAAAGCAACCACTTAGACACCAGTAAAAGGCACATAAGTTCCACACTGCCAGAGAGTGGTGTAAATGACCTCTGATTTATCCCTTGCAATGGATAAAAGAAAATTTCATCCCCATTCTTTTACCCAGAGTACGTGAATCAAGAACCAGAGAACATAGGTTTAAGGTCTAGATTAGATTATAGATACAGCGAAATGAAAGGCCCTTCGTCCCACTGAGTCTACACCGACTAGCGATCCCCGCACATTGAATGGAGCGGCTGGCTTGTACACTCTGGAGTTTAGAAGGATGAGAGGTGATCTCATTGAAACATATAAGATTATTACGACAGCAAGGGATTGAACACCCTACCAGCCAGCATCAGAGATGAGAAGAACTTTTTTCACGCAGAGAGTGGTGAATCTCTGGAACTCTCTGCCACAGAGGGTAGTTGAGGCCAGTTCATTGGCTATATTTAAGAGGGAGTTAGATGTGGCCCTTGTGCTAAGGGGACCAGGGGGTATGGAGAGAAGCAGGTACGGGATACTGAGTTGGATGATCAGCCATGATCATACTGAATGGCGGTGCAGGCTCGAAGGGCCGAATGGCCTACTCCTGCACCTAATTTCTATGTTTCTATGTTTCTATCTCCGAAACATCCACACACACAAAGATACAACTGCAAAAACATTTCCATCTCGACTAGCACGTCCACCAACATCATAGTGCTGGTGGATGCTCTACCTAGGATATTCAGCGCTCTACATCAAAGTAACATTAGCAAATTTGCAGATGACACCAAGCTGGGTGGCAGTGTGAACTGTGAGGAGGATGCTATGAGAATGCAGGGTGACTTGGACAGATTGGGGGAGTGGGCAGATGCATGGCAGATGATGTTCCATGTGGATAAATGTGAGGTTATCCACTTTGACAAAGACAGTAGTAAAAAAAAACATGGCAAATCTCCTCCATCTTCTGAGGAAGTAGAGGGGGTGATGGGCTTGTCTTTTGATTGCATCAATGTGCTGGGTCCCAAACAGGTCATTTGCTGAGAGAATGGAGCAGCTGGGCTTGTACACTCTGGAGTTTAGAAGGATGAGAGGGCATCTCATTGAAACATATAAAGATTATTAAGGGTTTGGGCACGCTAGAGGCAGGAAACATGTTCCCCATGTTGGGGGAGTCCAGAACCAGGGGCCACACACACACAGTTTAAGAATAAGGAGTAAGCCATTTAGAACAGAGACGAGGAAACACTTTTTCTCACAGAGAGTGGTGAGTGTGGAATTCTCTGCCTCAGAGGGCGGTGGAGGCTGGTTCTCTGGATGCTTTCAATAGAGAGCTAGATAGGGCTCTTAAAAATAGCGGAGTCAGGGGATATGGGGAGAAGGCAGGAACGGGGTACTGATTGGGGATGATCAGCCATGATCACATTGAATGGCAGTGCTGGCTCGAAGGGCCGAATGGCCTCCTCCTGCACCTATTGTCTATTGTCTTTGAGAAAACATGTTCCCGATGTTGGGGGAGTCCGTAACCAGGGGCCACACACAGTTTAAGAATAAGGAGTAAGCCATTTAGAACGGAGATGAGGAAACACTTTTCTCACAGAGAGTGGTGAGTCTTTGAAATTCTCTGCCTCAGAGGGCGGTGGAGGCCGGTTCACTGGATACTTTCAAGAGAGAGCTAGATAGCGGAGTCAGGGGATATGGGGAGAAGGCAGGAACGGGGTACTGATTGTGGATGATCAGCCATGATCACAGCGAATGGCGGTGCAGGCTCGAAGGGCCGAATGGCCTCTACTCCTGCACCTATTGTCTATTGTCTATTGAAGTGAATAAGGTGAGAAAGGCTTAGTGCAAGGTAACGCAAGTCAGAGACAGACAGATAAATATTTGAATTAGTGGAAGACTGAGGAAGAAGGGGTTTGGAGGGTGAAACAAGTAACTATACGAGTCAGCAAAAGTCACGGTGAATAATGACATGCAATTTAAAGGCTACCAACTGTAAAACATGTTATTATGCTCATTTTTCTGCTGCTCTTTTGTGGTCCAAAGCCCAGCATTGCTCTTTGGAGAGAATATGGAGCCAGGGTGTGATATTCCTTTTGGCACGACAAATCCTGTCCTTATACAATAATACTTGAAGCCATTGTCATATCTTCTCTCACAGCATAAAGTATCATCATTAACAAATTTAGAGTATGTGCTCGAGCCTCTAAAACACGGCTAATCTCAGACACACAACTGAACTACATCTCGGCAGAATTAGCAGCTGAAGGGAACTCTATTGTGTTGATCTGACACCTATCGAAGTACAAGATGTGACTCGCTTGTCAACCAATTTGCTCCCCCGAGTCGACAGAAATTACTGATTTACTCCGAGAGAGAGTGGAGCGCTTAGTAGGCAGTCGGTCTCATCAACTTGACAACGTGATGCTCTGCGGACACAGGGCGTTTATGTTCATGCATGTTTTGTGTTCTATCCATTATGTGGCCTGCATTAAGTTCCTTTCCATTGGGCGGCACGGTGGCGCAGCGGTAGAGTTGCTGCCTTACAGGGCTTGCAGCGCCAGAGACCCAGGTTCAATCCCGACTACAGGTCCTGTCTGTACAGAGCTTGTACCTTCTCCCCGCACCCAATGTCGGCTGTTCCATACATGAATGTGTACATGAAATGAAAGGACACAGAGTGTTGGAGTTACTACAGCATTTCTCCACAGATGCTGCCTGACCCACTGAGTCACTCCAGCACTCCTGTGAAACGTCACCTATCCATGTTCTCCACAGATGCTGCCTGACCCACTGGAGTTATGGTGCAGCAGCATCTATGGAGCGAAGGAAATAGGCAACGTTCGGGCCGAAATCCTTCTGGAAATAGGCAACGTTTCGGGCCGAAACCTTCCGGGTTTCGGCCCGAAACGTTGCCTATTTCCTTAGCTCCATAGATGCTGCTGCACCCGCTGAGTTACTCCAGCACTCTGTGAAACGTCACCTATCCATGTTCTCCACAGATGCTGCCTGACCCGCTGAGTTAACTCCAGCACTCTGTGAAACGTCACCTATCCATGTTCTCCACAGATGCTGCCTGACCCGCTGAGTTACTCCAGCACTCTGTGAAACGTCACCTATCCATGTTCTCCACAAATGGCGGTGCTGGCTCGAAGGGCCGAATGGCCTCCTCCTGCACCTATTTTCTGTGTTTCTAGATCAGCCATGATTGAATGGCAGAGTAGACTCGATGTGCCGAGTCTAACTTGTGAACACGGAATATAGATTCAAGAGCATCACACAGCGGACTGAGTTGACAGTATCGAACAGACTGCCGTGCTTGGCCTGTTTTATACTGTAGATACTCTGCTGAACACTTGCAATGCTTTAACCAGGGTGTTGGAGAGAGAATTATGTGTCGTGATAACTGCATCTCATCTGGTCATGGAATTAAAAAAAGAACACAAAGTGCTGGAGTAACTCAGCAGGTCAGGCATCTACTGCAGTAGGCACTGGCAGAGAACGTGATATCATATAACCATATAACAATTACAGCACGGAAACAGGCCATCTCGACCCTTCTAGTCCGTGCCCAACACATAATCTCCCCTAGTCCCATCTACCTGCGCTCAGACCATAACCCTCCATTCCCTTCCCATCCATATAACTATCCAATTTATTTTTAAATGATAAAAACGAACCTGCTTCCACCACCTTCACTGGAAGCTCATTCCACACAGCTACCACTCTCTGAGTAAAGAAGTTCCCCCTCATGTTACCCCTAAACTTCAGTCCCTTAATTCTCATGTCATGTCCCCTTGTTTGAATATCAGGCTGATCATTCACATCTCCAGACTAGGAGAGATGCTGCTGCACCCGCTGAGTTTCTCCAGCTGTTTTGTGTATGTAGGAGAGATATGGAATTGATTGATTGATTGATTAATTGATACTTATTGTCACGTGCTCTTGGTGCAGTGAGATTTTGCGTACAGGACAGGTATGCAAATAGATGCCATGCAAAGGGCAGCAACAGTTAGAAAAGTATTCAATTCTTTCCGCATTCCCCCCCCCTCCAACTCCCCAAGCCAGGCCCCCCTTTGTTCTCTGTACACCCCCCCCCCCCCCCCCCCCATCCCCCCACTCACGCTCCCTCATTGTTCTCAACTCCTGTCCAGGAGAAGCCATACTTCACCCTCGTTCGACCTCATTTGGACTACGCAGTTGCAGCATGGGACCCATACACAAATAAAAACATTTCTTCCATCGAACGTGTCCAAAGACAGGCAGCTCAGGCAGATTTATTACTAACACCTATGAGAGAGAAGCGAGTGTCACCAAACTTCTGAATTCTCTGGTCGAGGTGGAAGGAACTCTCTCCAAGACAGACGTGAAACTCACCGTTTGACCTGTTTTTACAAAATGTTAAATGGTCAGCTCAACATAGACTACAAGACCTACACCAAACCCAAACCAATTAGGAGCAGACGAGGCCATTCGATCCAATTTGTGTTCCCAGCTACATAGACAGATGTGTACAGCAATTCGTTCTTCCCCCGCACAATTAAAGCATGGAATAATCTCCACCCAACTATAGTTACCCAACCAGATGCAACTACATTTAACGTAGCTCTTTCTTCCCAATAATCCTTTCTGGCTTAAGCCCTCCCTTCAAGTCAAGTCAAGTCAAGTTTATTTGTCACATACACATACGAGATGCACAGTGAAATGAAAGTGGCAATGCTCGCGGACTTTTGTGCAAAAGACAAACAACAAAACAACCAAACAAATTATAAACACAATCATAACACACATATTCTTTTACATAATAAATAATAGAAGGAAAAACATTCTGTAGAGTTAGTCCCTGGTGAGAAAGGCGTTTACAGTCCGAATTGCCTCTGGGAAGAAACTCCTTCTCAACCTCTCCGTTCTCACCGCATGGCAACGGAGGCGTTTGCCTGACCGTAGCAGCTGGAACAGTCCGTTGCAGGGGTGGAAGGGGTCTCCCATGATATTGTTTGCTCTGGAGTTGCACCTCCTGTTGTATAGTTCCTGCAGGGGGGTGAGTGAAGTTCCCATAGTGCGTTCGGCCGAACGCACTACTCTCTGCAGAGCCTTCTTGTCCTTGGCAGAGCAATTCCCGAACCAGATGGTAATGTTCCCGGACAAGATGCTTTCCACCGCCGCTGCGTAGAAGCACTGGAGGATCCTCGGAGACACTCTGAATTTCCTCAATTACCACCTCCAGTTTCAATTGCAGTTGGAATATTTTGGAGGACCAAGAAACCAAGAACCAAGACTGACCGCTGGGACTCACACGTACATAATGCGCATGAAGAACAGGCTCTCTCCTCCTTTCCCCTCTTCTCTGTTGTTCCGACACTCTTCTCTCCACTCCCCCCCCCCCCCCCCCGACTTGTTGGCTCTCTGGGCTGCTGCTCTTTTGCCGTTGCATCCCGCGGGAATTGTCTCATCTTGACCTTTAGATCAAAAGGACACGTTTAGCATCCGAGGTCTCCGAGCGGAATCAGCTTCAAACAAAAATCACGCAGAAGGCTTCTGAGAAATGCTCAAAGGGGCCGAGGAAATGGCTTCTATTTAAACACAGCCCTGGAGTAAAGGAATATCTCAGAATGCTTTAGTCCCACTTTGGAGCAGAGAGGAGGAAAGTCTGTAGGGTATCTGCGATGCAAACGCATCTCTGATCAAACGTGAGTAAACTTTCAACTTTGCAGATACAGCAATGACACAGGCCCTTCGGCCCAACGAGTCTGTACCAATTAATGATCATCTTCACACCAGCCCTGTCCTACACTTTTCACACAAAGGGTGGTGGGTGTATGGAAATAGACAATAGACAATAGGTGCAGGAGTAGAGGCCATTTGGCCCTTCGAGCCAGCACCGCCATTCAATGTGATCATGGCTGATCATCCCCTGTTCCTGCCTTCTCCTCTTATCCCTCTTAGATGTGGCCCTTGTGGCTAAGGGGATCAGAGGGTATGGAGAGAAGGCAGGTACGGGATACTGAGTTGGATGATCAGCCATGATCATATTGAATGGTGGTGCAGGCTCGAAGGGCCGAATGGCCTCTACTCCTGCACCTAATTTCTATGTTTCTATCCCCTGAGCTGCTGGAGGAGGTAGTTGAGGCAGGGATTATCGCAACGTTTAAGAAACATTTAAACAGGTACATGGATAGGACAGTTTTGGAGGGACATGGGCCAAACGCGGGCATGTGGGACTAGTGTAGCTGGGCCATGTTGGTCGGTGTGGGCATTGTCGGCCAAAGGGCCTGTTTTCACGCTGTATCACTCTATGACTGTATTATGGGCTCCATCCTTCATTGGTCATCTGTTGTCGGTCTTGCTTCTCTCTGGCCTTTTCTGACCTCCGGATCCCTCCACTCTACTTTCAATCCCAAGAATGGTCCCGACCAGAATCATTACCAGTCCTTTTTTCTCCAGAGATGCTGCCTGACCTGCTGAGTTACTCTGGCATTTTATGTCTACATTACATATGACTGGACAACACCCTCACCAGTTGAAACCCTCAGCCTAGGATCTAAACTTTGCAATAAGTTCCTGTGATGGGAACCGAATTAGGCCATTCGGCCCATCAAGTCTACTCTGCCAATCAATCATGGCTGATCTATCTCTCCCTCTCAACCCCATTCTCCCCTCAACCTCTGACACCCGCACTAATCAAGAATCTATCTATCTCTGCCTTAAATACATCCACTGACTTGTCCTCCACAGCCGTCTGTGGCAATGAATTCCACAGATTCACCACCCTCTGGCTAAAGAAATTTCTCCACATCTCCTTCCTAAAGGAACATCCTTTGATTCTGAGGCTGTGACCTCTGGTCCTGGACTCTCCCACTAGTGGAAACATCCTCTCCACATCCACTCTATCCAGGTGATAAATGTGTTGTGTCACCCAACCTGGTGGTAGATTGGTTACACAAAAAAGCTGGAGAAACTCAGCGGGTGCAGCAGCATCTATGGAGCGAAGGAAATAGGCAACGTTTCGGGCCGAAACCCTTCTTCAGACTGATCGGGGGCGGGGGTGGGTGGGGACAAGAAAGGGAAAAAGAGGAGTAGCCAGAAGGCTGGGGGATGGGAGGAGACAGCAGGGGGGGCTGAGGAAGGGGAGGAGACAGCAAGGACTAACAAAATTGGGAGAATTCGATGTTCATGCCCCCGGGATGCAGACTCCCCAAACGGAATATGAGGTGCTGTTCCTCCAATTTCCGGTGCTGCTCGCTGTGGCCATGGAGGAGACCCAGGACAGAGAGGTCGGAGACGGAGTGGGAGGGGGAGTTGAAGTGCTGAGCCACCGGGAGGTCAGCTTGGTTATTGCGGACCGAGCGGAGGTGTTCGGCGAAACGATCGCCCAACCTCCGCTTGGTCTCACCGATATAGATCTGCTGACATCTAGAGCAGCGGACGCAATAGATGAGGTTGGAAGAGATGCAGGTTGGAGTTTGTTCTGGAACGTTCTTCTTCCTGTTCACAGTTGGAGGTCACGTACCATTGTAATTAAGTGAATATTATCAGTACAACGAGGAGCAAACATTGGCAGGCATGTTAATTAGCCAGAGAGCTCTAATGTTCATTAGACTGAGCAACACTAGTGGAATATGCTATACATGAATAATTCATCACATGTAAAGATTTGATTACGAATATGTTCATTTGGATGAGACATTGACTTAGGGTTAGTGTAATGGCCCTGTCCCACTGTACGAGTTCATTCCAAGAGCTAATTCTCCCCGAGTTTGCCCTGATTTGAACTCGGAGATTTACGGTAATGGCCACTCGTCGGTACTCGGGGCTCTCGTGGACATTTTTCATCACATTGAAAAATCTTCACGAGTCTTCCCGTACTCACCTGCCGTTAGCGAGTCTTCCCGAGTACCTGCCGTTAGCGTTACGAGCCGCTAAGAGACGTCCCCGAGCTCCGACGTACCCGCTACGTCCATTCTCCGTGCTTACCACGAGTTTGATTTTGTTTCAAACTCGGGAGAGCTCTTGGAATGAACTTGCACCGTTGGACAGGGCCATAACAATGGCAGCTAATGCTACTGTTCCAAAGGGTCGTGGCTACTTTTCTGGGAAGGAACAAACCGCATTTAGTTTTAGAATTAGAGATACAGCGCGGAAACAGGCCCTTCGGCCCACCGACTCCGTGCCGACCTGCGATCCCCGCACACCAACACTAGGAACAATTCATAATTATACCACCCTCACCGTATCTCTTGTTTCCCTTTCCACCTTGACTCTCAGTCTGAAGAAGGGTCTCGACCCGAAACGTCACCCATTTCTTCTCTCCAGAGACGCTGCCTGTCCCGCTGAGTTACTCCAGCATTTTGTGTCTGATCCCAGAGGATTCAGTGCTCATTCCAGGGAGAGCAGCCCAGCGTTCCCAAATTGGAGATGGGCACAAAATGCCGGAGTAACTCAGCGGGTCAGGCAGCATCTCTGGAGTAAAGGAATGGGTGACGTTTCGGGTCGAGACCCTTCTTCAGAGTCAGGGGAGAAGGAGACTAGAGATATGGATAGGTACTCCATCATTTTGAGTCCATCTTCGGTGTAAATCAGCATCTGCAGTTCCTTCCTCTCGCTGTTTCACACAGTCAAAGAGAGATACAGTGTGGAAACAGGCCCTTTGTCCAACCTGCCCACACCAGCCAACATGTCCCAGCTACACTAGTCCCACCTGCCTGCATTTGGCCCATATCCCTCCAAACCTGTCCTATCCATGCATAGTCCCAGCCTCAACTACCTCCTCTGGCAGCTCGTTCCATACACCCACCACCCTTTGTGTGAAAAAGTTACCCCTCAGATTCCTATTAAATCTTTTCCCCTTCACCTTGAACCTATGTCCTCTGGTCCTCGATTCCCCTACTCTGGGCAAGAGACTCTGTGCGTCTACCCGATCTATTCCTCTCATGATTTTTCACATGCAAGGTATGGTCATACATCCATTTGCCTGTCTCGCCACGGCTGTGAAGACTCTGAAGACCGAAGCAGTGGTTAGCTCCTCTCTCCCGCCAGGCTCTGTCACCAAGCCCAGTAATTAAACCATTAGGAGTAGATTAAACACCATAGATTATTGCTTCGTTAATTCCGGGATGAGAGCGCAGAGTCCTGTGATATCCTGTAGCCAAACTGCAGATTCATACAGCAGGGAAACAAACCATTCGGCCCATCTTGAGGAAGGACATTATCTGAGGATATCTGATCAAATCTGAGGAAGGACATTATTGCCATAGAGGGAGTGCAGAGACGGTTCACCAGACTGATTCCTGGGATGTCAGGACTGTCTTATGAAGAAAGACTGGATAGACTTGGTTTATACTCTCTAGAATTTAGGGGATTGAGAGGGGATCTTATAGAAACTTACAAAATTCTTAAGGGGTTGGACAGGCTAGATGCAGGAAGATTGTTCCCGATGTTGGGGAAGTCCAGGACAAGGGGTCACAGCTTAAGGATAAGGGGGAAATCCTTTAAAACCGAGATGAGGAGAACTTTTTTCACACAGAGAGTGGTGAATCTCTGGAACTCTCTGCCACAGAGGGTAGTCGAGGCCAGTTCATTGGCTATATTTAAGAGGGAGTTAGATGTGGCCCTTGTGGCCAAGGGGATCAGGGGGTATGGAGAGAAGGCAGGTACGGGATAATGAGTTGGATGATCAGCCATGATCATATTAAATGGTGGTGCAGGCTCGAAGGGCCGAATGGCCTACTCCTGCACCTAATTTCTATGTTTCTATGTTTCTATCTTTAGTATTCAACTAAATGGAGCACCTGCCTTTCAAAAGGGATGCCTTCCTTGTTCATAGAATAATTCTGCCCAACTAGTCCATGCAGACCAAGATGCCTCATCTAAGCTAATTTGGCCTTAGGTGTGGCACAGCGCGCATTGGTAGAGTTGCTGCCTTACAACAACAAAGGCCCACGATTGATCCTGACTGTGGGTGACTGTCTGTGAGGAGTTTGCACGTTCTCCCCGTGACTGCGAGGGTTTCCTCCGGGTGCTCTGGTTTCCTCCCACACTGCCAAGACGTGCAGGTTTGTTGGTTAATGGGCTCCTGTAAATGGCCCCTAGTTTGTAGGACATAGACTAAATGTACAGGTGATGGGTGGTCAGTGTGGACTAGGTGGGCCAAAGGGACTGTTTCTACGCTGTAAACTAAACTGAACTGACCCATATACAGTATCTAACACATGCTGTACTTTCCCTGGAGGTATTTGATGAGAGATTACGAAGAGAGAAAGGTGTTATCATAGAGAAAAGATGTTGTCACGCTGGAAAGGGTCCAGATAAGATTTACACGGATGTTGCCAGGGTTAGAGGCTCTGAGCTATTGGGAAAGGTTGAGTAGACTAGGAGTGCAGGAGGATGAAGGGTGATCTTATTGAGGTGTATAAAGTCATGGTCAATAGATCAGGTAGATGCACAACTAAACAAGACAACCTGCTCACCCTAGGTATTATAGACAATAGGTGCAGGAGTAGGCCATTCAGCCCTTCGAGCCAGCACCGCCATTCACTGTGATCATTGCTGATCATCCCCAATCAGTACCCCGTCCCTGCCTTCTCCCCATATCCCCTAACTCCGCTATTTTTAAGAGCCCTATCTAGCTCTCTCTTGAAAGCATCCAGAGAACCGGCCTCCACCGCCCTCTGAGGCAGAGAATTCCACAGACTCACCACTCTCTGTGAGAAAAAGTGTTTCCTCGTCTCCGTTCTAAATGGCTTACCCCTCATTCTTAAAGTTCTCCATTATCCCTGAGGAGGTCAGGGGCAATTTCTCTAGGCCCTCATGTTCAGGAGTCTCTCCCTTCAGTAGCTGTTTGTGTGAAGAAGTGTTTCCTTGTCTCCGTTCTGGTATACACCACTCACAAATGCCCCATATAACCGAGGCATCATTTCTTTCCTTTTGTATTTGATTCCCCTACAAGTAGATAATAATGCCTTGTAGTAAAGAATTGCGGGAAGATTTTGTGGCAATTTTCCAAATGTTCTCAACATCTTCTCAATAGAACATAGGTCTTCCTTTGTCTGTGCGGAGAGGGAGACAGATTCACCTTATCTGGGCAAGGCTGTTCATTGAAATAGACATAGCATAGAATCAGGAACAAAAGACTGCAGATGCTGGAGTCTAGAACAAACAGAAAAATTAACTGCAGCAGGCCAGGCAGCATCTGTGGAGACAGAGAGATGGTTGATGTTTCAGGTCAAGACTTTGATAGAATGCAGACCAAAAGTGTGGATGAAAGAACAAGATGCTGGCAATTTTGTCTCCTCACTGCTGGAGGACCTGTAGGAGAAGATCCAGAACAAGGGGCCACACAGTTTAAGGATAAGGGGGAAATCCTTTAGGACCGAGATGAGAAAAACATTTTTCACACAGAGAGTGGTGAATCTCTGGAACTCTCTGCCACAGAAGGTAGTTGAGGCCACACAGTTCATTGGCTATATTTAAGAGGGAGTTAGATGTGGCCCTTGTGGATAAAGGGATCAGGGGGTATGGAGAGAAGGCAGGGATGGGATACTGAGTTGGATGATCAGCCATGATCATATTGAATGGTGGTGCAGGCTCGAAGGGCCGAATGGCCTACTCCTGCACCTATTTTCTATGTTTCTATGTTTCTATGGATGACAGTTTAGTTTAGAGAAACAGCGTGGAAACAGGCCCTTTGGCCCAACGAGTCCGTGCTGGCCAGCGATCCCCGCACATCTCATCTCGGTCCTAAAGGGTTTCCCCCCTTCTCCTTAAACTGTGTGACCCCTTGTCCTGGACTTCCCCAACATCGGGAACAATCTTCCTGCATCTAGCCTGTCCAACCCCTTAAGAATTTTGTAAGTTTCTATAAGATCCCCCCTCAATCTCCTAAATTCTAGCGAGAATTTGCATTAAGCTTTGCCCCATTTATCTTCAAACGATGCCATTTCATCTTTGACATTTCCACCTTATATATTTTTTAAGGCAGAGATAGATAGATTCTAGATTAGTGCGGGTGTCAGGGGTTATGGGGAGAAGACAGGAGAATGGGGTTAGGAGGGAGAGATAGATCAGCCATGATTAAATGGCGGAGTAGACTTGATGGGCCGAATGGCCTAATGCTGCTCCCATCACTTATGAACCGTTAATCATCGGATAGAAGTGAAAAATGCAAATGGTTTTTATGATGTAACTGCAAATTTATTGCTTGTTTTCTCGTATTGAACGACTCGGCAGATAATTGCAGTTTTGTGATGAATCAGTTCCCCAGAGGTCCCGCTGGGTTCAGCAGCAGGAAAAGCAGAGGAAGGGACAAAAAAAACTCTCCTTCATAAACTCATGTCATCGGGGCAGAAATAACTAGGCCATTCAGCCCATCAAGTCTACTTCACAACTTCAATTGTGGCCAATTCTATCTTTCCCTCTCAACCCCATACACCTGCCTTCTCCCCAGAGGGAGTTAGATGTGGCCCTTTGGAAAGACTGGATAGACTCGGCTTGTACTCGCTAGAATTTAGAAGAATGAGGGGGGATCTTATAGAAACTTACAAAATTCTTAAGGGGTTGGACAGGCTAGATGCAGGAAGATTGTTCCCGATGTTGGGGAAGTCCAGAACAAGGGGTCACACAGTTTAAGGATAAGGGGAAGTCTTTTAGGACCGAGATGAGGAAAACATTTTTCACACAGAGAGTGGTGAATCTCTGGAATCCTCTGCCGCAGAAGGTAGTTGAGGCCACAGTTCATTGGCTATATTTAAGAGGGAGTTAGATGTGGCCCTTGTGGCTAAAGGGATCAGGGGGTATGGAGAGAAGGCAGGTACAGGATACTGAGTTGGATGATCAGCCATGATCACATTGAATGGCGGTGCAGGCTCGAAGGGCCGAATGGCCTCTACTCCTGCACCTATTGTCGATGTTTCTATGTCCTGGATAGAACAATGAAATTCTTACCTGTAGCAGCACCACAGAATATGTAAGCATGGTACACTGTAAACAAGATAATAAACGAACAATAAAAGGTTCATGCGATTCACGACATTCGAACGGAGAGGAGGAATATTCATGGGTTTAATTCTCACCGATCGTGCAAATTTCACCATTTTATATATTTACCCAATTCCCTCCTGAAAGTTATTGTTGAACCCAAATGCAGAGCAATTCAGACTGAAAAACAGCGAGAGTGAAAAACCATGTCCTCATCTCTCTGTGCTTTGTTTAATTTGCTGCTCATCATAGATCTGTGCCCTTTTGTTTCCGCTGCTTTGCCAGTGGAAATGGATTATGCTTATTTATACCATCGCCCCCTCACAGATTTCAAGATGTGTTTTGTTCAAGGAACCTTCTTAGCTCCACAGAGACTCCTGCAAACCCTTCCGTTCGACTGTAGTTCCTCCTCACTGCCATTGGGCTGGGAAATCTCAATTAAACCTTCTCAAAAACCTTGGCATCATTCCCAAATTGCAACCTTATTATTCCAGCCATGGCTACAGTGGTACTTCATGACTAGTCATTCAGGGGGGGGTGGTGGAGGCAGATATGATAGTGGCGTTTAAGAGGCTTTTCAAGTTCAAGTTCAAGTGAGTTTATTGTCATGTGTCCCTGTATAGGACAATGAAATTCTTGCTTTGCTTCAGCACAACAGAACATAGTAGGCATTTACTACAAAACAGATCAGTGTGTCCATATACCATAATATAAATATATATACACACATGAATAAATAAACTGTTACAGTGCAAATAACAGATAATGGGCTATTAATAATCAGAGTTTTGTCCGAGCCAGGTTTAATAGCCTGATGGCTGTGGGGAAGTAGCTATTCCTGAACCTGGTTGTTGCAGTCTTCAGGCTCCTAGATTGGCTCATGGAAGTGTACAGTATAGAAGGATATTGATCATGTACAGGCAGATCATAGCAAGAGGATTTCAGTATAGGAGTAAAGAGGTTCTTCTGCAGTTGTATAGGGCTCTGGTGAGACCACATCTGGAGTATTGTGTACAGTTTTGGTCTCCTAATTTGAGGAAGGACATCCTTGTGATTGAGGCAGTGCAGCGTAGGTTCACCAGATTGATCCCTGGGATGGCGGGACTGTCATATGAGGAAAGATTGAAAAGACTAGGCTTGTATTCACTGGAGTTTAGAAGGATGAGAGGGGATCTTATAGAAACATATAAAATTATAAAAGGACTGGACAAGCTAGATGCAGGAAAATTGTTCCCAATGTTGGGCGAGTCCAGAACCAGGGGCCACACAGTCTTAAAATAAAGGGGAGGTCATTTAAGACTGAGGTGAGAAAAAACTTTTTCACCCAGAGAGTTGTCGATTTGTGGAATTCCCTGCCACAGAGGGCAGTGGAGGCCAAGTCACTGGATGGATTTAAGAGAGAGTTGGATATAGCTCTGGGGGCTAGTGGAGTCAAGGGATATGGGGAGAAGGCAGGCATGGGTTATTGATTGGGAACGATCAGCCATGATCGCAATGAATGGCGGTGCTGGCTCGAAGGGCCGAATGGCCTCCTCCTGCACCTATTTTCTACGTTTCTATATTATGAGATCAGTTTAACTTGGCATCATGTATAGCACAGACATTGTGGGCTGAAGGGCCTGTGCTGTACTGTTCAATGTTCTATGTTCAATTTGTTCCATTTCCAAATAATACCCAAGGTACCCTTCTTGATAAAATACCTGAGTTGTTTCTTTTCAGTTCTCTGTGAAAGTTCTGCTGCTGTTTTATTTCAGTCTCAGTGGTATAGCACTCAGCAGAATTCAGCCACGTTAGTCCAGGCTCTTCCTGTTAATCAGGAACAGTTGTTACTTAACGCATTAGGTGACAGGGAATCCGTAAAATAGCTCATTCTCAACTTTGGTGAGCACTTGGTAAAATAACGTCGCCTGTGTAAATGAGATTCGGTGCAGGCTGGTGCAGAGAGGAACGAAAGTGGAAGAGCAGAGCAGTCAAACATTGAGAATTGGATGTAGACAAAAGTGCTGGAGAAACTCAGCGGGTGCAGCAGCATCTATGGAGCGAAGGAAATAGGCAACGTTTCGGGCCGAAACCCTTCTTCAGACTTGGATACTGCCTTCAGTCTAAAGAAATATCACAGTGGAGTCAATCAGATACTGCACAGAGACAAAAGACAATAGGTGCAGGAGTAGGCCATTCGGCCCTTCGAGCCAGCACCGCCATTCAATGTGATCATGGCTGATCATCCTCAATCAGTACCCCGTGCCTGCCTTCTCCCCATATCCCTTGAGTATGGATGGGGCATGGAGTTTATTAGGACCTATTCCAGGCAGGGATGTGGGGCATATATCAGTGTTACATCGAGGGGTATCTGCTACAGTGAGGGATGTGTCAGTGTTACAGTGAGGGGTGTATCTGCTACAGTGAGGGGTGTATCTGCTACAGTGAGGGGTGTATCTGCTACAGTGAGGGGTGTATCTGCTACAGTGAAGGGTGTATCTGCTACATTGAGGGGTGTATCTGCTACAGTGAGGGGTGTACCTGTTACATCGAGGGGTGTATCTGCTACAGTGAAGGGTGTATCAGTGTTACAGTGAGGGGTGTATCTGCTACAGTGAGGGGTGTATCTGCTACAGTGAGGGGTGTATCTGCTACAGTGAGGGGTGTATCTGCTACAGTGAGGGGTGTATCTGCTATATTGAGGGGTGTATCTGCTACAGTGAGGGGTGTATCTGCTACAGTGAGGGTGTATCTGTTACAGTGAGGGGTGTATCTGCTACAGTGAGGGGTGTATCTGCTACAGTGAGGGGTGTATCTGCTACAGTGAGGGGTGTGTCAGTGTTACAGTGAGGGGTGTATCTGCTACATTGAGCGGTGTATCTGCTACAGTGAGGGGTGTATCTGCTACAGTGAGGGGTGTATCTGCTACAGTGAGGGGTGTATCTGCTACAGTGAGGGGTGTATCTGCTACAGTGAGGGGTGTATCTGCTACAGTGAGGGGTGTATCTGCTACATTGAGGGATGTGTCAGTGTTACAGTGAGGGGTGTATCTGCTACAGTGAGGGGTGTATCTGCTACATTGAGGGATGTGTCAGTGTTACAGTGAGGGGTGTATCTGCTACATCGAGGGGTGTATCTGCTACAGTGAGGGGTGTATCTGCTACATTGAGGGATGTGTCAGTGTTACAGTGAGGGGTGTATCTGCTACAGTGAGGGGTGTATCTGTTACATCGAGGGGTGTATCTGCTACAGTGAGGGTGTATCTGTTACAGTGAGGGGTGTATCTGCTACAGTGAGGGGTGTATCTGCTACAGTGAGGGGTGTATCTGCTACATTGAGGGATGTGTCAGTGTTACAGTGAGGGGTGTATCTGCTACATCGAGGGGTGTATCTGCTACAGTGAGGGGTGTATCTGCTACATTGAGGGATGTGTCAGTGTTACAGTGAGGGGTGTATCTGCTACAGTGAGGGGTGTATCTGCTACATTGAGGGATGTGTCAGTGTTACAGTGAGGGGTGTATCTGCTACATCGAGGGGTGTATCTGCTACAGTGAGGGGTGTATCTGCTACATTGAGGGATGTGTCAGTGTTACAGTGAGGGGTGTATCTGCTACATTGAGGGGTGTATCTGTTACAGTGAGGGGTGTAATGCTGAGGAGGTGGTTCTGATCTAGGGTTGAACTCTCGGTCCTGCGTTCCATTGGGAGCAGCGGGGCTCAGAGCTGGATCTCAGCTTCTGATTCTGACAGGCCTGTTGTCAGTGAGAGACAAAAGATGAACCAGAGGCTGAATTGCCATTACACATTGGTGGATTTTTTTCCTTCACCTCCTGAATGGGCATTTGGCAGAGCAGATCGTGCCTCCTTTGTTCAACACAGCATCTTATCATTCGTCTGTCTGCTTATATCTCACCTCTCACAAAACTCCCCAAGCGATACACGTACACTGAATTATTTTAGGAGCTTTTTGCAATCGTTCTATAGAAAAGACTGAGTGAAAAGACTTGTGCTCAGCGATGGATGGGGAAGAATATTGGGAACAAAGACACACTTTTTAAATACAGAGGCTGAGGGGAGGCTTGGTCGATGTTTATAGAATTATGAGAGGCACCGATGGTGTGAAGCTTGAAGTCTGAAGAAGGGTCTCGACCCAAAACGTCACCCACTCCTTCTCCTTCTCTCCATAGATGCTGCCTCGCCCGCTGAGTTTCTCCAGCATTTTTTATCTACTTGAAATTATCTTTTAGTAGGATAATTGGCTTCTGCAAATTGTCCCCAGGGTGTATGTATCAAACTTGTCCCTAGTGTGTAGAAAATGCACAATTTTCAGGCTCTCAAAAAACTTCCCAATGACAGGAGTGAAATGAGAGCGTGGCCAGGGTGTGGTGGGTCTATGATGATGCTGGCAGCCTTCTTGATGGTAGACAAAAATGCTGGAGAAACTCAGCGGGTGCAGCAGCATCTAAGAAGCGAAGGAAATAGGCAACGTTTCGGGCCGAAACCCTTCTTCAGACTGACGGGGGGGGGGGGGGGGTGAGGAGAGGCGGGGAGAAGAATGGAAAAAGGAGGAGGAGGAGCCCGAGGGCTGAGGAAGGGGAGGAGACAGCAAGGGCTAACAGAATTGGGAGAATTCAATGTTCATGCCACCAGGATGCAGACTCCCCAAGCGGAATATGAGGTGCTGTTCCTCCAATTTCTGGTGTTGCTCACTCTGGGCGTGGAGGATACCCAGGACAGAGAGGTCGGAGACGGAATGGGAGGGGGAGTTGAAGTGCTGAGCCACCAGGAGATCAAGTTGATGGTGACGTCTCTTGTAGATCCCTTTGATCCCGTGACCAACAGGGCAGTGTCCTCCACTTATTAATTCAATCTTCTTCATTCCTGGTCGTTCAAGGAGATGAACCAGGTCATGATGCAACCAGTCAATATTGTCTTTACTGCACATCTCTAGACGGGCCAAGAGTGTTCATCATCTACCAACCTGGAAATTATTTCATTCCGCACGGCAATTTCTAACTCGTTTTTCTTCACGACAGCAAGGGATTGGAACACCCTACTAGCCAGCATCAGAGATCTCCGAAACAGCCACACACACAAAAATACAACTCCAAAAACATTTCCATCTCGACTAGCACGTCCACCAATATCATAGTGCTGAGTGATGCTCTGCCTAGGATGTCAGGACTGTCTTATGAAGAAAGACTGGATAGACTTGGTTTATACTCTCTAGAATTTAGGAGATTGAGAGGGGATCTTATAGAAACTCACAAAATTCTTAAGGGGTTGGACAGGCTAGATGCAGGAAGATTGCTCCTGATGTTAGGGAAGTCCAGGACAAGGGGTCACAGCTTAAGGATAAGGGGGAAATCCTTTAAAACCGAGATGAGAAGAACTTTTTTCACACAGAGAGTGGTGAATCTCTGGAATTCTCTGCCACAGAAGGTAGTCGAGGCCAGTTCATTGGCTATATTTAAGAGGGAGTTAGATGTGGCCCTTGTGGCTAAGGGGATCAGAGGGTATGGAGAGAAGGCAGGTACGGGATACTGAGTTGGATGATCAGCCATGATCATATTGAATGGCGGTGCAGGCTTGAAGGGCCGAATGGCCTACTCCTGCACCTAATTTCTATGTTTCTATGTACCTAGAGATATTCAGCGCTCTACATCAAAGTAACATTAGCAAATTTGCAGATGACACCAAGCTGGGCGGCAGCGTGAACTGTGAGGAGGATGCTATGAGAATGCAGGGTGACTTGGACAGATTGGGGGAGTGGGCAGATGCATGGCAGATGAAGTTCCATGTGGATAAATGTGAGGTTATCCACTTTGACAAAGACAGTAGTAAAAAAAAACATGGCAAATCTCCTCCATCTTCTGAGGAAGTAGAGGGGTTGATGGGCTTGCCTTTTGATTGCATCAATGTGCTGGGTCCCGAACAGATCATATGCTGAGAGAATGGAGCAGCTGGGCTTGTACACTCTGGAGTTTAGAAGGATGAGAGGGATTCTTATTGAAACATATAAGATTGTTAAGGGTTTGGACACGCTAGAGGCAGGAAACATGTTCCCGATGTTGGGGGAGTCCAGAACCAGGGGCCACACACACAGTTTAAGAATAAGGGGTCAGCCATTTAGAACGGAGTCATCAATCAATCAATCAATCAATCAATCAATCAATCAATCAATCAATCAATCAATCAATCAATCAATCAATCAATCAATCAATCAATCAATTAATCAATAAATCAATCAACCTTAATTGCCATCTTGCAAGCAACAGTTGTACAGTGCAAAATGAAAAGACGTTTCCCAGAGAATAGCGGAGCATCGCACATGAAATTTAAAACATTTCACACATAATAACACTAAAAACAATCCAGTCCCTGATGGAACAGTATAAATAGTTAAAAGCAGGTAAAGCACAACGTTAAAATACAATAAACCAATCATAAAAATGTCCGGGGCAGCTGATTTGAGTGGCCAGTGCCAGTTATTAAAGTGTCCATGCCAGCCGCAGAATCAAGTGACTGTGAGTACAGAGTGACTGTTTAGCAGCCTCACAGCCTGTGGCAGGAAGCTGTTTAGCAGCCTCGTAGTCCGGGCTTTGATGCTTCGATATCTCTTGCCTGATGGCAGGAGATCCAGGTGTATGAGGAGGGGGTGCAGCTTATCCTGAGCTTTTTTCAGACAGTGGCTCTGGAACAGTTCTTGTACAGAGGGTAGGGAGATATCGCTGCAGATGTGTGTAAATCAAGACAAGACAAAACAGTACAATAATATGAGGAATTTCATTTGCCAACTCGAGGCAGTCGTACAAATAAAAAGCAACAGAACGGACAAAATACATTTAACATGAACATCCACCACAGTGACTCCTTCACATTCCTCACTGTGATGGAAGGAGAAAAAAAAGTTCAAGATAGGCACAAAAAGCTGGAGTAACTCAGCGGGACAGGCAGCATCTCTGGAGAGAAGGAATTGGTGATGTTTCGGGTCGAGACCCTTCATCCGACTGAGTGTCAGGGGAGGGGGAGTTACAGAGATAAGGAAGAGCAAGAGATCGAATTAGATGAAGTTCAAGGGAAGTAGCGGGGTCAAGGATGGAGCGGGGCCTGACATCATCGCCCGGCGTGGCTTCAACGGCTGCGGGACTTTGCTAGCGCCCGCCCGGGGCTCCAACAACAAGACCCGGAGCGCGGCCTTGAATCACCCGGCGCGGCGTTAATGGCCGCGGGACAATTGTTATCGCCCGCCGGGGGCTCTGACTTTGACTCTGACATCAGGGGGAGAGGGAAGTGCAGGGGAGAGATACGTTTTTTTTTGCCTTCCATCACAGCGAGGTGGAGATGCGCTGTGATGGATGTCTGTGTAAATTGTGTTGTGTCTTGGGTCTTTTTTTTCTTGTATGTATGACTGCAGAAACAACATTTCACTTGAGCCTCTATGAGGTTCAAGTGACAAATAAATTGTATTGTATAGTATTGTAAATGTAGAAGAGACCGTTGTTTATCTGGGAGAAGTTGACAACAAAGCAAACCGAGATAAAATGTAATCAGGAGGACAGTCAGACCAGTCGTGGAACTGGGAAGGGGGAGGGATGGAGAGAGAGGGAAAGCAAGGGTTACTTGAAGCTGCCCAAGTGAAATATTGTACGAGGTGCTGTTCTTCCAATGTGTGTTGGGCCTCACCCTGACAATGGACAGGCTCAACCAAGCCCTGGGCTGTAGGTCCCGATATACAGGCTTCTATTTCAACAACTAAGTTACAGAGATAGGTTGAATAAGTTAGGTCTTTATTCTCTGGAGCGCAGAAGGTTAAGGGGGGACCTGATAGAGGTCTTTAAAATGATGAGAGGGATAGACAGAGTTGATGTGGACAAGCTTTTCCCTTTGAGAATAGGGAAGATACAAACAAGAGGACATGACTTCAGAATTAAGGGACAGAAGTTTAGGGGTAATATGAGGGGGAACTTCTTTACGCAGAGAGTGGTGGCGGTGTGGAATGAGCTTCCAGTGGAAGTGGTGGAGGCAGGTTCATTTGGTATCATTTAAAAATAAATTGGATAGACATATGGATGAGAAGGGAATGGAGGGTTATGGTATGAGTGCAGGCAGGTGGGACTAAGGGGAAAAAAAGTTGTTCGGCACGGACTTGTAGGGTCGAGATGGCCTGTTTCCGTGCTGTAATTGTTATATGGTTATTGCTTTATACAACCTGTTGCTAGCTTCAGGTTGATTTGGGAGCGGTCTGGGCCCATCTGACATGCGTGAGGACGAGCTATGTCCACCTTTGGTCAGTTTAGTTTAGCGATAGAGCACGGAAACAGGCCCTTCGGCCCATCGAGCCCGTGATCCCCCGCCACCCTACACACACCAGGGTCAATCTACATTCTTACCAAAGCCAATTAACCGACAAACCTGGACGTCCTTGGAGTTGAAAAACCAAGATCTTGGTCACGGGGAGAATGTACAAACTCCGTGCAGACAGCACCCGTAGTCAGAATCGGGCCTGAGTCTCCAGCGCTGTAAGGCAGCAACTCTACCCACTGCACCACCGATCGTTGGGTCTCAGTTTAGGAAGTGCCTAAGGCCCATCAATTGGAGCCCTATCTTGATTTTTCACACAGTGGTGAATCTCTGGAACTCTCTGCCACAGAAGGTAGTTGTGGCCAGTTCATTGGCTATATTTAAGAGGGAGTTAGATGTGGCCCTTGTGGCTAAAAGGATCAAGGGAAATTGGATAGTTATATGGATGGGAAGGGAATGGAGGGTTATGGTCTGAGCGCAGGTATATGGGACTAGGGGAGATTATGTGTTCGGCACGGACTAGAAGGGTCGAGATGGCCTGTTTCTGTGCTGTAATTGTTATATGGTTATATGGTTATATGGGGTATGGAGAGAAGGCAGGTACAGGATACTGAGTTGGATGATCAGCCATGATCATATTGAATGGCGAATGGTGCAGGCTCGAAGGGCCGAATGGCCTCTACTTCTGCACCTATTGTCTATGTTTCTATTTGTTTTCCTCGGTCCAATTTATCAGGGTCTGTTCAGCCCTTAGATTGTAAATCCATCTCCTCTCCGCCAGCTAGATTGAAGTTGTCAGCATCTCCCGAACACTTGTATTTTTTCATTTTCTCATGGCTTGCCTCTCTTTGCAGAGCCTCTGTTCCCAGGCCCAGCACAGCACCGCACCGCGCCGATTAAGCACAGTCTCTGAGGGACAGCTTATTGTATTCATAGAGATGTGTTTCCATGGCTAAGGGCAGGGTAAAGGCACTTTGACCAGTTCTGTAGTGAAGTGGCTGTTACCAGATGCCTGCTCCCCTTCCAGCTCAGCATCTACAAGTGAGCAGTTTTTAGCGATTGCCACTTCTTTTCATCATACCACAAAAAAATCATCGTTGCTACTGACGCAAGCTGCAGCTACCTACGTTGATTGACCAGTGAGTAGGGAGGGACTGCAGATGGTGCTCTACATCGAAGATAGACACAAAATGCTGGAGTAACTCTCAGCAGGGCTGACAGCGTTTCTGGAGAGAAGGAATGAGTGATGTATTGTATTGTATTGTATTCAAATTTATTGTCATTGTCTCAATTTGAGACAACGAAATGAATTTCCCTTACAGGCAGTATCATAAAAAAATCACACAAAAAAAAAAAAAAAAAAAAAAAATGTTTCATGTCGAGACTCTGAAGAAGGGTCTCGACATGAAACGTCACCAATTCCTTCTCTCCAGCGATGCTGCCTGTCCCGCTGAGTTAAGGGCATGTCCCACTTTCATGATCTATTTCACGACCTCTGCCGAGTTTGCCCTTGACTCATACTGGCAGCATGTTTGTCACGGGGTGGTAGATAGGTCATAGCAGGCCAAGATGCTAGTCGCACGTACTCATGCTATCAAGTAGGTCGGGGCTTTTTTCTAGCCTGATGAAAAATCTCCACGGGGATAAAAGATCATGAAAGTGGGACAGCCCTTTCTCCAGCATTTTGTGTCTGTCTTCGATTACCAATGTGTTTGTTGGAATATCTGCTGAAGTCCAATGTCCCCTGCTTCTCCCCAACCAATCTCCACACTCTCACATAACTCCTTTACTGTAAACTAAAATATTATTTTCCGTGAGAATTTAATCTAATAAATATTTGAATGAATCATTGCTAACAGCTGGCTGGGGAACAGCTCCACAGACTCACCGCTCTCGCATTGAAATATTGTTTCCATAGGGCAGTTTTATTTTCATTTTTATTCTTTCTTCAAGTCCGTGCTCTGAGCTATGAATCCATTGTTCTTTGAGCCTGGTGTCGTGTTTTGGATGAAATGCCTGTCTGTGCTGTACTTCCCTTGTCATCCAATTCCTTTGGTATTCCGGCTTTAGTGAGGCCAATTTTGGAATATTCTGAGCAGTTTTTGGGCCCCCATATCTGAGCAAGGATGTGCTAGCATTGGAGAGGGCCCAGAGGACAATTGCGAGAATGATCCCAGGGATGATTTAGAAGGATGAGGGGGAAAGAAGGCAGGTACAGGATACTGAGTTGGATGATCAGCCATGATCATATTGAATGGCGAATGGTGCAGGCTCGAAGGGCCGAATGGCCTCTACTCCTGCACCTATTTTCTATGTTTCTATGTAACATAAGTTCATTAGTAATACGAGCAGTATTAGGCCATTTGGCCCATCAAGTCTATTCCGTCATTCAATCATGTTTCTATGTTTCTAACTCAATGTGTGTGCTGTGTGTTTGGTTTGCGTGCAGGTCTGAGTCGGGCAGCCCTGCCGTTTGGTCTGATGCGGAGGGAGCTAGCGTGTGAAGGCTACCCAATCGAGCTGCGCTGTCCCGGCAGCGACGTCATCATGATCGAGAGCGCCAATTACGGACGGACCGACAACAAGATCTGCGACGCGGACCTCTTCCAGATGGAGAACGTCGAGTGTTTCCTTCCCGAAACCTTCAAGATCATGTCACAAAGGTAGGACCCTGACGTGGATAAGCTTTTCCCATTGAGAGTCGGGGAGATTCAAACATGATTTGAGAATTAAGGGACAAATGTTTACGGGTAACACGATGGGGTTGGACAGGCTAGATGCAGGAAGATTGTTCCCGATGTTGGGGAAGTCCAGAACAAGGGGCCACACACACACAGTTTAAGGATAAGGGGGAAATCTTTTAGGACCGAGATGAGAAAATCATTTTTCACACAGAGAGTGGTGAATCTGTGGAATTCTCTGCCACAGAAGGTAGTTGAGGCCACACAGTTCATTGGCTATATTTAAGAGGGAGTTAGATGTGGCTCTTGTGGTTAAAGGGATCAGGGGGTATGGAGAGAAGGCAGGGATGGGATACTGAGTTGGATGATCAGCCATGATCATATCGAATGGCGGTGCAGGCTCGAAGGGCCGAATGGCCTCTACTCCTGCACCTATTTTCTATGTTTCTACGAGGGGGAACTTCTTTACTCAGAGAGTGGTAGCTGTGTGGAATGAGCTTCCAGTGGAAGTGGTGGATTTTATCATTTAAAAATAAATTGGATAGGTATATGGACGGGAAAGGAATGGAGGGTTATGGTCTGAGCGCAGGTAGATGGGACTAGGTGAGAGTAAGTGTTCAGCACGGACTAGAAGGGCCGAGATGGCCTGTTTCCGTGCTGTAATTGTTACATGGTTCATATGCTTGTGTACTTTGCAGCCAACGCCAAGGCTCTGTGGGGGAGGACCACACTCCAGTGCTGGACACTGAGGGGCAGAGTCCAGTGGGGACTCAACCTCCCCTCAAACAAGGGAAGGGACATCTCCCCAGGGGTCAACTTTTAGGTCTGAAGAAGGGTCTCGACCCGAAACGTCACCCATTCCTTCTCTCCAGAGATGCTGCCTGTCCCGCTGAGTTACTCCAGCATTTTGTATCTATCATCAGACACATGTTGTGTTCAGTTTAGTTTATTGTCACGTGTATCGGGGTTCAGTGCAAAAGCTTTTTGTGTTTATCTCCAGCTGTGAAAGAGGACTAACCAACTAAGTTAGACACAAGTGCTGGAGTAACTAGGGTGGCACGCTGGTGCAGCGGTAGAGTTGCTGCCCAGGGTTCGATCCTGACTATGGGTGCTGTCTGTACAGAGTTTGCACGTTCTCCCTGTGGCCTGCGTGGGTTTTCCCTGAGATTTTCGGTTTCCTCCCATACGTACATATTCATTTCACTTGCACTTATGTGCAATGTGACAAATAAACCGTATAGTATTGTGTGTAGTATTGTAGGTTAATTGGCTTGGTGTGAATGTAAATTGTCCCTAGTGTGTGTAGGATAGTGTTAGTGTGTGCGGGGATCGCTGGTCGGCACGGACTCGGTGGGCCAAAGGGCCTGTTTCCATGCTGTATCTCTAAACTAAACTACACAGTCCGCGAGCATTGCCACTTTCATTTCACTGCACATCTCGTATGTGTAATGCATTTCGTTGTCTCTGTACTGTACACTGACAATGACAATTAAATTGAATCTGAATCTGAATCTGTGTATGTGACAAATAAACTTGACTTGACTTGACTTGACACAACAGGTGAGAGAGCGTTTCTGGGGAACAAGGATGGATGACGTTAGGGTCATATCCCGAAATGTTACCCTTCCTTTTTCCAACAGATGCTGCCTGTCCCGCTGAGTTCCTCCAGCACTGTGTGTCTATCTCCAGCATAAAGCAGCACCTGCAATTCCTCCCTACACATTTTGACCAACTAAGTTGTCTGGCAGGCGAGGCCTCTGTGGTAATACATGGACCGTGATCAATATGTTGTCTGCTCTAAACCTCAAGTACAATCAACAAAGCAAAACAGGCCAATAGATCAATACATGTTGCTTCAATCAGCCCAGACCATTCCGTGTGTGTTGGCGCCAACTAACAGGGTTGGGAATGTCTGTTGGCAGTGGTTTGGGGATATGACATGACATGTAGACTGAGTGATGATGAACCCAATCAATAATGCTCATGGCCCAGGAAGTTCAACCCCACTTCCTAGCGGGAAGTTTGCAGGGATAATGGAGTCTAATGGAAGCTTTCTGCACAAGGCCCTTCACCCAAACACACATTTACCTCACGATATACAGACAGGCTCTGTGGCTTTGGAGCAAGGATGTGTGGCTCGGAAGCTCCGAATAGAAAATGCTTCGGGTCAGGCACTTCTTAGCAGTCTGAGCTAATATCCCGCCTGAATCATCATCTACACAATCCACAGTTTGCCACAGACAGCTGTGGAGGCAAAGTCAGTCTATATTGTTAAGGCAGAGATAGATAGATTCTTGATTAGTACGGGTGTCAGAGGTTATGGGGAGAAGGCAGGAGAATGGGGTTAGGAGGGAGAGATAGATCAGCCATGGTTGAAGAAGGGTTTCGCCCCGAAACGTTGCCTATTTCCTTCGCTCCATAGATGCTGTTGCACCCGCTGAGTTTCTCCAGCACTTTTGTCTACCTTCGATTTTCCAGCATCTGCAGTTCCTTCTTAAACAAAAAGCCACGATTGAATGGCAGAGTAGACTTGATGGGCCGAATGGCCTAATTCTACCCCGATCACTTTTGAGCTTATGATAATGGCTCCATCTTGAAGATAGAAGTCAAGTTTTCAATAGGCCATGAGGGGAATAGATCGGGTAGATGCACAGAGCCTCTTGTCCAGAGTAGGGGAATCGAGGACCAGAGGACAAAGGTTCAAGGTGAAGGGGAAAATAATTAGTAGGAATCTGAGGGGTAACTTTTTCACACAGAGGGTGGTGGGTGTATGGAACGAGCTGCCAGAGGAGGTAGTTGAGGCTGGGACTATCCCAATGTTCAAGAAACAGTTAGACAGGTACATGGGTACTGATTGTGGATGATCAGCCATGATCAGATTGAATGGCAGCGCTGGCTCGAAGGGCCGAATGGCCTACTCCTGCACCTATTGTCTATTGCCTATTAATAGGACAGGTTTGGAGGGATATGGACCAAACACAGGCAGGTGGGACTAGTGTAGCTGGGTCAGTGTGGGCAAGTTGGGCCGAAGGGCCTGTTTCCACACTGTATCACTCTATGATTCTAAGCCAACAGGCCCCTCATGGTTAATCCCAACAGTAACATGGGACGCATGTTACAAAACACGCAAGTGTGCGTGCATACACGCTCGCCCACGCGTGCTCATGTGCGCCGAAACGCCTCTGCATAAACACTTGACCACGCGTGTTCCAACATGCTTGCATAAAAGTCTACAGAGTGATTTAGGCCATTTGGAAAAATGGGCTGAAAGATGGCAGATGGAGTTTAATGCTGATAAATGTGAGGTGCTACACCTTGGCAGGACAAATCAAAATAGGACGTACATGGTAAATGGTAGGGAATTGAAGAATACAGTTGAACAGAGGGATCTGGGTATAACCATGCATAGTTCCTTGAAGGTGGAATCTCATATAGATAGGGTGGTAAAGAAAGCTTTTGGTATGCTAGCCTTTATAAATCAGAGCATTGAGTATAGAAGCTGGGATGTAATGTTAAAATTGTACAAGGCATTGGTGAGACCAAATCTGGAGTATGGTGTACAATTTTGGTCGCCCAAATATAGGAAGGATGTCAACAAAATAGAGAGAGTACAGAGGAGATTTACTAGAATGTTGCCTGGGTTTCAACAACTAAGTTACAGAGATAGGTTGAATAAGTTAGGTCTTTATTCTCTGGAGCGCAGAAGGTTAAGGGGGGACCTGATAGAGGTCTTTAAAATGATGAGAGGGATAGACAGAGTTGACGTGGACAAGCTTTTCCCTTTGAGAGTAGGGAAGATTCAAACAAGGGGACATGACTTCAGAATTAAAGGACAGAAGTTTAGGGGTAATATGAGGGGGAACTTCTTTACTCAGAGAGTGGTAGCGGTGTGGAATGAGCTTCCAGTGGAAGTGGTGGAGGCAGGTTCATTGGTATCATTTAAAAATAAATTGGATAGGCATATGGATGAGAAAGGAATGGAGGGTTATGGTATGAGTGCAGGCAGGTGGGACTAAGGGGAAAAACAATTTGTTCGGCATGGACTTGTAGGGCCGAGATGGCCTGTTTCCGTGCTGTAATTGTTATATGGTTATATGATTAAAAGCACGCACACACATGCAAACACGCACACGGGGATATACCGTGACCCGCACCGGCACACGCAGACATGTTAAACCCAGGGTTTACAGGGGATCAGCTCATAAAACAAGTGCCGAGAACTAGTCCGCGGAGGATTGAACGTGAATCTGACAGATTGGGTACCAGGAGAGGTCATGTTATCCACTGGGCCCCTTGGTGCGTTGGCTGAGAGAGAGAGCGTGCGGCAGTGTTTGCGAGGGTTGAGGTAGCTACAGCAGTGGAGCAGTGGACCAGCCAAGGGTCCCCGTGGGACCGCTGTTGTTTGGCTCAGCTTTCTGAGGCATGACTTGCCCCTGAATGTCTGGAAATGGAACTTCGATTCATTTCATGCTGCAGTTTGCTTTCACAACAACGCCTCAAGGGAACGGCATGCGATGAAAACAATGGAATCGATTTTTTTTATTCCTAACGATATCTTCACTTCCTTTAACAAATGCCACTGCGCCTGCAATGATACACACAGTGGAAAGTTGATATCTGAACCCATTTCGTTCTCTCTCCATTACATTAACTCTGTTGTCTGAATAGAGATTGAGGACATTGGGAACATTAATGTGCCGTAGCTCTCCTGAGTTTGATGTATTTTTATCATCCATGCATTTCCCGCCCTTCAGGAGGACTGAGATGAGGAAAAACTTCTTCACCCAGAGAGTTGTGAATCTGGGCAATTCTCTGCCACAGGAGGCAGTGGAGACTGATTCACTGGATGTTTTCAACAGAGAGTTAGATCTTAGGGCTAACGGAATCAATGGATATGGGGAGACTGTGGTCTTGCAAATTTCTTAAGGGGTTGGACAGGCTAGATGCAGGAAGATTGTTCCCGATGTTGGGGAAGTCCAGGACAAGGGGTCACAGTTTAAGGATAAGGGGAAATCCTTTAGGACCGAGATGAGAAAATCATTTTTCACATTAGTGGTGAATCTGTGGAACTCTCTCACAGAGGGTAGTTGAGGCCACACAGTTCATTGGCTATTTTTAAGAGGGAGTTAGATGTGGCCCTTGTGGCTAAAGGGATCAGGGGGTATGGAGAGAAGGTAGGGATGGAATACTGAGTTGGATGATCAGCCATGATCATATTGAATGGTGGTGCAGGCTCGAAGGACCGAATGGCCTACTCCTGCTTTCTATGTTTCTATGAAAGGGCATTGGTAGATCAGGAGTGGGAGATGGGTCGCTCGGAGGGATGTCTGTCAGACAGTGATTGCCGACCTTAGTCTTACACTTTCCCATTGAAGAAAAACATGACATTTAGCCCTCACCACATTCCTCTTGCTCGGGCGAGCCTGTACTCTGGCTGAATTATAAGATGCGGTGAAGTTGCTGCTCTTTGAAGCTTGCCGTTTGTGACAATGCTGCAATGGGAAGAGCATAATTAAACATGGCATTAATATCAGACCAAAGCTGTAACCTACAGAGTGTAACATGAAGTGGTGACTGAGAGTTGGTTACTAATTAAGCAATGTATTCTGCAGAGCAATACAACGGGCATTCAAATCCTGCTACCTTTTCTCAGCTAATTAGTTTGTAGAAGTTTACTACAGAGGCCAGAACAATCCCTGCACTGTGCTGCCTAATTACATCAGTAATATTGCCTGATCAGGTCTCAGCTATGAAATGGGCACAGCAGACACAAGGTGTACAGGACTGCTGGGAGCTACAAAGTCTTGGATGTGGGCTGAGGTTACAGAGGTTGTGGGATTAATACAACGGTGGCTGTCACGGTGGCACAGCGGTAGAGTTGCTGCCTGACACCGCTCACAGCGCCAGAGACCCGGGTTCGATCCCGACTACGGGTGCTGTCTGTACGGAGTTTGTACGTTCTCCCCGTGACCTGCGTGGGTTTTCTCCGAGATCTTATAGCAAAAGGATTTGAGTATAGGAGCAGGGAGGTTCTACTGCAGTTGTACAGGGTCTTGGTGAGACCACACCTGGAGTATTGCGTACAGTTTTGGTCTCCTAATCTGAGGAAAGACATTCTTGCCATAAAGGGAGTACAGAGAAGGTTCACCAGACTGATTCCTGGATGTCAGGACTTTCATATGACGAAAGACTGGATAGACTCGGTTTGTACTCACTGGAATTTAAAAGATTGAGGGGGGATCTTATAGAAACTTACAAAATTCTTAAGGGGTTGGACAGGCTAGATGCAGGTAGATTGTTCCCGATGTTGGGGAAGTCCAGAACAAGGGGCCACAGTTTAAGGATAAGGGGGAAATCCTTTAAGACCGAGATGAGAAAAAACATTTTTCACACAGAGAGTGGTGAATCTGTGGAATTCTCCGCCACAGAAGGTAGTTGAGGCCACAGTTCATCGGCTATATTTAAGAGGGAGTTAGATGTGGCCCTTGTGGCTAAAGGGATCAGGGGGTATGGAGAGAAGGCAGGTACGGGATACTGAGTTGGATGATCAGCCATGATCATATTGAATGGCGAATGGTGCAGGCTCGAAGGGCCGAATGGCCAACTCCTGCACCTATTGTCTATGTATTTCTATGTATCTTCGGTCTCCTCCCACACTCCAAAGCGTACAGGTTTGTAGGTTAATTGACTTGGTGTAAATGTTAAAAAAATATCAAGTCAAGAGAGTTTTATTGTCATGTTTCCCAGAGAGGACAATGGAATTCTTGCTTTGCTGCTGCACAGAATATTGTAACCAAAAATACACAACAGTTCAGTGTGTGTAGGATAGTGTTAATATGCGGTGATTGTTTGTCGGGGCGGACTCGATGGGCCGAAGGGCCTGTTTCCACGCTGTATCTCTAAACTAGACTGTGCTGTCAGACTGTAGCCAGGTACATGGTCACAGAATGTACAGAAGTGTATGTGGGAATGTTATAGTCCAGGGTAGGACCAGACGCATGTTACAGCAGGGTAGAGAGCTATGTTTACACTTTAATCTCCATAAATTCATCAGGTGTAGGCCATTCGGCCCATCACATCTACTCTGCCATTCTATCTCTCCCTCTCAACCCCATTCTCCTCCCCATAACCCCTGACACCCGTACTGATCAAGAATCTATCTATCTCCACCTTAATAATATCCACTGACTAGGCCTCCACGACCTTCTGTGGTGGAGGCTTTGGAGGTACAGCAGGAATACAGGCTCTTCTGCTCACCGTGTCCACGATGGCCAGCCAGCACCCCTGGCACTAGCTGGAGGTGATGAGGAAAGGATATACAGATGCGAATAGTGGAACTGGCAGGATGTCTAGAGAGGGGCAGGGACGGAGAGAGAGGGAATGCAGGGGTTACTTAACATTAGGGAAACCAAGATTCATATGGTTGTGTTGTGAGCCACCCAAGCAAGATGTAAGGTGTGTTGGAATCATGGCGGAGAGAACAAACAGATGGTCATAGGTGATAAGGGATGGAATTAGGCCATTCGGCCCATCAAGTCTACTCCGCCGTTCAATCAAGGCCGTTCTATCCCTCCCTCCTAGCATTTTGTGTCTACACTAGATATGCCTGGACACCACCATCACCAGTTGAAACCCTCACCCTAGGATCTAAACTTTGCAATAACCATATAACCATATAACAATTACAGCATGGAAACAGGCCATCTTGACCCTACAAGTCCGTGCCGAACAATTTTTTTCCCCCTTAGTCCCACCTGCCTGCACTCATACCATAACCCTCCATTCCCTTCTCATCCATATGCCTATCCAATTTATTTTTAAATGATACCAATGAACCTGCCTCCACCACTTCCACTGGAAGCTCATTCCACACAGCCACCACTCTCTGAGTAAAGAAGTTCCCCCTCATATTACCCCTAAACTTCTGTCAATAAGTTCATGTGAAGGGAACAGAATTAGGCCATTCGGTCCATCAAGTCTACTCTGCCATTCAATCATGGCTGATCTATCTCTCCCTCCCAACCCCCATTCTCCCCATAACCTGACACCTGTACTAATCAAGAATCTATCTATCTCCGCCTTAAATATATCCACTGACTTGTGGCCTCCACAGCCGTCTGCAGCAACTAATTCCACAGATTCACCATCCTGACTCTGACTACAGAAATACCTCCTCATCTCCTTCCTGAAGGAACGCCCTTTAGTTATGAGGCTGTGACCTCTAGTCCTAGACTCTCCCACTAGTGGAAACATCCTCCGACTGTTAAGAATATCCGTTGTTTTGGACTGCGCTGGGATCTGTGGCTACGGTTTCCGCAGATTCACCGGAGGTGGAGGTGACGTGAGCGGGTGGGAGAATTTAGCGTTCAAACCGGAAAGATAATTCTTATAATGCCAACCAGTAAGGCAGCAGCACGCAATCAGAAGAGTTATCAGCCCACTCTTTGACAAACAGCCGCGGTGTAATTTATTTTACATCCACATTAACAAGACTCTTTAATTTGCTGCTGATCTTCTTGTTCTATGGTTAATGCAGCCTTGGGCACATTCAGTGATAACAATGCCTCGAATCCCCTGAGCAATGGCCTTTCTGTGGCACCTGCAGAAGAGCATATTTTTTAATGTCACCTAATGATGTTAAACGCAGGATCCCGGAGCACAGATGATTATCCCAATTCAAATCATTCCTGAGGCTTGTTATTCTCCTTCTCAAGGTGAGCAGAGAAAATCTCTTCAGCTCAGCTTCAGATCAAATCTGACACGCACTGAATTAGTTCGCACTGGGTACCTCTGCTGGCTCCATCTTAATGCTCCTCTAACGGTTCTTTGAACGTGACCCGATGATAGACGCTAAAGCTGGAGTCACTCAGCGACTCAGGCAGCATAGAAACATAGAAACATAGACAATAGGTGCAGGAGTAGAGGCCATTTGGCCCTTCGAGCCTGCACCGCCATTCAATATGATCATGGCTGATCATCCAACTCAGTATCCTGTACCTGCCTTCTCTCCATACCCCCTGATCCTTTTAGCCACAAGGGCCACATCTAACTCCCTCTTAAATATACATAGAAACATAGAAAATAGGTGCAGGAGTAGAGGCCATTCAGCCCTTCGAGCCTGCACCGCCATTCAATATGATCATGGCTGATCATCCAACTCAGTATCCTGTACCTGCCTTCTCTCCATACCCCCTGATCCCTTTAGCCACAAGGGCCACATCTAACTCCCTCTTAAATATAGCCAATGAACTGTGGCCTCAACTACCTTCTGTGGCAGAGAATTCCACAGATTCACCACTCTCTGTGTGAAAAATGTTTTTCTCATCTCGGTCCTAAAAGATTTCCCCCTTATCCTTAAACTTTGTGGCCCCTAGTTCTGGACTTCCCCAACATCGGGAATAATCTTCCTGCATCTAGCCTGTCCAACCCCTTGTTAGAAACATAGACAATAGGTGCAGGAGTAGAGGCCATTCAGCCCTTCGAGCCTGCACCGCCATTCAATATGATCATGGCTGATCATCCAACTCAGTATCCTGTACCTACCTTCTCTCCATACCCCCTGATCCTTTTAGCCACAAGGGCCACATCTAACTCCCTCTTAAATATACATAGAAACATAGAAAATAGGTGCAGGAGTAGAGGCCATTCGGCCCTTCGAGCCTGCACCGCCATTCAATATGATCATGGCTGATCATCCAACTCAGTATCCCATCCCTGCCTTCTCTCCATACCCCCTGATCCCTTTAGCCACAAGGGCCACATCTAACTCCCTCTTAAATATAGCCAATGAACTGTGTGGCCTCAACTACCTTCTGTAGCAGAGAATTCCACAGATTCACCACTTTTAGGACCGAGATGAGAAAAACATTTTTCACACAGAGTGGTGAATCTGTGGAATTCTCTGTCACAGAAGGTAGTTGAGGAACAAAAATCTTGTTAAGATTGTTAAGGGTTTGGACACACTAGAGGCAGGAAACATGTCCCCGATGTTGGGGGAGTCCAGAACCAGGGGCCACACACACACACAGTTTAAGAATAAGGAGTAAGCCATTTAGAACGGAGACGAGGAAACACATTTTCTCACAGAGAGTGGTGAGTCTTTGGAATTCTCTGCCTCAGAGGGCGGTGGAGGCAGGTTCTCTGGATGCTTTCAAGAGAGAGCTAGATCGGGCTCTTAAAAATAGCGGAGTCAGGGGATATGGGGAGAAGGCAGGAACGGGGTACTGATTGGGGATGATCAGCCATGATCACATTGAATGGCGATGCTGGCTCGAAGGGCCGAATGGCCTCTACTCCTGCACCTATTGTCTTTTCACTGTACATCGGTACACGTGACACTAATCTACACTAGACTGAACTCCGCGGTAAACCTTGCGCTGCTGAATTAACAGAATCTGGACACAAAATAAACATATTCACACAGAGACGACGGCTGTGATTCACCAGATCCCAGGCAACATTCTGAATAATTAATCTTGTCAGGAATGCTCTCACTCGAGCTAAATGAGTTTTATTGTTAATCTGTACTAATGAGCCGCTATGCTTTATGTCTCTCTTTCATCCACCACAGGCTATAAACGCGTAAAATGTCTGTGTCTAACTCTGCAGTGAGCGAGTTTAATCTGAATTATATTAGCACCGCACCAGAGGCTGAGATCTTCCAGTTTCTAGATGCTGTAATTAAAATGCTGAATGGATTTGATCCTGAAATTTGATCATGCAGTCAGAACAACACAAAGCCCGCTCTTAATGAGGAAGAATGACCTAAATCACTGAGTCCACTACTGGCCTTTTATATAAAACACTCTCCTCCCGCCCGATAATCTTGACAATGTCTTTTGCTTCTCAATTGCGCTAATCCTTCTCCTCAATTCTCCATCTCCCTACAGTCCCCTGCCGTTCACCGATTCTCAGCCCCCTTCACTGTTCCTCTCACTCACTCGATCTATCTATCATCCACCCACTCTGTCTCTCACCCATTCCCTCATAGAAACATAGAAACATGAAACCCATTTAAACAAGACCCAATCTCAGTCCAAAGCATAACCTATGGGATGTCGTTGTGGTTCAATTTATTGTCACGTGTACCGAGGTACAATGAAAAGCTTTTGTTGCGTGCTAACCAGTCAGCGGAAAGACATAGAGACATAGAAACATAGAAAATAGGTGCAGGAGGGGGCCATTCAGCCCTTCGAGCCAGCACCGCCATTCATTGTGATCATGGCTGATCGTCCCCTATCAATAACCCGTGCCTGCCTTCTCCCCATATCCCTTGACTCCACTAGCCCCTAGAGCTCTATCTAACTCTCTCTTAAATCCATCCAGTGACTTGGCCTCCACTGCCCTCTGTGGCAGGGAATTCCACAAATTCACAACTCTCTGGGTGAATTTTTCTCATCTGAGTCTTAAATGACCTCCCCTTTATTCTAAGACTGTGTGTGGCCCCTGGTTCTGGACTCGCCCAACATTGGGAACATTTTTCCTGCATCTAGCTTGTCCAGTCCTTTTATAATTTTATATGTTTCTATAAGATCCCCCGCTCATCCTTCTAAACTCCAGTGAAACTCCATCTTTTGTTTCGCCTCTCACCTCTCCTCTTTCTCTCTCTCATAGAATCATAGAGTGATACAGCATGGAAACAGGCCCTTCAGCCCACCTAGCCCACACCGGCCAACATGTCCCAGCTACACTAGTCCCACCTGCCTGTGTTTGGCCCATATCCCTCCAAACCTGTCCTATCCATGTACCTTGTGTTCAAGAAGGAACTGCAGATGCTGGATAATCGAAGGTAGACAAAATGCTGGAGAAACTCAGCGGGTGCAGCAGCATCTATGGAGCGAAGGAAATAGGCAACGTTTCGGGCCGAAACCCCACCCTACATCAGTCTGAAGAAGGATTTTGGCCCGAAATGTTGCCTATTTCCTTCGCTCCATAGATGCTGCTGCACCCGCTGTGAGTTTCTCCAGCATTTTTGTCTACTATCCATGT
>JAWMAR010000160.1:3823279-3889986 GCA_036785375.1 Leucoraja ocellata
ATTGGTATCATTTAAAAATAAATTGGATAGGCATTTGGATGAGAAGGGAATGGAGGGTTATGGTATGAGTGCAGGCAGGTGGACTAAGGGGGAAAAAAAATTTGTTTGGCACGGACTTGTAGGGCCGAGATGGCCTGTTTCCGTGCTGTAATTGGTATATGGTTATATGGTTATTATATGGTTAAGAGCGGTGTACCACAGGGATCAGAGCTAACACCACTGTTGTTTGCCATGTACATAAATGGCTGCGTGTGGCTGTCAGTCGACAGACTAGTCAATTGTCAATGACATGTTAATTGGTGCAGAAGTCGAGAGCCATGTTTTCTCCGGGCGCTCCGGTTTCCCCCCACACTCCACAAAGACGTGCAGGTCTGTAGACTAATTGTCTTGGTGTGAGTGTAAATTGTCCCCAGTGTGTGTAGGATAGTGTTAGTGTGCGGGGATCGCTGGTCGGTGCGGACTCGATGGGCTGAAGGGCCTGTTTCCACGCTGTATCTCCAAACTAAACTAAGCATTTCTCTTAGCCTGGAGTTAATATTCCACCCCATCAGCTCCTTCTCTCCCAAAACACTGTGTGTCGTGTAGTGCAGTCGATGGTTTGTTTTCACTTCAGGTTTGTGATCATCCCACATGGACATTTTGTCGTTTTGAATGGTCACGTTGGCTCCTCATAATATCACAGTCAGTGAGACGGAGAGAGGCGGGGAAGAGAGGTGGAGAGAGGCAGGGGAGAGAGGTGGGGAGAGGGGTAGATGGACAGGGTGCAGAGAGATTGTCAGATTAAACAGATGGAACAAAAACCTCAGACAAAGCAATGGCGGCTAAACAGATTGTAAGAGAAAGAATCGCTGAGAGACATCGCACACACTCAGTAGAAGAGATGAGAAATGATCCGTGAAGGCTATGAAAGATGCTCATGATGCAGCAAGTCAAACGTGATCTCATTCCCAGATTATAATCAGAGATGCGATCAGATCGATCTGTAGCTGCAGTGACGGCATGAGGGGGAGAGATGGGCGGGGGAGAGAGGGAGAGAGAAATAGAGGGAGAGAGGGAGAGAGAGGGGGGGAGAGAGGGAGAGAGAAATAGAGGGAGAGAGAGAGAGGGGGGGGAGAGAGAAATAGATAGAGAAATAGAGAGAGGGAGAGAGGGAGAGAAATAGAGAGAGAGAGAGAAATAGAGAAAAATATATATATAGAGAGAGAGAGGGGGAGAGAGAGAGAAATAGAGAGAGAGGGGGAGAGAAATAGAGAGAGAGAGGGAGAGAGGGGGGGAGAGAGAGATAGAGAGCGAGAGAGGGGGAGAGAAATAGAGGGAGAGAGAGAGAGAGAGAGAGAGGGGGGGAGAGATGAGAAATAGAGAGAAAAATATATATATAGAGAGAGTGTGGGGGGAGAGAGAGAGAGAAATAGAGAGCGAGAGAGGGGAGAGAGATAGAGAGAGAGAGAGAAATAGAGAGAGAGAGAGAGAGAAATAGAGAGAGAAAAAAATATATATATAGAGAGAGAGAGGGGGAGAGAGAGAAATAGATAGAGAAATAGAGAGAAATAGAGATGGAGAGAGGGAGAGGGAGAGAGAGAAGAAAGAGTAGAAAGGAGAAAGAGGGAGAGGAAGACAAGAGGGAAGTAAAGAGGAGGAAGGAGGAGAGAGAGAGAGAGAGAGGTGAGGGAGATGCAGGAAGAGGGATAATAAAGGGGGATGGGATGAAGAGAGAGAGGGGAGATGGAAGAATGGAGGAGGAGTTGAAGAGCAGAGGCCATGGGCAGTCGCCAGCGCTCATCACCCTGGCAACAGGAGTGGCCCCGACACACTGCACACCTCCCTGTGCAGGAAGACAGCAGGGTGTCTAAGGGGCAGCACAGTGGTGCAACGGTAGAGTTGCTGCCTTAAACCCCTGTCCCACTGTACGAGTTCATTCCCAGAGCTAATTCTCCCCGAGTTTCCCCTGATTCGAACGCGGAGATTTACGGTAATGGCCACTCGTCAGTACTCGGGGCTCTCGTGGACATTTTTCAACATGTTGAAAAATCTTCACGAGTCTTCCGTGCTTACCTGCCGTTAGCGAGTCTTCCCGAGTACCTGCCGTTAGCGTTACGAGCCGCTAAGAGACGTCCCCGAGCTCCGACGTACCCGCTACGTTCATTCTCCGTGCTTACCACGAGTTTGATTTTATTTAAAACTTGGGAGGGCTCTTGGAATGAACTCGTACCGTGGGACAGGGCCATTACAGCGCCAGAGACCCGGGTTCCATCCTGACTACGGGTGCTGTCTGTACGGAGTTTGCACGTTCTCCCATGGGATTGGGGGTTCAGTATTGATGTGGATAGAGAACTGGCTGGCAAACAGGAAGCAAAGAGTAGGAGTAAACGGGTCCTTTTCACAATGGCAGGCAGTGACTAGTGGGGTACCGCAAGGCTCAGTACTGGGACCCCAGCTATTTACAATATATATTAATGATCCGGATGAGGGAATTGAAGGCAATATCTCCAAGTTTGCGGATGACACTAAGCTGGGGGGCAGTGTTAGGTGTGAGGAGGATGCTAGGAGACTGCAAGGTGACTTGGATAGGCTGGGTGAGTGGGCAAATGTTTGGCAGATGCAGTTTAATGTGGATAAATGTGAGGTTATCCATTTTGGTGGCAAAAACGGGAAAGCAGATTATTATCTGAACGGTGGCCGATTGGGAAAGGGGGAGATGCAGCGAAACCTGGGTGTCATGGTACACCAGTCATTGAAGGTAGGCATGCAGGTGCAGCAGGCAGTAAAGAAAGCGAATGGCATGTTGGCTTTCATAGCAAGAGGATTTGAGTATAGGAGCAGGGAGGTTCTACTGCAGTTGTACAGGGTCTTGGTGAGACCACACCTGGAGTATTGCGTGCAGTTTTGGTCTCCAAATCTGAGAAGGACATTATTGCCATAGAGGGAGTGCAGAGAAGGTTCACCAGACTGATTCCTGGGATGTCAGGACTGTCTTATGAAGAAAGACTGGATAGACTTGGTTTATACTCTCTAGAATTTAGGAGATTGAGAGGGGATCTTATAGAAACTTACAAAATTCTTAAGGGGTTGGACAGGCTAGATGCAGGAAGATTGTTCCCGATGTTGGGGAAGTCCAGGACAAGGGGTCACAGCTTAAGGATAAGGGGGAAATCCTTTAAAACCGAGATGAGAAGAACTTTTTTCACGCAGAGAGTGGTGAATCTCTGGAACTCTCTGCCACAGAGGGTAGTTGAGGCCGGTTCATTGGCTATATTTAAGAGGGAGTTAGATGTGGCCCTTGTGCTAAGGGGATCAGGGGGTATGGAGAGAAGGCAGGTACGGGATACTGAGTTGGATGATCAGCCATGATCATATTAAATGGCGGTGCAGGCTCGAAGGGCCGAATGGCCTACTCCTGCACCTAATTCTATGTTTCTATGTTTCTATGTTTCTATGTGACCTGTGTGGGTTTTCTCCGAGATCTTCGGTTTCCTCCCACACTCCAAAGGCGTACAGGTTTGCAGCTTAATTGGCTTGGTATAAATGTAAATTGTCCCTAGTGTGTGTTGGATAGAGTTAGTGTGTGGGATTGTTGGTCGGTGCAGACGCGATGGGCCAAAGGCCTGTTTCCACGCTGTATCTCTAAACTGTGCTCTGTCAGAGTGTTCTGGCACATGTTAGGACCCAGAGCATGCTTTCTTTCGTAAACCCATCACTTCATATTATTTTAATACATAAAATTAATTTCTAACCTATGTCTTTAATTATCAATAGATGCATTTCCAAATTCATGTGCAGTTCTGGAAATCAATTTGAAAGGCTTTGAATGAATTTGTCCAACGTAAGCAGACATTGAGAGATTGATTTGTTAATTAGTTTGTGCATTAATGCACTTGCAGTTTGTTAATGGGACAATGCCAGTGATTCATGGCTCAGCCTTGCCCTCAGTTGAATAGAAACATAGAAAATAGGTGAAGGAGTAGAGGCCATTCGGCCCTTCGAGCCTGCACCATTCGCCATTCGATATGATCATGGCTGATCATCCAACTCAGGATCCCATCCCTGCCTTCTCTCCATACCCCCTGATCCCTTTAGCCACCTGTTTCTCATCCTATTAGTGCATGGGTGATCGATGGGCTGAATGCCTGTTTCCATGCTCTATCTGTAATCTGGGCATTTAAGAAGCTTTTAGTTAGGCACATGGATATGCAGGGAATCAATTTTGATTGTACCGCTGTTGGCAAATTCATTTCACTGCACTTTTCTGTGTATGTGACCAACAAAACTGATTGATTGATCAATTGATTGGTTGATTGATTGATAGGACATGGAGCAGGTACAGGCAGAAGAGATTACTTTAACTATTAAGTTTTCTCACAACTAGTTCAAAGACATTCGGATAGGTACATGGCTAGGAAAGATTCAGAGTAAATATGAGCCAAACGTGGGCAGGTGGGACTAGTGTAGATGGGACATCTTGGTCAGCATGTGCAAGTTGGGCTGAAGGGCCTGTTTCCATGCTGTGACTCTTGTTCAGAATAGACATTGTGGACTGAAGGGCCTGTTTTGATGCTGTACTGTTGTATGTTCACTGAACTCTCTCAATGGCAAGTGTATTGCAAGAGTCTTCCCTAAGTATACCAGACCTCAATACAATTCTCCTGATGTGATCTCACCCAAACCCAATATACTGTAATTGTGTTAAGACACCATTAACTTGTAATCAAAGCCCTTTACAATAAAGACCAGCAAACCATTTTCTTCCTAATGGCTATCTGTGCCAATATATTAACTCTCAGTGATTAGGACACCCAGGTCCCACTCAATTCCCACACTTTTTAATCTCCCAGCAGTTAAAATCAAATATCCTCTAGCGAGCAAAATAGATCACTCGATGAAGTATAGTCATGGGCAGATTCACGGGGAATTTTCAGCCCCATTTCCGTCTCCGCAGATCTCCAAAGATCCCGTAGCGGAGCAAAGATACTAGTGCGGAGACGGAAGCCGGTTACGGAAACATCCTCGTAAAAATAAAAGTTCTTTGGGAAAAATCTTCTCCTCGTTTTCAGAATTTTAATTTATTAACACAAACTGTTCCCCCGCAACGTTGATTACACTGCGAGTCGGGTCGGGTCGGGTCCGGTTACGGAAATGGATGGAAAAAGGCCCACGTTCTGCTCAGTTGCGTACTACACATCAGCCCATTGCATTGAGCAGGAGTGTTCTATCTTGCTCTGCTATAGGTTCTTTGGTTAAAAAATACTCCACCTGCAATAGACACAAAAAGCTGGAGTAACTCAGTGGATCAGACCATATCTTCGGAGAGCGAATGGTATGTTAGCTTTCATAGCAAAAGGATTTGAGTATAGGAGCAGGGAGGTTCTACTGCAGTTGTACAGGGTCTTGGTGAGACCACACCTGGAGTATTGCGTACAGTTTTGGTCTCCAAATCTGAGGAAGGACATTATTGCCATAGAGGGAGTACAGAGAAGGTTCACCAGACTGATTCCTGGGATGTCAGGACTGTCTTATGAAGAAAGACTGGATAGACTTGGTTTATACTCTCTAGAATTTAGGAGATTGAGAGGGGATCTTATAGAAACTTACAAAATTCTTAAGGGGTTGGACAGGCTAGATGCAGGAAGATTGCTCCCGATGTTAGGGAAGTCCAGGACAAGGGGTCACAGCTTAAGGATAAGGGGGAAATCCTTTAAAACCGAGATGAGAAGAACTTTTTTCACACAGAGAGTGGTGAATCTCTGGAACTCTCTGCCGCAGAGGGTGGTCGAGGCCAGTTCATTGGCTATATTTAAGAGGGAGTTAGATGTGGCCCTTGTGGCTAAAGGGATCAGGGGGTATGGAGAGAAGGCAGGGATGGGATACTGAGTTGGATGATCAGCCATGATCATATCGAATGGCGGTGTAGGCTCGAAGGGCCGAATGGCCTACTCCTGCACCTATTGTCTATGCTGCCTCACCCACTGTTGCCCCAACATTTTGTGTCTATCCTCGATTCACCTACTCTGGGCAAGAGACCCTACTGTGCGGCTGTCTACCTGTTGTGTTCCTCTTGTGATATCGTACACCTACTCTGAGCTCTCTGTACCTGTGTGCTTAATGTCATGGAATTCGTGGATATTTAATGATCCACACTTAAATCCTGCCTTCTGGGAATTACTGTCATGCCAGCCAGCTGACAGCTGCAGTCTGCCATAGTTTACCAAAGCTTCACATTTCACTCTGAGCCAGTTGTCAGGGTCTGCCACATCATTGCATTCTAAAGCTCCAAACTGCTGCAATTCTGGCTTGCCTGAGGCGTTAGTAATGAAATAATCTTATTGTTCGCCTCCAAGGTGCGTCTTCAGTGAAATGCGCATTTGAACAGCCAAGCTATGATACAAATACAGTCACTCAACTAATGCAAGCTTTCAGAAAGTAGGTCGGGATAATCGGAGACGAATAATTAGAGGAAAAGTAGATTTGCGCTTCATATAGAAACATAGAAATTAGGTGCAGGAGTAGAGGCCATTCGGCCCTTCGAGCCTGCACCGCCATTCAATATGATCATGGCTGATCATCCAACTCAGTATCCCGTACCTGCCTTCTCTCCATACCCCCTGATCCCCTTGGCCACAAGGGCCACATCTAACTCCCTCTTAAATATAGCCAATGAACTGGCCTCAACTACCCTCTGTGGCAGAGAGTTCCAGAGATTCACCACTCTCTGTGTGAAAAAAGTTCTTCTCATCTCGGTTTTAAAGGATTTCCCCCTTATCCTTAAGCTGTGACCCCTTGTCCTGGACTTCCCCAACATCGGGAACAATCTTCCTGCATCTAGCCTGTCCAACCCCTTAAGAATTTTGTAAGTTTCTATAAGATCCCCTCTCAATCTTCTAAATTCTAGAGAGTATAAACTAAGTCTATCCAGTCTTTCTTCATAAGACAGTCCTGACATCCCAGGAATCAATCTGGGATTTCTAAATCCATTTCAATAAATAACGTTCTCCCATGACCTCGCGCGCTTCGTGTGACGTGCATGAAGAGCGATGGCGCGGTGAATATGTAATAACTACACAATAAAGACCTTTTTTACCCAAAAAAAATTATTTACTCAAAATAACATCTGAAACATAAACTACATGTTTACCTGATGGAAAATCCAAAAAATAAAAATCGAAAATTTGGACCCAGACCTCCTCAGTCGCCCTCAATTGCCCCCCTTAAAAATCAAATTGCCCCCTGTGGAGCGTAGGCCCCACGTTGGGAACCACTGCTGTAGATGGTCACGTTTGTAGGTCCAATGAATAATTAGTGTTCTCTTTGTGGAACAGGTGCAACAATCGTACGCAGTGTGTGGTGGTGGCTGGATCGGACGTGTTCCCCGACCCTTGCCCTGGGACCTACAAGTACCTGGAGATCCAGTATGAATGCGTCCCCTACAGTAAGTGGCCACTTTGCTTTCTTCTCTCATCCCGCTGCCCTTGTTGTGGAGTTGTCTCTCGGTGGGGGGTTGTCCACTCACCTCCAGCACCTGGTGGTGTGGGTGTGGGGTGGGGAGGGGAGGGGGAGAGGCCACTGGGCAAGGGGGACAGATTGGAGTCAGCAGGATGCATCTGCCACTTCTGCCTTCCCTTGCAGATGCTTGCATGGCAGTGTTGAATCTACTCGATCACAACTCCCTCCCTTCCCCCAGACTAATGACTGGCCTTGCTTTGTGTTTGCTGCTGGTAACTTGATCCTTCTAACCCTGCTCACCGCTTCTTTTCAAGACTCCTTCCTCCTTTTCCTCCTTTCTTCCCCCTTTTCTGCCCACAGCTCAGCGAGAAGAGGACTCAGTGGAACCAGCGCAGGGTGGGGAGGGGGGATGAAACATGAGTTGGGGTCTGTTTGTGTTGTGGAAGTCGTGTGTGGGAGGGGCGGGAACATTAGGTCCTTGCGACGCATGTTGTTACCTAACGGTGTAAAGAGACTGGAGTTCTGTGTCTGCTGGGGTCTGATAATGAGAGACCACCCCCCTACACCCCCAGCCCTGGGTCACCAAGTGTCCACACCACCCCCCCCCCCCCCCCCCCCCCCCGACCCTGCCCTGCAATGTGAAGGTGCAAATATCACTCCCTACTCTAGGCTCACAAGGTCCAGTCTACACCTCCCCATACAGGTCTACCTGGTAGAGTGTAAGAGGAGGTCCACCATACCTCCACATCCCAATGTCCATGGTACTGTCTGATAGGTGTTCATCAGTGATAGGAGCAGAATTAGGCCATTCGGCCCATTAAGTCTACTCCGCCATTCAAGCATGGCTGATCTCTCTCTCTCTCCCATTCCAGCACAAATGGTGGAGTCTGTCGGAGAGTCTGCACCAGTGCAGTGACCACCAGTGCAGTGACCACCAGTGCAGTGACCACCAGTGCAGTGACCACCAGTGCAGTGACCACCAGTCCAGTGACCACCAGTGCAGTGACCACCAGTGCAGTGCAGTGACCACCAGTGTAGTGGCCACCAGTGCAGTGACCACCAGTGTAGTGACCACCAGTGCAGTGACCACCAGTGCAGTGCAGTGACCACCAGTGCACTGACCACCAGTGTAGTGGCCACCAGTGCAGTGCAGTGACCACCAGTGCAGTGACCACCAGTGCAGTGCAGTGACCACCAGTGCAGTGCAGTGACCACCAGTGCAGTGCAGTGACCACCAGTGTAGTAACCACCAGTGCAGTGCAGTGACCACCAGTGTAGTGACCACCAGCGCAGTGACCACCAGTCTAGTGACCACCAGTCCAGTGACCACCAGTCCAGTGACCACCAGTGCAGTGACCACCAGTCCAGTGCAGTGACCACCAGCACAGTGACCACCAGTGCAGTGACCACCAGTCCAGTGACCACCAGTGCAGTGACCACCAGTGCAGTGACCACCAGTGCAGTGACCACCAGTCCAGTGACCACCAGTGCAGTGCAGTGACCACCAGTGCAGTGACCACCAGTCCAGTGACCACCAGTGCAGTGACCACCAGTCCAGTGACCACCAGTGCAGTGCAGTGACCACCAGTGCAGTGACCACCAGCGCAGTGACCACCAGTCCAGTGACCACCAGTGCAGTGTAGTGACCATCAGTCCAGTGACCACCAGTGCAGTGACCACCAGTCCAGTGACCACCAGTGCAGTGACCACCAGTGCAGTGACCACCAGTGCAGTGACCACCAGTCCAGTGACCACCAGTGCAGTGACCACCAGTGCAGTGACCACCAGTGCAGTGACCACCAGTCCAGTGACCACCAGTGCAGTGACCACCAGTGCAGTGACCACCAGTGCAGTGACCACCAGTGCAGTGACCACCAGTGCAGTGACCACCAGTGCAGTGACCACCAGTGCAGTGACCACCAGTGCAGTGACCACCAGTGCAGTGACCACCAGTGCAGTGACCACCAGTCCAGTGACCACCAGTGCAGTGACCACCAGTGCAGTGCAGGATACCTCCACCCCCAGCAACAATACAATAATACTTTATTAGCCAAGTATGTTTTACAACATACGAGGAATTCCATTTGCCAACTCAGTCGTACAAATAAAAAGGAACAGAACACACAAAATACATTTTAACGTAAACATCCACCACAGTGACTCCTCCACATTCCTCACTGTGATGGAAGTCGAAAAAAAGTTCAGTCTCTTCCCTTCTTTGTTTTCCTGTGGGTTTTCTCCGGGAGCTCCGGTTTCCTCCCACACTCCAAAGACGTACAGGTTTGCAGGTTAATTGGCTTTGGTTAACAAATTGTAAATGGTCCCCAGGGTGCAGGGTGTTGTTGGTTTGTGGTGATCATAGGTCGGCGTAGACCCATCGTGCCAAAGGACCTGTTTCCACGCTGTATCTCAACTTGCAGTGTCTAAATACACAACATAAATGCAGGTTTAATTTAGTTTAGTTTCCTCACGTGAAAAGCTTCTGTTGCGTGCTAACATCAGTCAGCGGAACGCAGTCAGTACAATGAGGCAGCATCTCAGAGCATAGCCTCCCAACCACGTGCCTGCCTTTTCAACTCACTGGATTGGAAGGAACTGCAGATTGAAGCCCCTGTCACACTTCCCCGAGTTACTCACGAATTCTCCCGAGTTTCCCCAAGTTTCCCCAATCCCAAGTTGCTTCAAACTTGGAGAATGTCCGTAGGAGTAAGTAGATATATCGTAGCGGCTCGTAATGCCAGCCGTAGGTACTCGGGGCATCGGGTAAGTTGGGACGTTTTTTCAGCATGTTGAAAAAGTCCACGAGTAAAAAAAAATAGCCCAGAGTACCTACGGGCTAATTCTCTGAGTTTGAATCGAGGGAAAAACTCGGGAAAATTCGTGGTAACTCGGGGAAGTGGGACAGAGGCTTAACTAACTTTCTCCGCAAACTTTCCCCTGAGAAGTCAGGGGAGTCTGAAGAAGGGTCTCGACCCGAAACGTCGCCTATTTCCTTCGCTCCATAGATGCTGCCTCACCCGCTGAGTTTCTCCAGCATTTTTGTCTACCAGCGGAAAGACAATACATGATTACAATCGAGTCGTTCACAGTGTACAGATACAGGGGAAAGGGAATAATCTGAATAACGTTCTTTCTTTTATAAATGGGGGTGGGGGTCACTTTGCATCCTGTGACACACACACACAGTTCAGGTTACGCAGCTGCTGTGGAAAAAAAAAAGAATTACACAGCAATTGCTGCAAAAACTGTCCATTATATGAAGTGCCTGTCACACTTAGCTGAGAGATCTAACGTACAGTCTGTTGAAAAACACCAGTGAGTTGAAGGTTGGCATGAAAAGCTGGAATAACTCAGCGGGTCAGGCATCATCAGGGTGACGTTTCGGGTCTGAAGAAGAAACGTCACCCATTCCTTCTCTCCAGAGATGCTGCCTGTCCCGCTGAGTTACTCCAGCATTTTGTGTCTATCTTCGGTGTAAACCAGCATCTGCAGTTCCTTCCTGCACAAATGGATGAGGCATGCTTTTCCCTTTGAGAATTGTCCCTTTGACAAGCTTTTCCCTTTGAGAATAGGGAAGATTCAAACAAGAGGACATGACTTCAGAATTAAGGGACAGAAGTTTAGGGGTAACATGAGGGGGAACTTCTTTACGCAGAGAGTGGTGGCGGTGTGGAATGAGCTCCCTGTGGAAGTGGTGGAGGCAGGTTCATTGGTATCATTTAAAAATAAATTGGATAGGCATATGGATGAGAAGGGAATGGAGGGTTATGGTATGAGTGCAGGCAGGTGGGACTAAGGGGAAAAAAATGTGTTCGGCACGGACTTGTAGGGCCGAGATGGCCTGTTTCCGTGCTGTAATTGTTATATGGTTATATGTTGGGCTCAGACTGAGTAAAGGGCAGCAGAGGCAGATGAATGAGGGGCAGCTGGATTCCTAACAAAAATAAATTTCGACTTGACTGGCTTGGCATCAGACGAGGTTCCTCGACATCTCCCCAGGGCTCCTGAAGAGAGGCTGATGATCACCATTTACTGGTGATCCACACTCTCATTTCTCCCTGTCACAGCAGCGGATGGAGGGACGTGATATTGCTAATATTATTTATAGATGTTCTTTAAACAGCAACGAGGCACCAAAACCATTTCTGCTGCTTCATGCAAATATTCGCAGGCACAATTTGTTACTGGAGACAGTAGGAAGTATTGAGGCAGGATGAAGGGTCTGGGCACAGCGGGTGGAGCAACTGCCTCACAGCTCCAGCAACCCGGGTTCGATCCTGACTTCAGGAGCTGTCTGTGTGTGTGGAGTTTCCATGTTCTCCCTCGGACTGTGTGTGGGTTGCTCCGGTTTCTTCCCACATTCCAAACTCGTGCGGGTTTGTAGGTTACGGGTGGGCGTTAGACTTTGGAAGGAGTTGATGCAAATGCCTGGAGAATACAACAGGTTGGGTTAGGATTAGTGGCAACAAGTAGAGGTGAACTTCACCAACACACACACATGGAAACTCAACACAATGTTACAGAACAACAGGGGCATATAAACCAGATGGGCAGAGCATGGGTGACCACACTCTGTAGGTTGTGGGACTAATCTGGGCAAGATGTACCTACCATGAGCTCACCCCTGATTAACAAAGACTAGATAGAACACGATAGGGAAAGGTAGTTATTCAACTAGAGGTCCAAACCCAATGGGGCAGAGTGATGGATACAATCAGAATAGATACATAGACAATAGGTGAAGGAGTAGAGGCCATTCGGCCCTTCGAGCCTGCACCGCCATACAAAATTCTTAAGGGGTTGGACAGGCTAGATGCAGGAAGATTGTTCCCGATGTTAGGGAAGTCCAGAACAAGGGGTCACAGCTTAAGGATAAGGGGGAAATCCTTTAAAACCGAGATGAGAAGAACTTTTTTTAACACAGAGAGTGGTGAATCTCTGGAACTCTCTGCCACAGAGGGTAGTTGAGGCCAGTTCATTGGCTATATTTAAGAGGGAGTTAGATGTGGCCCTTGTGGCTAAGGGGATCAGAGGGTATGGAGAGAAGGCAGGTACGGGATACCGAGTTGGATGATCAGCCATGATCATATTGAATGGCGGTGCAGGCTCGAAGGGCCGAATGGCCTACTCCTGCACCTAATTTCTATGTTTCTATGTTTCTAATATGATCATGGCTGATCATCCAAAATCAGTACCCCGTTCCTGCCTTCTCCCTATATCCCTTGATTCCATTAGCCCCAAGAGCTAAATCTAACTCTCTCTTGAAAACATCCAGTGAATTGGCCTCCACTGCCTTCTATGGCAGAGAATTCCACAGATTCACACAACTCTCTGGGTGAAAACGTTTTTCCTCATCTCAGTTCTAAATGGCCGACCCCTTATTCTTAAACACGTGTGTGGCCCCTGGTTCTGGATGTGGGACTGGAGGAATACTGGGAATGTTAAGGAGTTATTGTGGGCAGGTAATGCTTAGTGGGACTAAATGTATTTCAATGTGAAAATCCCAGCGTATTACCTGACAGAAAAGATGAATGACAATCATGGCCACTCTCAATCCTGCTTAGCAGCTGTGATTTATTGACCACATACACCAGACTGCTTGCTGCGCATTCCCATCTATGGAATTGTGAAAATAGGACTCGTCCTGAGGTTCAGTTGACACAAAAACCTGGAGTAACTCAGAGGGACAGGCAGCATCTCCGGAGAGAAGGAACGGGTGACTTTTTGGGTCGAGACCCTTCTTCAGACCGAAGGTGTTTTGGTGTTTTGGTGTTACGATACAGTCCTGGCACACCTGACTGCCCGGTGTGTGAAAGTGCCAAGTTCTAACCATTTGTCTTTGATGCCGCAGAGGGACTGTTACTGAATTAATGACAGATTCTATCACGATTTTCAGTTCCGTCTTGCATCCCCCTAACTAACTGTTTCCACATCACTGTCTGGGAGGAATCAATGTGACCTTTCCCCGCAGAGGAGCTGTATAATCACTTTTTGCTTTTGCAGATCCGGAGCTGTGCAAACAGAGCTGGGACCAGCCTGGATTTTCTAATCACTCTCCTTCCTAATATGAAATCTTCACATGATGAATATTTTCAGAGATGCATGAATATCTGTCCCATCTTTCATTATTCTCTCTGTTGCCTCCCTCCAACCACAGCCACACTCTTGAATATTATTATTTGTCTCTCTCTGCTGTCTTCTGCCCCTTTCCCTTCATCCTACCTCTTCTCCTCTGCTCTCCTCCTCACCCTCTCCTTTATTCTCTTCAAGTGCAAGATCGTCAGACTTTCCCCATTCTCTTCTTACACTCATTTTCTTACTCCAGACTGCGACCTCTTTCTTCACCCTCACTGTGTCGTGCATGGGACCATTGTAGGGTTTGGTGTAGAAGGAACTAACCCTGTTTGTTTCCTGATCTTGCAGGACATTCCCACAGACTAACAACTGCTGTGTTGTGTCCGATCTTGTTGGATAGCCTTTAACAATAATCACAAATCAGACATAATCACTTTCCCCGTCAGAATAACACAAGGAAAATATATATTTCCAAAGACCAAGGCAATTTCTTGGTGGGTAAAACATTAGGCGAGCACATCACATCACGAGATTAAATGGAACACAAATGGGCAAAGTGTTCAGTTGAGTTTATTGTCATGGGTACCGAGGTACAGTGATCAGCTTTTGTTGCCTGCTATCCAGTTAGCGGAAAGACAACACATGATTACAGTCCTACTCGTAAAAGAAAGGTTATATCAACACAAGAGGCTCTCAATGGCTATCATTTCATTGTCCTGTACAGGCAACATTGTCCTAAATGGCAAGAATGTCATTGTCCTGTACAGGGACACATGACAATAAACTCACTTGAACTATCTAATTAGGGCTCTTAAAAATAGCGGAGTCAGGGGATATGGGGAGAAGGCAGGATTGGGGATGATCAGCCATGGTCACATTGAATGGCGGTGCTGGCTCGAAGGGCTGAATGGCCTACTCCTGCACCTGTTGTCTATGTGACTATGAAAACCTCTGCATTTACAATCATCTACAAAGCCAAATGATCTCATGGTTTTTTTAACCTGTGGATTTGAGCTGGAACCATGAGCAGTGGGAATTCGATAGCTTCAAGGGATTTGTTTAATGTTGACAAGATTCAGATCAGGTTAAAGCTGAACTGTTCATTTGGGCACAGACATTCTCAAGCCCGTTCATTCCATCTTTAGACTGGACGGGAAAGACCAGGTTCAGACCCAACGTGCGTTTTGCAGGTCAAGGAAAAAACTGCTCCTCCTTTGGCATCTTTCAAAGTTCATTTGAACTCTCGCAAATGAAAAGGAAATGTCTCCCTCCCCATTCCCAGCCCAGCCTGGCCAATCCTATCCTTGCTGATCTTTCAAACTAATGCCGCAAGATAACAATAAATGTAGCGATCAATCTGACCAGCGTCCATCTGACAGAAATGTCCAGCTTTCAATTATTCCAACAATGACCTATCTGTTATCACTGATGCCAGTTATGTTGGAGTGACTACTCCGATTCTTGTTGTCGTAACTAATTACTTTTACTTCCAGGCCATCCAGAACATTTACAAAGAATCTGAAAGGAACACAATAGACATGTGATTACAATAATGTGCTTATTCCCTTCAGATATCCATCTTGTGTTTGGTTCACAATGTCCTTGTATCACATGTATCTTTCCTTTCTGTCCCTTTGTCCCACCTTCCTCTCTTTCAATTACCCTCTCCCCATCACATGTTCTTCTCCATATCGTTTTTGCATCTCATTTAATTCTTGTATCTATCCAAATCTCTTATCTCTCAACTCTCCTAATTCGCAGTTGTATAACCTTTGGTTCTTTAATAACTAAAGAATTCCTGCAGATAACAAACACACCCTTACTCGAAATATTCTGCATGTGTGGAAAGAGAAATAAGTTCAAAATATGTAGGAGCTAAATTAGGCCATTCAGCCCTTCAATTTTTGGTCCCCTGATTTGATGAAGGACATTCTTGCTATTGAGGGAGTGCAGCGTAGGTTTACAAGGTTAATTCCCGGGATGGCGGGACTGTCATATGCTGAGAGAATGGAGCAGCTGGGCTTGTACACTCTGGAGTTTAGAAGGATGAGAGGGATTCTTATTGAAATACATACGATTGTTAAGGGCTTGGACACGCTAGAGGCAGGAAACATGTTCTCGATGTTGGGGGAGTCCAGAACCAGGGGCCACACAGTTTAAGAATAAGGGGTAGGCCATTTAGAACGGAGACGAGGAAACACTTTTTCTCACAGAGAGTGGTGAGTCTGTGGAATTCTCTGCCTGAAAGGGTGGTGGAGGCAGGCTCTCTGGATACTTTCAAGAGAGAGCTAGATAGGGCTCTTAAAGGTGGTGGAGTCAGGGGATATGGGGAGAAGGCAGGAACGGGGTACTGATTGGGGATGACCAGCCATGATCACATTGAATGGCGGTGCTGGCTCGAAGGGCCGAATGGCCTACTCCTGCACCTATTGTCTATTGTCTATTTACTCATGGCTGATCTATCTTCCCTCCCGACCACATTCTCCTACCCTTTCCCCATGAACCCTGACACCCATATTAATCAAGATCCTATTAATCTCCACCTTAAAAATATCATTGACTTGGCCTCCACAGCCGTCTGTGGCAATCGTTAATGTTTCCCATCAAAAGTCCTTCCTTACAAATAACTTTGTGGCCGACATCTTGAGTGTTTGCAGAATTATTATTTTTTTGTTAATTGGTTCAGCCATTTGCCATCATATCTGGAAAGCAAACTGGAATTGTGGCCGATTCTCATTTAAACTGCTCATCGTACCATTGTCATCTTGGAATCCAGATAACTTTTGTCTTTTCCATTGCAAACCATCTTAAATCTTAAACAAAGTGGACGAGCTTGAGGCTGTCAAGTTGTCAAGTTGTGGAAATTGCAGAGACATGAGATTGAGGAAGGGTCCCTACCCAAAACATCATCCATACCTATTCTCCAGAGATGCTGTCTGACCTGCTGAGTTTCTCCAGCTTTTTATGTCTGTTCTAAACTTCTCCCTTTCTACTCTCAGGCTCTTTATAAATTCATCTTTATCAAAAGAAAACTTCCTGCTCCCTGCAGTCTATTCAATCAATATTATGGATCATCAGACCTTTCTTCCCAATAATGTGTTGTTGAACATCATTAAAGGTGTTCTACTCTCTGCCAATGTTCTCTTGGCTTGATTATTTATTGAGTTTGTTCTTTCTAAACAAATCAACAAAATCCTTTGCCTTACATCACCCCTGTCTCTACTTTCCTGTTCTGCTTGAATGTTGTGTTCTCCAAAGTTAATACTCTTCCTAATCTAGAATTGCTAGAGTCATAGGTTGTGGAAACAAGTCCTGCTTCTCAGCCTGACCATGTCAGCCAAGATGCCCCATCTAGGAGTCTGAAGAATGGTCTCGACCCGAAACTATCTAAATGGCGTTGTACTATCTAAATAGCGTCAAGTTGGGAAAAGGGGAAGTACAACGGGATCTGGGGGTCCTTGTACATCAGTCTATGAAAGTAAGCATGCAGGTACAGCAGGCAGTGAAGAAAGTGAATGGCATGTTGGCATTTATAACAAGAGGAATCGAATATAGGAGCAAAGAGGTCCTTCTGCAGTTGTACAAAACCCTAGTGAGACCACACCTGGAGTATTGTGTGCAGTTTTGGTCCCCTAATTTGAGGAAGGACATTCTTGTTATTGAGGGAGTGCAGCGTAGGTTTACAAGGTTAATTCCCGGGATGGCGGGACTGTCGTATGCTGAGAGAATGGAACGGCTGGGCTTGTACACTCTGGACTTTAGAAGGATGAGAGGATATCCCGCTGAGCTTCACCAGCATTTTTGGCTGCCCCATCTACACTAGTTCCACCTGCCCACATTTGGCCCACATCCCTCTAAACCTTTCCTATCCATGCACCTGTCCAAATGTATTTTAAATGTTGTTCTAGTCCCAGCTTCAACTTCACCATCAGGCAGCCTGTTCCATACACCCACCACCCTCTGGATGAAAAAGTTGCCCTTCAGTTTTGTTTTGCATGCAATCCAGGCAAACTCGACAATGCCACACATAAATACAATTAAACCAACCTCATGTACAATAGGTAGAGTGAAGGGAATGATACGGAGTGCAGAATAGAGCTCTCACCATTGTAATGCACCAATTACAGAGACAATGTCATAAGGAATAGGAGTAGAATTAGGCCATTCGGCCCATCTTAATGCTTCTCTAACGCTTCTTTGAACGTGACCCGATGATAGACGTTAAAGCTGGAGTAACTCAGCAGCTCAGGCAGCATAGAAACATAGAAAATAGGTGCAGGAGTAGGCCATTCGGCCCTTCGAGCCTGCACCACCATTCAATATGATCATGGCTGATCATCCAACTCAGTATCCCATCCCTGCCTTCTCTCCATACCCCCTGATCCCTTTAGCCACAAGGGCCACATCTAACTCCCTCTTAAATATAGCCAATGAACTGTGTGGCCTCAACTACCTCCTGTGGCAGAGAGTTCCACAGATTCACCACTCTCTGTGTGAAAAATGTTTTTCTCGTGGCTGATCTATCTCTCGATCCTAACCCCATTCTCCTGCCTTCTCCCCATAACTCCCTGACACCCGCACTAATCAGGAATCTATCTATCTCTGCCTTAAAAATACCCATTGACTTGGCCTCCACAGCCTTCTGTGGCAAAGAATTCCACAGATTCACCACCCTCGGGCTAAATAGATTTCTCCTCATCTCCTTCCTAAAAGAACGTCGTCCCACACTCCGAAGACGTACAGGTTTGTAGGTTAATTGGCTTGGTGAGAATGTAAACTGTCCCTGGTGTGTGTAGGATGGTGTTAGTGTGCGGGGATCGCTGGTCGGCGCGGACTCGATGGGCCAAAGGGCCTGTTTCTGCGCTGTATCTCTAAACTAAACTAAACTACACTTGAATGGAGTATACTCACCTGGTCTCCACCTATTTAGGCAACTGTATCACTTTCCTGTACTCACACCCCATTGACTCTAATCATCCCCCAGAAAAACCATGAAGGACATTTCTTCAATACATGCTACATGGTCCCAAACCATCAGACATTTACAACTGCAACAATCCAACGCTTTGGAATTCCCTCCCTGTCTAATGTCTAAATTATGATGCACCTTAAAATCTCTCTCTTTAACCAAGCTCTGAGCTAATAGATAGTTTGCCTTGATATCTCCTGTCTCCGCGCCAAACTTTGTTAATAAAACATTTATGAAACACCTTTGGGTATTCAATGATAAAGATGCAATAAAAGTATATGTTGCACTTAATGTTGTCCAAGCACGCTAACACATCTGGTATTCTGCCTCCTTGCACTTCCATCTACTTACCAGTCCTGTGTCTCCTCTTTGTAAAACATTCTCTCTGATCTTGCCCCCCCCCACCCCCCTCTCTCTTTCCCTCTCCCCACCCCCACCCTGAATATCAACTGGCATCTCTGCTGAGTGGTTTATTGCTATGAATTGATTTCATAATAGCAATATCGCTAAGTGCATGTGTAATTTAACAAAGCAGTAATGTTCCAGCATTTTATCAATATTAACAATTAATATTTTACTTCAATAACCAGGATGCAGACTCCCTGTCTCAGATTTGTATAGATCTTCAATTTCAATTCAAGTCCAAGTGCCTGTTTTTTATCCTTTCCATATCACTTGTGTGTGTGTGTGTGTTTGTCCTGGTGGACTGGGATGATGCTGGGAATTGGAATATGCTCCCTCCCCCCTCTGCCCACGCCCGCTCTGAGGTCACATTCCTGCCACTGTGTATGGTTTGCCCTGTTGCCTTCCTCTCCACCATCTCCAGCCAGTTGTCATATCAAGCCTGAGGTCGGACAGCACCATTGAGTTCCGCTGGTAGTGCCACAATAATATATTGGTTATGGATGAAATATAACCTCGATAACAATGATGCTGTCTGAACAAGGCAGTGGAAACAAAGAGAAAAACATTAACACTGGCCACACAATGGTAAATATGTAATAATGTGCCACGCATAGAATAACTCACACAGAGTTATTTCACACAGAGTTTTTTCACACAGAGAGTGGTGAATCTCTGGAACTCTCTGCCACAGAAGGTAGTTGAGGCCAGTTCATTGGCTATATTTAAGAGGGAGTTAGATGTGGCCCTTGTGGCCAAGGGGATCAGAGGGTATGGAGAGAAGGCAGGTACGGGATACTGAGTTGGATGATCAGCCATGATCATATTAAATGGCGGTGCAGGCTCGAAGGGCCGAATGGCCTACTCCTGCACCTAATTTCTATGTTTCTATGTTTCTCACCAAAAATGTAATAACATCATTAAACATGTTCCCTTAAGACATTGGAGCAGAAACATAGAAACATAGAAAATAGTTGCAGGAGTAGAGGCCATTCGGCCCTTCGAGCCTGCACCGCCATTCAATATGATCATGGCTGATCATCCAACTCAGTATCCCATCCCTGCCTTCTCTCCATACCCCCTGATCCCTTTAGCCACAAGGGCCACATCTAACTCCCTCTTAAATATAGCCAATGAACTGTGTGGCCTCAACTACCTTCTGTGGCAGAGAATTCCACAGATTCACCACTCTCTGTGTGAAAAATGTTTTTCTCATCTCGGTCCTAAACCGACGTAATATTCAGCCCATCAAGTCCACTCCACCATTCAATCATGGCTGATCTATTTTCCCCTCTCAACCCCATTCTCCTGCCTTCTCCCCATAACCTTTGACGCTCTCCCTCATCAAGAATCTATCTCCACCTTAAAAATACCAGTGTCTTGGCCTCCACAGCCGTCTGTAGCAAGGAATTCCACAGATTCCCTTCATACAGTATCTAATCCAAGATATACCTGCCCTAGGTAACTGTGAAGGATATTAACTGATTGAATCTATGCTGTGCCTGAAGGATTTAGATTTCACACTGTACAGGTGTCCTTGTTCCCGATCTAACTTTATAACAGTTGGCCTGTTGATAGCACACAGCAGAAGAAAATTAAGTAGGTTTATCATGGTCAAGCCATCAGGTTTAGTTTAGAGATACAATGCGGAAACAGGCCCTTCGGCCCACCGAGTCCGTGCCGACCAGCGATCCCCGCACACTAACACTATCCTACACCCACTAGGAACAATTTTAACATTTACCAAACCAATTTACCTACACACCTGTACGTCTTTGGAGTGTGGGAGGAAACCGAAGATCTCGGAGAAAACTCACACAGGTCACGGGGAGAGCGTGCAAACTCCGTACAGACAGCACCCGTAGTCGGCATCGAACCCGGGTCTCCGGCGCTGCATTCGCTGTAAGGCAGCAACTCTACCGCTGCGCCACCGTGACTGCCCCGTGAATCTGTTGCATTCACAATGGACATTCATAGGCCAGGGTTCATGGCACTGAGTTTGGACAGTACACAAGACCATAGGGGTAATATGAGGGGGAACTTCTTTACTCAGAGAGTGGTAGCGGTGTGGAATGAGCTTCCAGTGGAAGTGGTGGAGGCAGGTTCATTGGTATCATTTAAAAATAAATTGGATAGGCATATGGATGAGAAGGGAATGGAGGGTTATGGTATGAGTGCAGGCAGGTGGGACTAAGGGGAAAAAAAGTTGTTCGGCACGGACTTGTAGGGCTGAGATGGCCTGTTTCCGTGCTGTAATTGTTATATGGTTATGAGTTAACACTTCAGATGCTCAACCATTCACTGTTCAATAACATCTACTGAGCTTCCATCTCAATACCATATCAATATCAGGAATGAGTGGGTCAACCTACGATGAGCGTTTGTCGGCACTGGGCTTGCACCCGCTGGAGTTTAGAAGAATGAGGGGGGGGCCTCATTGAAATGTACAGAATAGCGAAAGGCTTGGATAGAGTGGATGTGGAGAGGTGGGAGAGTCTAGGACTAGAGGTCACAGCCAAAGAATTAAAGGACGTTCTTTTAGGAAGGAGATGAGGAGAAATCTCTTTAGTCATAGGGTGGTGAATCTGTGGAATTCATTGCCACAGAAGGCTGTGGAGGCCAAGTCAGTGGATATTTGTAAGGCAGAGATAGACAGATTTTTGATTAGTACGGGTGTCAGAGGTTATGGGGAGAAGGCAGGAGAATGGAGTTAGGGAGGAATGATATATCAGCCATAATTGAATGGTGGGGTAGACTTGATGGGCCGAATGGCCTAATTCTACACTTATCACATGACCTTATGCTATGGATTGTGAACAGCTGGCTCCATCACCACTGCCCATATTAAACCACAACTGGTCACCCTAATCAATTTATTCCCAACCTGTGATTTTGTTCAATGTCCAATCCTCTCCCTATATCAACTAATTAACTCCAGCCTCATGTGTGCTCCTATCTTGGTCATCGTCCGATGGAGAATTTAATTGAACACGTTCCAAATATACACCACCTCCACTGGTTCGCCCTTATCTATTCCAGCCACACCTGCAATTAAGTAAGTAAGTATGTTTATTGGCCAAGTATTCACATACAAGGAATTTGCCTTGGTGCTCCGCCCACAACTAACAACATGACACACAGTGACAGTTACGAATGACTCAGAAAACACTAAACATTAATAATAATAAAACATTAATGATAAAACACCATAGAAATCCAGCAGATGAATCAAACATGGTTTATATTCATAAATCCGTTAGCTCTGCTCAATTTAATTTTCTTTTCTAAGTGTTGCAAATTATATTATTGATTCCAGCATTTTCCTTACCATTGATCTCAGGATAACAGATCAGAAGTTCCCCGTCTCACTCTCCTTCTGATCTTAAATAACGGGGTCAATTTTGCTACTTTCCCACCATCTACAAGAAACATTTCCAAAATCTGTAGAACTTGGGAAGATGGCAATCAAAGCATGTGTTATCTTTAAAGCCACCGGTGTTTCAGTGACATCTCCTCATTCTTCCGAACTCGACTGTAAGCAAGTTTTGTACACCAACCTGGTCTACCCAATCTTTCATAAGATCATCCCACCATCCCAGGAATTAGTCTGGTGTTCTACATCAAATCTATTTTTCTTAAGTAAGGAAATCAACACTTCACACCATATGATACATGTGGTCTCACCAAGCCCCTATATAATTGCAGGACACCCTTGCTTCTGTATTGACAACCTCCAGCAGTGAAGACCCATGTACCAACTCCTTTCTTAACTAAGGTAGACAAAAGTGCTGGAGAAACTCAGCGGGTGCGGCAGCATCTATGGAGCGAAGGAAATAGGCAACGTTTCAAGTCAAGTCGTCAAGTCAAGTCAAGTCAAGTTTATTTGTCACATACACATACGAGATGTGCAGTGAAATAAAAGTGGCAATGCTCGCGGACTTTTGTGCAAAAGACAAACAACAAAACAACCAAACTAATTATAAACACAATCATAACACACATATTCTTATTCATAATAAATAATAGAAGGAAAAACGTTCTGTAGAGTTAGTCCCTGGTGAGATAGGCGTTTACAGTCCGAATACAGTCCGAAGGGCCAAAACCCTTCTTCAGACTGATGGAGGATGAGGGAGGGCGGGGAGAAGAAAGGAAAAGGGAAGAGGAGGAGCCCGAGGGCTGAGGGAGAGCTGAGAGGGGAGGAGACAGCAAGGGCTACAGGAAATTGGAGAATTCAATGTTTATGCCACTAGGGTGCAGACTGCCCAAGGTGTTGTTTCTCCAATTTCCAGTGGAGCTCACTCTGGCCATGGAGGAGCACAACCTCCTGTGTTATCTACATGCTACACCTATATGTTTGCTTTCAGTGACTAATGTACAAGACTAATGTCCAGGTCATTCATGCTGTACATCAATAGTTCCTCATCCTGCACCAGTTAAATTATATTCTGTGTTTAGTCATCTTAACATTTACCCACACTATACTGCATCTATACTCACAGCTTAAGGATAAGGGGGAAATCCTTTAGAACCGAGATGAGAAGAACTTTTTTCACACAGAGAGTGGTGAGTCTCTGGAACTCTCTGCCACAGAGGGTAGTTGAGGCCAGTTCATTGGCTATATTTAAGAGGGAGTTAGATGTGGCCCTTGTGGCTAAGGGGATCAGGGGGTATGGAGAGAAGGCAGGTACGGGATACTGAGTTGGATGATCAGCCATGATCATATTGAATGGCGGTGCAGGCTCGAAGGGCCGAATGGCCTACTCCTGCACCTAATTTCTATGTTTCTCTGTTTCTATCTACCATGAGTTAGCACATGTATTCCACCTGCCTAAATCATCTTGAAGCCTCTTTGCATCAAATGAATGCACAATCCCATCCAGTTTTGTGCAGTGGATATATTTAGAAATATCCCATTTAGTTCCTTCACTTATATCATTGATTGAGATTAGCCGTCTAGTTTCCAATTATCTTACGATAGAATACTCAGCCCACTATCCCAGCACACTCAATCTCAGGTTTTCTCCACAATTATTGAGTTTGAACAGCTGTAGTTCAGTTCGTCATTAGACGAAAGTTGTAGACTCTTGGTCTCACTCTTCAGCATCGTGAGTTTGCACAGTGTCAGTCTTGTACTCACATTGGTAACCAATGTATTGAGTTGGGGACTTTTCTATTCTACAGTGTAGTGAGTATGTAGTCAGTCCAGCTGTCCACTGTGGATATAAAGAACTGCAGATGCTTTTTTTAAAAGACAAAGTGCTGGAGTAACTTAGCGGGTAAGGCATTCCTGGAGATCATGGATAGGTGACCTTTCTTCAGTCTTCTTCTGAAAATTGATTTATAAGACCCAACTCATTTATCCACATTCTCCACAGATGCTGCCTGACCCGCTGAGTTACTCCAGCACTCTGTGAAACGTCACCTATCCATGTTCTCCACAGATGCTGCCTGACCCACTGAGTTATGGTGCAGCAGCATCTATGGAACGAAGGAAATAGGCAACGTTTCGGGTCGAAACCCTTCTGGAAATAGGCAACGTTTCGGGCCGAAACCCGGAAGGGTTTCGACCCGAAACGTTGCCTATTTCCTTAGCTCCATAGATGCTGCTGCACCCGCTGAGTTACTCCAGCACTCTGTGAAGCGTCACCTATCCATGTTCTCCACAGATGCTGCCTGACCCGCTGAGTTACTCCAGCACTCTGTGTGACTTATTCAGCTGTCCAAATGCACTAGTTTGCATTATCTAGTCCAATCCTTAGGATATTGAGTATGACAGTCTCTGTCTACAACAAAGTCTTTATCCAGTTCTCATTGCCTTGATGTTAGGCAGGCTGAGCAGTGTCTCTCAAACTGGTTTGCTGGATCCTGGATAGTTAAGATCCTCAATGGACACAAAATGCTGGAGTAACTCAGCGGGACAGGCAGCATCTCTGTATAGAAGGAATGGGTGACGTTTCGGGTCGAGACCCTTCTTCAGCTAAATCCTCACGGTCTTTGCTGGACAGCCACAGTCTGATACGTTGCAGTTAGTATTTTGTGTTGGGTCTCACTTGGCAGAATGCTACGTCAATGCAGAAACCTGTTCTTATTCCCAGTCTGGGAACCGTATTAAATGCGTATGGGTTGAGATATATTGACAAGTGTCTGAAGAGGTGCCTTTTGGCTGAGAATGGAACAAAAGCGTTCTTGAGAAATTTCACATCTACTATAACCAAACCTTTTTATTCCTTCACTCATTGTTACACAGAGCAATGTTCCATTTCTCAGTATCAGTCCTCTCTCCCTCTCTCTCTCTCCCTCTCTCCCTCTCCCCCTCTCTCCCTCTCTCCCTCTCTCTCCCTCTCCCTCTCTTCTCCCTCTCCCTCTTTCCCTCCTTCCCTCCCTCCCACTCCCTCTCTCTCCCTCTCTCCCTCCCTCCCTCTCTCCCTCTCCCCCTCTCTCCCTCTCTCCCTCTCTCTTCCTCTCTCCCTCTTCCTCTCTCCCTCTGTCTCTCCCTCTCTCTCTCTCCCTCTCTCTCCCTCTCTCCCTCTCTTCCTCTCTCCCTCTCTCCCTCTCTCCCTCTCTCTCTCTGTGTGATCGTTGCATCATTTTCAATTCTTTATGGCTTGTGAACATTTTTCTGCATTTCACAAGAAAAAATACATTTGGGATTGTGACCGATGTATTAAAAGCCTGAAACACATCTGTACATTAGGCACCCAACTATTAACTATAGGTTATATACCTGTGTTGCAGAATGATTTAGATGTCAACAATGCAATGTTGATTGCAATATTATGCATTATCATATACCCATATGTATTGATGTTTTTATTGTCTGTTTTTTGTACAATAGAATCTGTTTTAAAGTACTGCACATTATTATATGCAATATTCACGAGTCACTATTGAAGGATAGTACAATCCATCAGTCGACACACAATCTACTGCAGTGTTACGATTTGTCACATCAGTGGAAAGCAGAATGATGTAGACCAATGTGGATTGTCTATGTTTATATGCCTGGACCTGAACCTTCTGCAGGCTTACTGCTCCCTGTAGAAGTGCGAATGCCCAATACAAGGGGACATGTTTCTCCTCCAAATCACGCAGTAGAACCAGGCAACCAGTTAGCGACCTGACTTAGAGTTACAACCCCCATCTGGTTTGCTCATCACCCTTTCTCCTGTTACGACAATGTGTGAAGTGCTGCATTCATCATTCCATCATCACTTAGTCTCTGCATTTCCTTGCCAATAAAACTCTTCTCTCCTTAATTTGGAAATATTCCATCTCCTCTCCTGGTGTACACTTCACTTTGCGTTTACCTCCCCATACTCCTCTGTATGAAATGTTTAAATTATCTCACTCTAGAAACCACATCTCCTCACATTATCCAGTTCTGCCCTTCACTTGCAAATCAACTTTTCTCAACAGCTTTCTCATCTGTTTGATTCTCAGATCCAGCAACTCAGCCTTCCATCATTAAATTGCATTCCAAATACTCTCTCTGCCTTATGGAATTCTTGGTCCATTGCCTGATAACCAATCCCATGTTTTAACCATTTGCCATTGGTTGTTCTCTAGTAGCGATTACTGCCCATATTACTTCCATTCTCTTTCTTCTTCTCCCATTGTCTATATTTTATCCCATGGACTATTAGTTCATGAGCCTCCTAGTAACTTCTCCATCAGTGTCTATCCATTCATTGACTATTGAGTTACAAACTCATTTTCCTGTAGACAATCTTCTGATTTACCATCAGTTTCCAGCCACTAGTCAGATCTCCATGCTCCACTCATTACACTCACTCCCGGCCAACATTGGACTTCCTCCATTATCCATTAGACTCATTGCCCATCATCCTGGGATTATTCTCATAGACCTCCTCTGCAACCTCTCCAATGCTAGCCCATCCTTCCTCAGATATGGGGCCCAAAACTGTGTACACAATACTCCCAATGAGATCCAATGAGTTGGCCATTCCTCCCACTAGTATCTGATCGTGGACTCCATCTATTGCTCCTCAGACTTTGCCTATGATGCATCTTGCATTGCCCATTCATCTCTGCCCATTAGGGCCACCACAGCATCACTAAAATCCTCCCATTACAAGGCTTTGCTTGGCCTTGATTCTCCTCCTCTTCCCCAATACACATTCACTTCCCATTAAATGTTGCACAGGAATAGGTGACGTTTTGGGTCAAGATCCTTCTTCGTCTGAAGAAGGGTCTCGACCCGAAACGTCACCTATTCCATCGCTCCATAGATGCTGCCTCACTCGCTGAGTTTCTCCAGCATGTTTGTCTACCTTCGATTTTTCCAGCATCTGCAGTTCTTTCTTAAACACTTTGCTTTAGATCTGTCCTATATATCCAGACTGTTTTACTATCCATCTCATTAGCTGGTGCTCACTCACTAACCTGTTAGAATCACTGTGCATCATGCCTGTCATGTTGGTCTGATGTAGATGCCATACAAAGCTATGGTAGTGTGAACCTTACTGAGTTTGAAGTACCCGTGGAACAGAAGATAAGACACAAGAAGCTGGAGTAACTCAGAGGGTCAGACAGCATCTCTGGAGAGAAGGGAATAGATGACATTTCGGGTCGGGACCCTTATTCAAAAGAGTCTCAACCCGAAACATCATCTATTCCGTTTCTCCAGAGATGTTGTCTGACCTGATGAGTTACTCCGGCTTTTTGTGTCTATTTGCAGATTAGCTGTTTTGTTAGTTAGTTTAGTTTATTGTCACGTGTACCGAGGTACAGTGAAAAGCTTTTGTTGCGTGCTAACCAGTCAGCGGAAAGACAATACATGATTACAATCGATCCATTTATTGTGTACAGATACATGATAAGGGAAACTGAATCTGTTTTGGATTTTGGAATTCGGAAAATGAATCTGTTGCCAAAAGTCAAACAATAACTTAATCTCTTAGATCAAACGTGAAGTGGTTATGAAGGCACAGGCATAAGACCATGGATAATGCATGGGTTTTATCACTCAGGAGAGGCAATGAAACACCAAACAGTTGGTGTGAAAGTGACAAATGAGAAATCCCAGATGTCACTGGAGGATGGCATCATGGATTTTTAAAAAGGGCAATGATTCTGACATCAACCAACAAACACCATGTGTGCATGTCCTACCATCATATCAAACAAATCAGCTCCTTAACTGGTTAGCAATGGTTAGAGTAGCCCCAAGCATCACTGGTTGCCAACTGATCATACGATGGGAGATAATGGCTTGCTCAGAAGTCCAATAGGATTAACTGTTGATGTAGAGTGTAAAGTGAGATGCAGAGCTCTGTCTGGGTACATGGGCACAAATGTAACTTTTATTAATGGATCTTGTTTCATTCAGTCAAAGTAGGTAATGAATGGCTCAGTCCTCAATTCCAGACGGCCCTGTTATTTTTCCACCTGTTCTCATTTAACCAAATCGTGTCATCATTTTTCCAAGGAATTGTGAAATGTGACTTGTCAAGTCTGTGGAGATCCCGGCCTCTCCTACTAACCCCTTTCTCTCAGTTAAAACTGTGTAACAATCTACTGGCTACCAATATTAGTTCTGCACAAGATTGCTGTTGAGTTCTGGGAGTTGATGGATATTCAACGAGAACAAAAAAAACCAATTTCATTATTCCATGACAGGTTTGTTCAAATCGCCAACATTAAAAAAAAAAACAGAAAAGTTATACCACTGGTTGCAGTGCTCGGAAAAATGTTAATCTATTTTCTCTTTTTTCTTGTACTTTTCACTCTGTCTCTTCCGATGCTTAAATAGAAGTGGATCAAAAAGGTAAAGCTATAACATACACAGTTCCAACCCCAACACTTTGTTTTTTGTACCTATATAATTGTTTATCACCTTATCCCCCTTTCTCTGGTGTGCTGGCCCTAACAGGGGCTCATGTGTTGCCACAAATTAATTCTGAGTCTATCTATCTCAACCTGTAACTAGCTGTCATTAGCCTGAATTCACATACCTAACATGGGGACATCAGTAAGTGTAAACGTCGTTCGGGATATGTTGTTTTACCTCCGTAGGGATATTTCTTTCCCATGGGAGCTTCAATGTGTCCATAAATGCCATCTGCCTGATTTTTTATCTAGTGCCTTTTCATGTTTCCCCATAGCAACCAGGTTTCCTGGGCTGCCTTACTTGCTGCCTACTCTCTCTTGCTTTTTGCAATCTTCCTTATAACACCTGTATTCGTTGTTTATCTATGATTTTGGTTCCTTTGTTTAGTTCCATGTGCATTGACTCGACCAGATGCAAGATTGAATTCATCCATTTATTTATTTACTGTTCCGAAACTTTATTTTTTTTTAAAAGGACATTTTTTTTGTTTAAAGTATTTTTGAGGGGAAAAGAAAGACAAAGGGACCTTTACAAAAAAAAACGATGTGGTGTCTTGATGCTGGGTGCAGTCACGAGATGCAGCCATGATGTGATATTCTGACTACTTTTGATGTGAGCTGGGGTTCAATGAGGGATGAATTGTAATCGCAGCGGAATTTTGCTGCCTCTTAAAAGGGGTGGAATTAAGTGGGAACATGGCTTCATTGCTAACCAACTTCTCAAGAGTGTTGTCATCTGTTCCAGCCTGCATCTCACTTTATACTCTGGGTCTATTGGGCATCATAAAGCTACAGGTGGGAGTCAGTTACAAGACTGTGGCTCGATTAACTTGGGCAGCCTCCAGAGATCTAAAAAATCAAATGTCTTATAGCTCCTTGAATGTCCTCAACTCAACCCAAAAGTGCTTGGCAGACAATGAAAATAATTTCAAAATTCAGTCACACTGGCAAAATGTTGGAATTTCAACAGGGCAATTTGCACACAGGAAGCTCTGACAGACAGATATGTGATTACATCTGTGTCCCCTGTTCTAGGTATCTTGGGGGAAATATGCCATTACTATCAGGAGGAGAAAATAGTGCCTCAGTTGAACATCACCATCAAAAATATCAGAGCAGCACTCAGAATGCAGAGACAAAGAACTGCAGATGTTGTTAGATACACAAAGGGACAAAGTGGTGGTGTTACCCATGTTTGCTTTAGTTTAGTTTAGAGATACAGCGCAGAATCAGGCATTTTGGCCCACTGAGTCCGCACCGACCAGCGATCCCCGCACATTAACACTATCCTACACACACAAGGGACAATTTACACTCATACCAAACTCACAAACCTGTACGTCTTTGGAGTGTGGGAGGAAACCGAAGATCTCGGAGAAAATCCACGCAGGTCACGGGGAGAATGTACAAACTCCGTACAGACAGCACCCGTAGTCGGGATCGAACCCGGGTCTTGAGGCAGCAACTCCACCGCTGGTCAGGAGGCATCTCTCGAGAACATGGATAGGTGACGTTTCAGGGCGAGACCTGAAGCACCATCTATCCATGTTCTCCACAGATGCTGCCTGACCCGCTGAGTTACTCCAGCACTCTGTGAAACATCACCTATCCATGTTCTCCACAGATGCTGCCTGACCCACTGAGTTACTCCAGCACTCTGTGAAACGTCACCTATCCATGTTCTCCACAGATGCTGCCTGACCCGCTGAGTTACTCCAGCATTTTGTGTCTGTATTTGCTTGAGGCTGTTGTGTTATGATGACTTGTCACATGTTTGTTTGTGCAACTCCACAAGGCAGAGCACATCGTCAGCTTGGCATACATTAGTTCATCTCTCCCCTTCAGTTATTTAACCTGGGCAATCCATTCTCCAAATTCACAGAGATCCTCCCACTCAGCATCTCCCCGTGAATCCCACACTTCCCTCCGCTCCTTGAGTTGCCAGCATGCCCATGGTATCCAGAGTACCTGTACAGAGCTGGCAGTCTACTAACGCTGTTAACTCATTCTCGGAGCACAGGCTCTCCAGAGAAACTCAAGCAGCGAATGGTTGCTCAATGCTTCATGTCCCCAAATGCACCACCATCTGGTCCTTACGTTTCCAGTCCCTTTCAATGCTAATAATACCATCCAGTCAGAAAATACTAAGTGTTTTCACGTATTAGAGTACAGAGGAGATTTACTAAAATGTTGCCTGCGTTTCAACAACTACCTTACAGAGATAGGTTGAATAAGTTAGGTCTTTATTCTCTGGAGCGCAGAAGGTTAAGGGGGGACTTGATAGAGGTCTTTAAAATGATGAGAGGGATAGACAGAGTTGATGTGGACAAGCTTTTCCCTTTGAGAATAGGGAAGATTCAAACAAGAGGACATGACTTCAGAATTAAGGGACAGAAGTTTAGGGGTAATATGAGGGGGAACTTCTTTACTCAGAGAGTGGTAGCGGTGTGGAATGAGCTTCCAGTGGAAGTGGTGGAGGCAGGTTCATTGGTATCATTTAAAAATAAATTGGATAGGCATATGGATGAGAAGGGAATGGAGGGTTATGGTATGAGTGCAGGCAGGTGGGACTAAGGGGAAAAAAAAAATTGTTCGGCACGGACTTGTAGGGCCGAGATGGCCTGTTTCCGTGCTGTAATTGTTATATGGTTATATGGTTATTATACACACAATTCCGCATTCCCTTAAAGTTCCCTTAGAGTCAACAGTAAAAAGTTGAAATTCGAAGGTACTGTCCACTCCGCTGCAAATAAATAGTTGCCCAAAACCTAAATTATTGTCTGTGCATCAGCTTAGGAAATGCAACAGGGAGAGAGTTCACAACCTGTAACAATAGCTCTTGATTTAATTCAGGTTTTGTTGAAAAGATGAGCAATTCTCTTGGACCAATCTGCCAGATTGTCCTGGAATATTTATTCCCTGTTCCTCAAGCAACAAGGTTCACTCAGCTGCGATGCCAACTGTTTGAAAAGAGTTCTGGGCTGTTTCAAATCCCCAGCAATATGTCAAAGCCAACACTTCTGGTATCTCAGAAGTAAAAAAAAACACAGGATGCTTTAAATCAGAAATATAAACATGTTGATGTTGCGAATGCAGGCAGCATCTGTAGAGACACAACAGTGTGAATGTTTGAGGTTGATGGCCTTATCCTAGAACTGATGCATGATTTATTAGTCCAAACAGGATTCCAGAGAAAGTTAGAAAGAAGGAACTGCAGATGGAAAAAAAGACACAAAGTACTGGAGTAACTCAGCACGTCAGGAAGCATGTCTGGAGAAAATGGATAGGGTTGGGACCCTTCTTCAGATTCAAGTCTCAGTCCCAACCCAAACGTCATCTATCCATGTTCTCCACAGATGCTTCCTGCCACACTAAGTTACTCCAGCACTCTGTGTGTCTTGTTTGTGGAGAGAAAGTGAGCAGTGTTTTCTACAGATGCTCCATGAATATCTGTTGCGAGGTAAAAATCATTTCCACCTGCAGACAACTTCTGTAATAGAACATAGGTGTTAATTTTACGCCCTGGAGACGGGAAGGATGGCCCGAAATGTAACCAGTTGGCAGCCCTGCTAATATCCTCAAGGGATTCAGCCATCGTTAGTTCTAATCTTAACAGGGGAGGATTTCTCACTACTCTTTGACAGGAGATGTTTGGCTTCCAAGGGGCTTTGTCCTCCTACTAGTGCCAAGGACCATGCTTCTGGATGATAAAGGGGTCAACAATGCAGGATGAGAATGCCACAACTGGAGCAGCGGTAGAGTTGCTGCCTCACAGCGCCAGAGACCTGGGTTCGATCCTGACTACGGGTGCTGGCTGTACGGAGTTAGAAACATAGAAACATAGAAAATAGGTGCAGGAGTAGGCCATTCGGCCCTTTGAGCCTGCACCGCCATTCAATATGATCATGGCTGATCATCCAACGCAGTATCCTGTACCTGCCTTCTCTCCATACCCCCTGATCCCTTTAGCCACAAGGGCCACATCTAACTCCCTCTTAAATATAGCCAATGAACTGTGGCCTCAACTACCCTCTGCGGCAGAGAGTTCCAGAGATTCACCACTCTCTATGTGAAAAAAGTTCTTCTCATCTCGGTTTTAAAGGATTTCCCCCTTATCCTTAAGCTGTGACCCCTTGTCCTGGACTTCCCCAACATCGGGAACAATCTTCCTGCATCTAGCCTGTCCAACCCCTTAAGAATTTTGTAAGTTTCTATAAGATCCCCTCTCAATCTTCTAAATTCTAGAGAGTACAAACCGAGTCTATCCAGTCTTTCTTCATAAGACAGTCCTGACATCCCAGGAATCAGTCTGGTGAACCTTCTCTGCACTCCCTCTATGGCAATAATGTCCTTCCTCAGATTTGGAGACCAAAACTGTACGCAATACTCCAGGTGTGGTCTCACCAAGACCCTGTACAACTGCAGTTTGCACGCTCTCCCCGTGACCTGCGTGGGTTTTCTCCGACAACTTCGGTTTCCTCCCACACTCCAAAGACGTGCAGGTTTGTAGGTTAATTGGCTTGGTATAAATGATTTTTTTAATTTGGATTTAGTGTAGGATAATGTTAATGTGCGGGGATCGCTAGTCGGTGCGGAACACGATGGGCCGAAGGGCCTGTTCCTGTGCTGTATCTCTAAACTAAAGAGGGACTTAGATTTAGCTCTTAGGGCTAACGGAATCAAGGGATATGGGGAGAAAGCTGGAACGTGGTAGTGATTTTGGATGATCAGCCATGATCATATTGAATGGTGGTGCTGGCTCGAAGGGCCGAATGGCCTACTCCTGCACCTATTTTCTATGTTTCTAAAGTAAACTTGAACCTCTGATGTCCACATTTAGAAAGCAGGGTCCCAATGGGAGACTCTTGGGTGCTTCAGGGGCAGACATAATGAGGACATATCCTATGGACTTGCATCCCACATTCACTGTGGCTCCCAACATTCATTTATGTACTGTGTTTAAGAAGGAACTGCAGATGCTGGAAAATCGAAGGTACACAAAAAAGCTGGAGAAACTCAGCGGGTGCAGCAGCATCTATGGAGCGAAGGAAATAGGCAACGTTTCGGGCCGAAACCCTGAAGGAAATAGGCAACGTTTCGGGCCGAAACCCTTCCGGGTTTCGGCCAGAAACGTTGCCGATTTCCTTCGCTCCATAGATGCTGCTGCACCCGCTGAGTTTCTCCAGCTTTTTTGTGTACCTTCATTTATGTACTGCTGTGTGAACTTGTCAATGCAACTCAAAGGGATCATTTAACAGGTCGGCACTCATTTTCTCGACAACTAATGACCCGACAGTTTTAATATCAATGGGGCCATTAACAAGTTAGATGAGTATATCTGTTTCCACAGAGACATCTACTAGAATTTGCTCTTCAGCACTATCAAAGAAACCCTGGAGAGGTGCATATGTAGTCTATCAAAGTTATTCATTGCAACCTCTGGGCTGACTTAAAATTGCCCACTGCTTGCACTTGAGTCCAGAACTCACCTCAGCTCCTTTTGCTCACCTCAATCACAAATGGTTGTTCTGTTATTCTGAGATGAAACATCTTGCTCCAAACACTCTAGATAATTGCTTCCATTTTGTTAATAAGGGCGGCAAGGTGGTGCAGCGGTAAGGTGCTGCCTTACATCGCCAGAGGACCCGGGTTTGATCCTGATGATGTGCGCTGTCTGTACGAAGTTTGTACGTTCTCCCCGGGACCACGTGGGTTTTCTCCGGGTGCTCTGGCTTCCTCCCACACTACAAAGACGTACACATTTATAGGCTAATTGGCTTGGTAAAATTGTAAGTGGGTGCTAGGATAGTGTTAGTGTGTGCGGGGATCGCTGGTCGGTGTGGACTCGGTGGGCTGAAGGGCCTGTTTCCGCGCTGTATCTCTAAACTAAACTAAACATACACGTATCACCAACACTGACAATAGTGAATTAAAGGAAGGACTTCGTTGTTGAACCCCTTTTTTTCTCCTTTCTCCCCCCCCCTCCCCACACACACCCTACATCAGTCTGAAGAAGGGTTTCAGCCCGAAACGTTGCCTATTTCCTTCGCTCCATAGATGCTGCTGCACCCGCTGAGTTTCTCCAGCACTTTCAATTTTCCAGCATCTGCAGTTCCTTCTTAAACACCTAATTTTGAGAGCTGCCCACCTCACCCTCTCAGGCAGCAAGTTCCAGATTTCAATTGCCCAAATTCCTCCTCAAATTTCTGACCACTTATCTTAAACCAATGCCCTCTAGTCATTGACATATAAATACCCAGAGTGCTGGAATATATCAATGGGCAGGCAGCATCTCTGGAGCACATGGATATGTGACGTTTCAAGTCGAGACCCTTCTTCAGACCATTATAATATAGACATCTCAACGAGATGATGCCTGGCCCGCTGAGTTACTCCAGCACTTTGGGTCTTTTTTCATAAACCAGCATCTGCAGTTCTTTGTTTCCACTGATCATGGACATGTTGCTAAAAGGAATGGCTTCCCACTGCCTACCCTATCTTGAATTTTTTTTTTCTCAGGACCGAGATGAGAAAAAAAATGTTCACGCAGAGAGTGGTGAATCTGTGGAATTCTCTGCCACAGAAGGTAGTTGAGGCCACACAGTTCATTGGCTATATTTTAGAGGCAGTAAGATGTGGCCCTTGTGGATAAAGGGATCAGGGGGTATGGAGAGAAGGCAGGTACAGGATACTGAGATGGATGATCAGCCATGATCATATTGAATGGCGGTGCAGGCTCGAAGGGCCGAATGGCCTCTACTCCTGCACCTATTGTCTATGTTTCTATGCACCTCATAATTCTGTACACCTCAATCACATCCCCTTCTGCCTTTTCCACTCTGAAACAAAATCCACCTCTCCAGTTTATTTCTTTAAAACTGAAAAAATCCACCCAAGGCAACATTGAGTCATAGAGTGAGATAGTATGGAAACAGGCCCTTCGGCCCAAGTTGCCCATCTACACTAGACCCACCTGACCATATTTGCCCCATGTCATTCATCCTAAACATTGCTGTTCAGATCCGATCCAAGCTGAATATCATTCTTCAACACTGCCTCCGTGTTCAACCTTGTCTCACCCTTAAATCATTATCTTTCATCTTTCAAACAGTCATGGTCCCTATTTTTCTCCTTTTTGTAATCCAATCCTTTTCCGAAATCAATGTTATTCCCATTTCTGATTAGTTTTGCTGAATGCCCCTAGTTTTTATCCGGCCTCCACTGATATTCCACGCTTTCTGCTGCTTGAGTCATGAACATCAGAATCCCCTTCCTAATCTGTCCTTATCCCTTCTCCTGTTGATCTAACCTTTTGTGTTCCCCCCTCCTCTAACTCCTAAACTACCTCCTTCCAACCTACTAAGCATTTGATCACTTGCCTCCAAATAGAGAATGGAGCAGCTGGGCTTGTACACTCTGGAGTTTAGAAGGATGAGAGGGCATCTCATTGAAACACATAAGATTATTAAGGGCTTGGACACGCTAGAGGCAGGAAACATGTTCTCGATGTTGGGGGAGTCCAGAACCAGGGGCCACACACACACAGTTTAAGAATAAGGGGTAAGCCATTTAGAACGGAGACGAGGAAACACTTTTTCTCGCAGAGCTTTGTGGAATTCTCTGCCTCAGAGGGTGGTGGAGGCCGGTTCTCTGGATGCTTTCAAGAGAGAGCTGGAGAGGGCTCTTAAAAATAGTGGAGTCAGAAGATATGGGAAGAAGGCAGGAACGGGGTACTGATTGTGGATGATCAGCCGTGATCACATTGAATGACGGTGCAGGCTCGAAGGGCCGAATGGCCTCTACTCCTGCACCTATTGTCTAGACTTCCTTCTGCTGAGTGTTAGCAGTGTTTTGATGAGACCCCACTGAAGTGCTTCTAGATATTCATGATATTAAATGGAAATTGTTTTGATGGGAATTGTTTGCAGTGCAGTACATTATACTCCTACTGCTAGTTAATATTCCTCAGCTTCGAGTATGTTCTGTTTGAGAGGAGCTGTTAAGGAATTGTACAAGATGAGGCAATAATGGTTTTAAATTTTGTGTTGGAAAGTAAATGACTGGTGAATGAGACACGGGAAAAAATAGTGCTTAGTTTCTGGATAATCGAACTGCCTTGTTTTGATTCAGAATATGAAAGATGCTACGAAAATGGAACACTTTTGTGTGGAAAAAATCCATTGCTAATATAAATGAGCATGATATCGTCTTTCTGACATTGTGGAAGGAAGTAGCATGCAAGCACAGGAATAAAACTCATCGATTAATCATTTGGACGTAAAATTAGCAGGCAGAGACATACGTTTGTTTCTGCTGCCTCAGGGCCAGCATTAGTTTGGTTTAGTTTAGAGATACAGCATGGAAACAGGCCCTTCGGCCCAGCGGGTCCGTGCCAACGTACACCAACACTATCCTACACACTAGGGACATAGAAAATAGGTGCAGGAGGAGGCCATTCGGCCCTTCGAGCCAGCACCGCCATTCATTGTGATCATGGCTGATCGTCCCCAATCAATAACCCGTGCCTGCCTTCTCCCCATATCCCTTGACTCCACTAGACCCTAGAGCTCTAGCTGACTCTCTCTTAAATCCATCCAGTGACTTGGCCTCCACTGCCCTCTGTGGCAGGGAATTCCACAAATTCACAACTCTCTGGGTGGAAACGTTTTTCCTCACCTCAGTCTCAGATGGCCTCCCCTTTATTCCAAGGTTTATAATTTACAATTTTTACCAAAGCCAATTAACCTATAAACCTGCGCGTCTTTGGAGTGTGGGAGGGAACTGGAGCACCCGGGGAAAACGCACGTGGACACGGGGAGAACGTACAAGCAGTGGCCGGGGATCGAACCCGGGTCTCTGGCGCTGCAAGTGCTGTAAGGCAGCAACTCTACCACTGCGCCACCATGTCGCCCCTTGTCATGCTGCAGTTCTGGAGGTTCTCCCCCCACTTCACAGACTCGAGCACAGAATGCATAGGAAGGAACTGCAGATGCTGGTTTACACCGAAGATAGACACAAAGTGCTGGAGTAACTCAGCGGGACAGGCAGCATCTCTGGAGAGAAGGAATGGGTGACGTTTCGGGTCGAGACCCTTCTTCGTCTGGGTGATGTTTCGGGACTCGATCCGAAACATCACCCGTTCCTTCTCTCCAGAGATGCTGCCTGTCCCGCTGAGTTACTTGAGCACAGAATCCAGGTACTGCAATGGGTTGATCCCTGTTGCTTGAAGATTTAAACCTGCCCTCTCAAGTGATGGGAAGGATCCACAACACTATTTTACAGAAGGGCTTTCTGTCATTAGAGGCAATATTTATCCCCAGCTGACACTAGAAAATAACTTCCGAATAGTCTGAAGAAGGGTTTCTGCCTGAAACGTTGCCTATTTCCTTCACTCCATAGATGCTGCCTCACCCGCTGAGTTTCTCCAGCATTTATATCTACCTTGAAAATAACTTACCTGGTTATGTATCTCATTGCTATTTGCTGCGTACAAATTCATTGCCCATGTTTGCTATGTTACATGGGAACAAGAAACTCATTCACTGTAAAACATTTGGGATATCTGGAGGTAGTCCAGATCTTTATCCAGACATAGACACATAGAAACATAGACAATGTGTAGTGCAGGAGTAGGCCATTCGGCCCTTCGAGCCTGCACCGCCATTCAATATGATCATGGCTGATCATCCAACTCAGTATCCTGTACCTGCCTTCTCTCCATACCCCCTGATCCCTTTAGCCACAAGGGCCACATCTAACTCCCTCTTAAATATAGCCAATGAACTGTGGCCTCAACTACCTTCTGTGGCAGAGAATTCCACAGATTCACCACTCTCTGAGTGAAAAATGTTTTCCTCATCTCGGTCCTAAAAGATTTCCCCCTTATCCTTAAACTGCGACCCCCTTGTTCTGGACTTCCCCAACATCGGGAACAATCTTCCTGCATCTAGCCTGTCCAACCCCTTAAGAATGTTGTAAGTTTCTATAAGATCCCCCCTCAATCTTCTAAATTCTAGCGAGTACCAGCCGAGTCTTTCCAGTCTTTCTTCATATGAAAGTCCTGACATCCCAGGAATCAGTCTGGTGAACCTTCTCTGTACTCCCTCTATGGCAAGAATGTCTTTCCTCAGATTAGGAGACCAAAACTGTACACAATACTCCAGGTGTGGTCTCACCAAGACCCTGTACAACTGCAGTAGAACCTCCCTGCTCCTATACTCCAGGTGTGGTCTCACCAAGACCCTGTACAACTGGACCTTTCTTCCAGTCCACTGTATAACGTCAGTGAGAGTATTGCAGGAGGGCAGTGTTCCAGGCAGCTGATCATCTTGCACCAGCCCACTGTAATGATCTCTTCACCAACCTGGCTCACCCATTGAACGATATAATACACTCTATCATTCTTGAGCTGTTCATACAATCTGGCCGGTTTGTATATTGGCTGTTGCATCTCCACCCGTGCCATCTGCATCTCAGGAACAAAAGGTTTCACATCAGTGATTAATGGCTAAGCAGGCACAGAGTGAGAGGTGAAGGGCTTGTTGATTGAAATTTGGCTGAGCAACAGGGAATAGAGTTAGTACAAGGCAGAATAATTCAGCCCACTGGAAGGTCACATTGAGACCTTGGCACTCTATCCCAGTGCAGTATTGGGGAACTAGTTTAATGACTAGAATTGGGTTTTCATGAGCATGTCCCTCCAGAAATAACTGGGTCCCCTTAACCAACTTCAACTTCCCCAAACAGCTCCACAATGTAAAACCTCATGAAACATGTTGCTGTTATGATAGAAACATAGAAACATAGAAAATAGGTGCAGGAGTAGAGGCCATTCGGCCCTTCGAGCCTGCACCGCCATTCAATATGATCATGGCTGATCATCCAACTCAGTATCCCATCCCTGCCTTCTCTCCATACCCCCTGATCCCTTTAGCCACAAGGGCCACCTCTAACTCCCTCTTAAATATAGCCAATGAACTGTGTGGCCTCAACTACCTTCTGTGGCAGAGAATTCCCCAGATTCACCACTCTCTGTGTGAAAAATGTTTTCCTTATCTCGGTCCTAAAAGATTTCCCCCTTATCCTTAAACTGTGACCCCTTGTTCTGGACTTCCCCAACATCGGGAACAATCTTCCTGCATCTAGCCTGTCCAACCCCTTAAGAATTTTGTAAGTTTCTCTAAGATCCCCTCTCAATCCCTTCTAAATTCTAGCGAGTACAAGCCGAGTCTATCCAGTCTTTCTTCATATGAAAGTCCTGACATCCCAGGATATTGTCAGAATTAGGCCAAATCAGAGCTAGGGCAAGTGAAATATTCAAAATGACTTTGTCAATTGAGACTAGACAAAAAAGCTGGAGAAACTCAGCGGGTGAGGCAGCATCTCTGGAGTGAAGGAATAGGCGACGTTTCGGGTCGAGACCCTTCTTCAATTGAGACAAACATCACAAATAGTGTAGGGAAATATAGATTTGTATAGGAATAAAGAAGTTTGAGTTGTAGTGACTGGGATGTTTGGAGTGTGGATCAGGAAAGAGATTTGCAGATATTCGAGTTGAATCTATAAATTAATTCACAGGGTTTTTAAATAATAAACATGAACCTGTTTGTAATACAGGCAAGGTGTACATTCCTCATCTCCAGTTGCCCCTGGTGGAAGTGATTCCCTTCAGCCTAGGCATGCACATGAGGTGAAGGACCCCCCCTTCACAGAGCATAGACAGACACAAAAATGCTCGTGTAACTTAGCCGGAAAGGCAGCATCTCTGGAGAGAAGGAATGGGTGACGTTTCAGGTCATAGAATCCCAAAACACATGTTAAATAGACCGATTGAAAAATTGAAATTCTTTAACAAATATAGAATTATGAAAGGGGCCATAAGTGACGAGAAAGCTGTTGGATTGTCACAAAGACAAAACTAATTTCCTTATCTCCTATTATAAATTAAATTTGTTGCACCTGCGTAGATTTAGCTTGTGTTTCACTACCTAACTCCTCATAAACTCCAAGCAGAGCACGGTGGTGCGGTGGTAGAGGTCCTGCCTCACAGCGCTAGAGACCCGTTTCCATCCTGACTATGGATGCTGTCTGTATGGAGTTTGTACGTTCTCCCCATAATCTGTGTGGGTTTTCCCTGGGAACCACACTCCAAAGACGTACAGGTTTGTAGGCTAATTGGCTGGTAAAATTGTTAATTGGCCCTAGGTACACAAAAATGCTGGAGAAACTCAGCGGGTGCAGCAGCATCTATGGAGCAAAGGAAATAGGCAACGTTTCGGGCCGAAACCCTTCTTCAGACTGATCATTGTTAATTGTCCCTAGTGTGTGTAGGATAGCAGGGATCGCTGGTCGGAGCGGACTCGATGGGCTAAAGGGCCTGTTTCCATGCTGTAACTAAACGAGGCTTGGCAAACATGTGTGCTGTCTGTACGGAGTTTGCACGTTCTCCCCGTGACCTGTGTGGGTTTTCTCCGAGGTTTTCGGTTTCCTCCCACACTCCAAAGACATACAGGTTTATAGGTTAATTGGTTTGGTAAATGTAACAAAACTGTCCCTAGTGTGTGTAGGATAGTGTTAGTGTGTGGGGATCGCTGGTCAGCGAAGACCCAAAGGGTCCTGTTTCCGCGCTGTATCTCTAAACTAAACTAAATATCAGGCCACTGAAGGCAACTATAGATAGGAAATGAACGGTGAACTTGCTGGCAAAGATGAAATCTAAAAATTAATTCATGGCAAAGATGTAGAACAAATAAAAGGTTGTATGTTTGACCAGCCCCATGTTAATCAGAACCCGCTGGATTGTTGTATGCCAGTCCATTGCATATAACATAGATATCCAAACCCTAAAAAGGGGCAATAAATATCAGAAGATCGCTTTCAGAACAGTTGCCAGAGTAGTTTCAGACTTACTTTTTTTTTCAACTTCAAATTCTGTTTTCTTCCAATCTATTTTAAATTGGTCAGACATGCTTGACCTCAGTAAAAGACTCGTGGGTTATGGTTCAAATCTCAAGGAGCAGGGAACAAACGTTGAGAGACGCAAGGGAAATCTGGTGCAAGATGTTTTTAAGATGAGGGCTATAGAAAGTTGCTAGAGGTTACCCAAGAAAGTCATTGAATCACACAGACAGCTGAAGTTGTTTCTGGGGAAGGGTTTGTATGTATGGTCCACTGACAATGCATGACCAGGGCTGAGTCTAAAAGGCTCCGGAAAAATCTCTTACTTGCAAACAAACTCTCATATTTTCCCAGCTCTGACCATCTCCTGTCACTAAAACCCATTCCCCTCACAATAACACCAACACTCAGAGAGCTGTATAGAAAATATAACAGGGCAATGGGCCCCTCAGCTCACATAGTCCACGTTGACCATTTAAACTAATCCAACAATTCTCCCTACATCCTCATCAAGCCTCCCCACATACTATAATTCATCTACAGACCTGATACACTTGGTGTAGACACAAAATGCTGGAGTAACTCAGTGGGACAGGCAGCATCTCTGGAGAGAAGGAATGGGTGACGTTTCAGGTCAAGACCCTTCTTTAGTCTGAAGAACTCCACACTGACCCATCCCCCACACTGGCCCTCCCCCCACACTGACCCACACCCCACACTGACCCTCCCCACACTGACCCACCCCCACACTGACCCTCCCCCACACTGACCCACCCCCACACTGGCCCTCCCCCCACACTGACCCACACCCCACACTGACCCACCCCCACACTGACCCACCCCCACACTGGCCCTCCCCCCACACTGACCCACACCCCACACTGACCCTCCCCCACACTGACCCTCCCCCACACTGACCCTCCCCCCACACTGGCCCTCCCCCCACACTGACCCACACCCACACTGACCCTCCCCCCACACTGACCCACACCCCACACTGACCCTCCCCCACACTGACCCTCCCCCACACTGACCCACCCCCACACTGACCCTCCCCCCACACTGACCCTCCCCCACACTGACCCTCCCCCCACACTGACCCACCCCCACACTGACCCACCCCCACACTGACCCTCCCCCCACACTGACCCACACTGACCCTCCCCACACTGACCCACCCCCACACTGACCCCCCCCCACACTGACCCACCCCCACACTGACCCACCCCCACACTGACCCACACTGACCCTCCCCCACACTGACCCACACTGACCCACACTGACCCACCCCCACACTGACCCTCCCCCCACACTGACCCACCCCCACACTGACCCACCCCCACACTGACCCACCCCCCACACTGACCCACACTGACCCACACTGACCCACCCCCACACTGACCCACCCCCCACACTGACCCACCCCCACACTGACCCACACTGACCCACACTGACCCACCCCCACACTGACCCTCCCCCACACTGACCCACCCCCCACACTGACCCACCCCCCACACTGACCCACCCCCACACACTGACCCTCCCCCCACACTGACCCACCCCCCACACTGACCCTCCCCCACACTGACCCTCCCCCACACTGACCCTCCCCCCACACTGACCCTCCCCCCACACTGACCCACACTGACCCACACTGACCCACCCCCACACTGACCCTCCCCCACACTGACCCACCCCCACACTGACCCTCCCCCCACACTGACCCACACTGACCCACACTGACCCACCCCCACACTGACCCACCCCCCACACTGACCCACCCCCCACACTGACCCTCCCCCCACACTGACCCACCCCCACACTGACCCTCCCCCCACACTGACCCACCCCCCACACTGACCCACCCCCCACACTGACCCACCCCCCACACTGACCCACCCCCCACACTGACCCACACTGACCCACACTGACCCACCCCCACACTGACCCACACTGACCCTCCCCCCACACTGACCCACACTGACCCTCCCCCACACTGACCCTCCCCCACACTGACCCACACTGACCCTCCCCCCACACTGACCCTCCCCCACACTGACCCACACTGACCCACACTGACCCACCCCCACACTGACCCACACTGACCCTCCCCCCACACTGACCCACACTGACCCTCCCCCCACACTGACCCACCCCCCACACTGACCCCCCCCCACACTGACCCTCCCCCCACACTGACCCACCCCCACACTGACCCACCCCCCACACTGACCCACACTGACCCTCCCCCCCACACTGACCCACCCCCACACTGACCCACACTGACCCTCCCCCCACACTGACCCACACTGACCCTCCCCCCACACTGACCCACCCCCCACACTGACCCCCCCCCCACACTGACCCTCCCCCCACACTGACCCTCCCCCCACACTGACCCACCCCCCACACTGACCCCCCCCCACACTGACCCTCCCCCCACACTGACCCTCCCCCCACACTGACCCTCCCCCACACTGACCCTCCCCCCACACTGACCCTCCCCCACACTGACCCATCCCCCCCCCACACTGACCCTCCCCCCACACTGACCCACCCCCCACACTGACCCTCCCCCCACACTGACCCTCCCCCCACACTGACCCACCCCCACACTGACCCATCCCCCACACTGACCCACCCCCCACACTGACCCTCCCCCACACTGACCCTCCCCCCACACTGACCCTCTCCCCCTCACAGTAAAAAAATAGTGTAGGATAGAGTTAGTGTGCAGAGATCGCTGGTCGGCACGGACTCGGTGGGCCGAAGGGCCTGTTTCCATGCTGTATCTCCAACCTAAACTAAATGGGCAGAAGCTGTCACTGAACCTGGAGATAACATTCCAAAGTTGGGATCTAGCAATGCAGGTGGACTTTCAGTCGACACCTAGAACATGGAACATGGAACAGTACAGCACAAGAAAAGGCCCTTTGACCCACAATGTCCGTGCCATATATAATGCGATCTAGTCACAATGAACCCGCAGTGTGACTACTCACACTGAACCTTCCCTTCACAAATAGCTCGCCTCTCACCTCATGCTGACCTTTTCCCCACATCATCTTATTCTGTTCATCTCCCCGCCCTCACGCCAATTCTCTCCCATCCATTCATCACCCTTCCCCTTGATCATCTCTCAATCTAACGAGAGCGCTGTTGGTGCAATGGGTAAAGGTGCAGATGAGTCCAAATGTCCAGAAGCCTGCATTAACTATCCACAAACCAGAGTTCAAATCACACCATGCATGTCATGCAATTTAAATTCAATGAATAATTACAATTGGAAATTTGGAAAGATGCCTTCGAAACTGCTGGATTGTTGTATACAGCCATCTGATTCACTAATGCCTTTAGCGATTGACTAATGCCCTAACCGACTAAATTCACCATCCTTATGTAGTATTGTCAGTGTGTGATTTCAGGGCAGACCAACCTCAGGTTCCCTCCAAAATGGTTGAGCAAGCGACTACCTTCAAGGGAAATTAAACAATAGATTAAAAAATCTGTCACGCAAACAAATATCCCGACACAGAGCTCCTCACAGTTGCTCCAATCTCCAACTAACCACTATGTGGGAGGGTCTCAACCCGAAACGTCACCTATTCCTTCTCTCCAGAGACGCTGCCTGTCCCGCTGAGTTACTCCAGCGTTTTGTGTCTACCTCCAACTAACCACTGATCATACAATGATCCTCTTCCCACACACGGATCCGTTCCCTTCACTAACCCCTCAATGACCCCCTCGTGCTGATCCCCTTCACTGACCAATCCCTCAAGTAATCTCTGACTTTGACCCTCCACCCCATAAAGTTCTCCCCCACTGTCCCGCTCCCAACAAAACCGCACACATTCTCTCCCACTGCTTAACCTCTCCCCGGCCATTTCCATTATGGATCAACCACACTGACCCTCTCACTCTACAGTGACCATCTGCCCTAACACCAGTCTTCCCTCACACAAGCTCATAATACATTTCAATGCTGGGGTGTCCAGAAGGCCTTTCTTCCTTATCAATTCATAGAAACATAGAAAATAGGTGCAGGAGTAGGCCATTCGGCCCTTTGAGCCTGCACCGCCATTCAATATGATCATGGCTGATCATCCAACTCAGTATCCTGTACCTGCCTTCTCTCCATACCCCCTGATCCCTTTAGCCACAAGGGCCACATCTAACTCCCTCTTAAATATAGCCAATGAACTGTGTGGCCTCAACTACCTTCTGCGGCAGAGAATTCCACAGATTCACCACTCTCTGTGTGAAAATTGTTTTTCTCATCTCGGTCCTAAAAGATTTCCCCCTTATCCTTAAACTGTGTGTGGCCCCTTGTCCCGGACTTCCCCAACATCGGGAACAATCTTCCTGCATCTAGCCTGTCCAACCCCTTAAGAAATTTGCAAGTTTCATGTTTGCTGTCATGTTACTGGGGAAGTAAAAGTTATTTTGGAAATTGGTTAGTAAAATATGAAAGATGAAACCCTCTTTGATTCTAAATTGGACAACTCAACATGCCTTCTCAACATGACCATTGGTCTTCCTCTGTGATTTATGTCAACGTATATCAGCTGGCTTATTGTTGTCTGACATCATCACGCTATCATTTTGTTTCCCTGGTGTGTTAAAACATTTGGCAGTTCAGACACTGGTTATTTTCCACAGCAGTCTTCCTTCACCTACCCATCATCATCTAATTCCATCGACACATCAGACTATTTTTCCCTCACGATCTTACATGGCCTTAACCGTTTAAAAGAATAAATGCTAGCTGCCTCAAACACAGTTCCACATTCTAACCACTGTGTTTTCCCCAAGTGAATTTATTACCAATTATCTTTCTATATATGGTTCCCCCAATGCTGGGCTTAAAGGTGAGTTGAAACATCTTGTCTGCAGTATATTGAAACAATTTGAACCCTTTCATAATCTCAAAGACTTCTGACAAGTCACCCTATTCATCTATGTTCTAGATATAAGTGCCCAAACCTGGTGCATCCTGTCAGGGAGAACCTTTGTGTTCTGTTATAACATCAATAAATTATTTATGCACTTTCTCCAGAGTCTTTTTGATAAGATGGAGACCAAGTGCAGCCACGCAGGATTCTATGCAAGGTTAACATAACTTCTCTACTTTTCAGTTTTATTCCCACTGCTTTCTTTCATTCTTTTAGTGATTTTGTGGATTTCCTCCGTTCCTCTGCCAATTTCCCTTCCTGGCTTGTGTGTGATTGTTAACAGATCTCTCTCCTCAGGTACCGTTCCCCTCTCCCCTCTTTCAAATCTGTTGTCACATTACCTCCTCAAAACTAACCCTTGACCCTTCTCTACCCCTCAAACTATCACTCCATATCCAATTGCTTGTTCATCTCAACCCAAGTTGCCTGCTGAATCCGTAACTATCTCCTTGTTTGCATCTAATCGGGATTCTAACCGAGCCTCAGTGCTGATATAACTCACAAATCCTTCATGGTTGTGGCATGTGTAATCTCACTTGGCCTTTCCCACTCTCATTCCACTGGAAGAGACCAGAGTGTCCTGTTTTCATTCCCATCTATCCAGTCTTTACCATAGCACCACTCACAATATATTGTTTTGTCTTCATTCATCTCAGTATCTCTGCTGCCCACCCCAAAAATCTGTACTTCAGTTCACCTTAGTTTAACCAAGGTATAGCAAAAAGATTTTTGTTACGTGCTCGACAAAAAAGCTGGAGAAACTCCAGGCAGGTGAGGCAGCATCTATGGAGCGAAGGAAATAGGCAACGTTTCGGGTCGAGACCCTTTTATCCGAGATCTTCTGTTTCCTCCCACACTCCAAAGACGTACAGGTTTGTAGGTTAATTGGCTTCGGTAAAAATTGTAAAATATCCCTCGTGCATAGGATAGTTCTAGTGTACGGGGATCACAGGTCTGCGTAGACTCAGTGGGATGAAGGGCCTGTTTCCTATCTCTAAACTAAACTAATCTACAGTCTACAATTGGAGATTGAACCAGAGTTAGCAACAATGGTATTGTATGTAACCAAGTTAGGTCCAGGACCATAGATCTGAGCCAACACAAATACTATCTGAATCCATCTCTGGAGCTACACCCCACTCTGCCCAGTCTCATCTGCTGCTGAAACCCTCACCCTACTTTGCTGACCTCTATCAAGACTTGTCCATCCTGATAAGACTCCTGAAGGTTATATCGTCTGGAAGTTTAAGTTTAAGATTTGTCATCCAAATCTCTGGTGATGTATCTGAGCTCAAACTTTCCCATTTACTCATTGCCCTTGTGCTTTCTGGTCAAGAGTGAAACCTTGGCCAGTATTGGCAGCAGAGGCCCCAGTTACATTAAGTCAACTACATTGGGCAGCCTGCATTATTCGCAAGCGCAACATCCAACACCCATAACAGGCACCTCCTCCCCGTGACAGAGCTTTGAGCGGAGTAACAGGACAGAGATACAGATTCAAGGATGTAATCGAAACCTCCTTGAAGAAAAGCAAACTCCCCACTGACTCCTGTAAATTCATAGGTAGACACAAAATGCTGGAGTAACTCAACGGGACAGGCAGCATCTCTGGAGAGAAGGAACGGGTGACAGTCTGAAGAAGGGTCTTGACTGGAAGTGTCACCCATTCCTTCTCTCCAGAGACGCTGCCTGTCCCGCTGAGTTACTCCAGCATTTTGTGTCTACCTTTGATTTAAACCAGCATCTGCAGTTCTTTCCTACAAATTCATGAGCCACGACTAATCACACAATCATACTTTATGAGCCAAGTATGTTTTGCAACATACGAGGTATTTAATTTGCCAAGTCAGTCATACAAATAAAAAGCAGTGGAACACAAAACACAAACATTTTAACATAAACATCCACCACAATGACTCCTCCACATTCCTCACTGTGAGAGAAGGCGAAAAAATGTTCAAATCTCGACCCTTCACCTGCGTTGTCGGGAAGATCTTGACTCTCGTAGCCGGCGGCATTTGGGCCCTCCGCATCGAGGCAATCAGCTCTGCTTCGGGGGGGTGTCAGCTCTCCCAGACCAGGCGATCGAAGCCCACATCGGGGCTGGTCAAGCCTCAGTGTCGTTGGAGCTTCCTGTCTCGGCCTCTCCCGAGACTGCGAGCTCTTGATGGTAAAGTCGGCAGGACGTGCTTGGAGCGATCCCAGGCAAGCGATCGTAAGTCCACGCCCTGCTGTCAGGCCCAAAGTCAGTGCGAGGAGGCCTCAAGCTCCATCGATGGTAGGCTGCAGGTCAACCGGGGTATGCGATCCAAAAATTAATTGCATCTCCGGCAAGGTAAGAAACTGAAAAAACAAGTTTCCCCCAAAACTCTCCCCCTCTCAGCGGGGCTGCCAATCGTGCGGTGGCCCCTGATGGTCTTTGTGGAGACCACAACGTGGAGAAGGGGCATAAGGGGTGAAATAGAGAACCTTGGGTTGTTCTTAGTAGGCAGTAGAAGGAAAAGACACCTCACTCTACCTGCCTGCCCAACCTATAGGGACATTGCCTACCCCATCTCTATGGGAGTCTACAGTATCTTCATTTGCCCCAATAGTTACAGCTTAATCAATAATGCCACTACAGAAGGAAATGAAGGGTCTTGACCCGAAATGTCACCCATTCCTTCTCTCCAGAAATGCCGCCCGACCCTCTGAGTCCCTCCAGCATTTATAGTCACAACACAGGAAAAGGCCCTCTCATACCCCTAGTCTTCCTCTCCCCTCTCAGACTATAGAAGGGTCTCGACCCAAAACGTCACCCATTCCTTCTCTCCAGAGATGCTGCCTGTCCCGCTGAGTTACTCCAGCATTTTGTGTCTGTCTTCGGTGTAAACCAGCATCTGCAGTTCCGTTCTACACATACCAGGATAGAAACTGGTCTTCCACAAAGCCAAGGGACTGCCTATGAAGAAGACAGCAGTGAACCGCAATAATTCTCAACCATCACACCTTGTAGCTCCCCATCTTGAATCCTCTTCTCACTCCACTGCTCTAAGTCTCAGTATTCTTCCAGTTTCAGTCTCCTGGGCATCCTTTAAGAATGTGTGCCTCAGCTGTCGAAGCTTCCGAGCCCACCATCTGCATTCTTCCTTTAAGTCACATACTAATGTCTATCTTTTGTTAATTTTTTCATCCCATGTCTTCAGATCATCTAATGTGGTGCAGTTGCATTGTATTTGGACAAAGTGCTTGGTCAGAATTTACCACAGTAAAGGCTCGATGTTAATGAAAGTTGCTGTTGTATCTCATGCAGACATTTATTTTGCATAAGTATGTGGCCTCCATGCTCTTCATATCTAAATGAATCATAGGGGTGGCACAGTGGCAGAGCTACTGCTGCACAGCTCCAGAGACCCGGGTTCGATCCCGACTACGGGTGCTGTCTGTATGCAGTCAGTATGTTCTCCCCGTGACCTAAATGGGTTTCCTTCAAGATCCAGCCAGATGCAACTACATCTAAAGTAGCTCTTTCTTCCCAATAATCCTTTCTGGCTTAAGCCCTCCCTTCACCACCTCCAGTTTAAATTCCATTTGGAATATTTTGGAGGACCAAGAACCAAGAATCTTCGGTTGATCTCCCGAGATCTCCTACACTCCAAAGACGTACTGGTTTGTAGGCGAATTGGCTTGGTGTAAATGTAAACTTGTCCCTAGTTTGTATGGGGTAGTGTTAGTGTGCGGGGATCGCTGGTCGGTGCGGACTCGAAGGGCCTCTCTCCGCGCTGTATCTCTAAAGTAAACTAACTTCTGATACTTAAATTCCTTTATGAATTTAATGCCCATTATCCAAATATATTAACATCTTCCTATTACTGCCACCCCCATCGTTGTGGAAACATTACACCACTGCCACCTCTCTATTTCCTGCCACAGGAATCTCTCTGGCACCCTGTCAATGAATTTCTCTCCCCCTTGCAATGTGACTGGTTCTCTACATCACGCATCAATGGATCACTGTTGCTATCTCTCTCTCTGATGACATATCAACAAGCCATTCTGTTATGCCATGAATCTGAGATGATGCTTACAGCTGTAACCAACCACTATTTATTCATTGCAAGGTTGAAGGGCTCTGCTTTTTGACTTGTTCTGTCATTATCCCAAGGGTGCACAACTCTTAACGCTGACAAGATATGCCCATTCCAAAACTGATAGGCTAGAGTATATTGTGTCAGTATATTATGCAGCCTAACCCAATCCAGCATCTGAAGAAGGGTCTCAACCCAAAACGTCACCCATTCCTTCTATCCAAAGATGCTGCCTGGCCCGCTGAGTTGCTCCAGCATTTTGTGTCTATCTTCGGTGTAAACCAACATCTGCAGTTCCTCCCAACATCTGTCCAAACTCCACCAGTTCAGTTCTTCCATCAGGAGTCATCAAATGTCCATCTGCAGTATTCCTCATGAAAACCCCACCTTGAAACCCGCACCCTATACCAAAACCAAAACTATGCATTGTTCAGACTAGCAAGTTGCCTGATCCAAAGTGGAACGCAAACTTGACTCCTTATCTTTTAAGGCATGACTTCGAGATAGTTTATTAAATTCATATCACCCTTGGATGGTGTTGTGAGACAGGTAATATTAATGCAACAATAGTTACACCCACTTCCCCCTCCTTCTCCCTCCGTCATCTGGAACAAAACCTATTGGTATGGCCCACCACAAAGCTTTTGTTGCGTGCTAACCAGTCAGCGGAAAGACAATACATGATTACAATCGTGCCATTCACAGTGTATAGATACATGATAAGGGAATAACGTTTAGTGCAAGATAGGGCTCTTAAAGGTAGCAGAGTCAAGGGATATGGGGAGAAGGCAGGAACGGGGTACTGATTGTGGATGATCAGCCATGATCAAAGTGAATGGCTGTGCTGGTTTGAAGGGCCGAATGGCCTATTCCTGCACTTATTATCCATTTTCTAAAGCCAGTAAAATCCGATCAAGGATTGTCCAAGGGCCACCAATCACCTCATTGCCTCTGGTTGTGATAGGATGATTCAGTTGCCTGATAACAGCTGGGAATAATCTGTCCTTAAATCTGGTGCAGTGAGGTACTGATCAACGATCTATCTATCTCTGCCTTAAAAATATCCACTGACTTGGCCTCCACAGCCTTCTGTGGCAAGGGATTCCACAGATTCACCACCCTCTGACTAAAGAAATTTCTCCTCATCTCCTTCCTAAAGGAACGTCCTTTAATTCTGAGGCTGTGGCCTCTAGTCCTGGACTCTCCCACTAGTGGAAACATCCTCCACACATCCACACGACCCAAGTCTTTTACTATTCTGGATGTATCAATGAGGTCCCCCCTCTCTATTCTAAATTCCAACAAGTACAGGCCCAGTGCCGACAAGCGCTCATCATAGGTTAACCTACTCATGCCTGGGGTCATTCTTGCAAAGTGGCCAACTCCTGTTCCCATTTCCTGGTGAGCCATCCAACTGCAGGACGCTTGCTCACCTCCCATTTCACATGCACTGTTGACCCAACTTCCGAAGCTTTGAGAATGGTGGGGTGGGCAGTGGGGGGGGGGGGGGTGTCTGCAATCCTTTCCCCCCCCCCCCCCAGCCAAGGGCGTTGGTGCTGATTTGAGAGGGTTGTGTGTGTGTTTGTGGCCAAGCCCCGCACCGAATGGTCAGAATACCAACTCATGATTGAATTGCTTGCAGCAGGCCCGGGGGGAGCGGGCAGGTTGGCAAAGTTGTGGAAGGAACGTCCTGCCTTACTTTAGAGTCCCAGAACTGATGGCTGTCCCCATCTTCTCTCTCTCTCTGTCTCTCTCTGTCTCTCCCTCCCCTCCCCTCCCGCAGTCTTCGTTTGCCCGGGGACCCTGCGCAAGGTGTTCGAACCCACCAACGTGTTTGAGTCGGAGCATGAGGCGGGCGCCTGGTGCAAGGACCCACTGCAGGCCGGAGACCGCATCTACTACATGCCCTGGATCCCGTATCGCACGGACACGCTGACCGAGTACGGTTCGTGGGATGACTACACGGCCGGGCGGCCGACCACCTCCTACCGCCTGCCGCACCGCGTGGACGGGACCGGGTTCGTCGTCTACGACGGCGCTGTCTTCTACAACAAGGAGCGCACGCGCAACGTGGTCAAGTTCGACCTGCGCACACGCATCAAGAGCGGGGAGGCGATCATCGGCGGCGCCAACTACCACGACACCTCGCCCTACCGCTGGGGCGGCAAGACCGACATCGACCTGGCCGTCGATGAGAATGGCCTGTGGGCCATCTACGCCACGGAGCAGAACAACGGCAAGCTGGTGGTCAGCCAGCTCAACCCTTACACCCTGAGATTCGAGGGCACCTGGGAGACGGTTTACGACAAGCGCTCGGCCTCCAACGCCTTCATGGTGTGCGGCGTTCTCTACGCCGTGCGCTCCGTCTCCAAGGAGGACGATAGCGAGGTCATCGGCAACGCCATCGACTTTGCCTTCAACACCAACCTCAACCGCGAGGAGCCCGTCTCCATCGCCTTCCCCAACCCCTACCAGTACGTCTCGTCCGTGGACTACAACCCCCGCGACAACCAGCTGTACGTCTGGAACAACCACTTTGTGCTGAGGTACTCGCTCGAGTTCGCACCCCCCGACCCAACCGCAGGTAGGAACGAACAAACAAACAAACGAATGAATGAATGTATAAATGAATGAATGATGAATGTATGAATGAATGAATGGTTGAATGATTGAATGAATGAATGATTGAATGATGAATGAATGAATGGATGAATGTATGAATGAATGTACGAATGAATGAATGAATATATGAATGTATGAATGAATGTATGAATGTATGAATGAATGGATGGATGGATGGATGGATGAATGAATGAATGAATGAATGAATGAATGAGTGTATGAATGGATGGATGGATGGATGGATGGATGAATGAATGAATGAATGAATGAATGAATGAATGAATGAATGATGAATGAATGATGAATGATGAATGCATGTATGAATGTATGAATGAATGAATGTATGCATGAATGAATGGATGGATGGATGAATGAATGAATAAATGAATGTATGAATGAATGGATGGATGGATGGATGAATGAATGAATGAATGAATGAATGATGAATGAATGAATGAATGATGATTGAATGAATGATTGAATGAATGAATGCATGAGTGAATGAATGAATGAATGAATGAATGATTGAATACTTTATTGTCACTGGCAACAAGTCACAGTGAAATTCTTTGCTTGCATATGTACCCAAGGTAGACAAAAATGCTGGAGAAACTCAGCGGGTGAGGCAGCACCTACGGAGCGAAGGAAATAGGCAACGTTTCGGGTCAAGACCCTTCTTCAGGCCCATATCCCTACCTGTGGGCCATCTACGCCTGTCTGAAGAAGGGTCTCGACCCGAAACGTTGCCTATTTCCTTCGCTCCATAGATGCTGCCTCACCCGCTGAGTTTCTCCAGCATTTTTGTCTACCTTCGATTTTCCAGCATCTGCAGTAACTTCTTAAACAAGGTATGCAAATAGTCACCAGATAAAGGGCACGAACAAAGTTCCAAAATATCCCGTCTACCTACAAAGTCTACCTTTGTTACAGGTGTGTAAGGAGTACAGAAGGGGGCTGAGAACGCAACTTTGCAGAGCACCTGTGTTGAGGATTATAGTGGAGGATGATTTGTCACCTATCCTCAGCGATTGTGGTCTGTTGGCCAGGAAGTTGAGGATCCAGTGGCAGAGATGAGTGTGGACTCCAAGTTCAATGAGTTTGTGGATGAGCTTGGATGGGAGAATGGTATGGGTACTGGATAATGGCTCTTTCATAAACTATGGAATAAAATCTACCGAGATTGAGGGGGTTCTTATAGAAACTTACAAAATTCTTAAGGGGTTAGAATAAGGGGTTAAGACAGGCTAGATGCAGGAAGATTGTTCCCGATGTTGGGGAAGTCCAGAACAAAGGGTCACACAGTTTAACGATAAGGGGGAAATCTTTTAGGACCGAGATGAGGAAAACATTTTTCACACAGAGAGTGGTGAATCTCTGGAACTCTCTGCCGCAGAAGGTAGTTGAGGCTACAGTTCTTTGGCTATATTTAAGAGGAGTTAGATGTGGCCCTTGTGGCTAAAGGGATCAGGGGGTATGGAGAGAAGGCAGGGATGGGATACTGAGTTGGATGATCAGCCATGATCATATTGAATGGCGGTGCAGGCTCGAAGGGCTGAATGGCCTACTCCTGCACCTATTGTCTATGTTTCTATGTTTCTATGATCAGCCATGATCATATTGAATGGCGGTGCAGGCTTATAGGGCCGAATGGCCTACTCCTGCATCTATTTTCTATGTTTCTATGAGACTACCCAGACATGCAACTCAGATATAAACCAGTGGGCTTAAAGAATTGCTTAGGTAAGTGCGAGTTTTGTAAATCACCTGTTACATAAACTGGGGAATGACTGTACAGGCAACTAATTTTCTCAACTTACCTGCACCGCTTCATCGGTCAGTCAAGGAGATTTCGAAGAGGATGGAATCTAAAATTCTGACTGAGCTCAGCAGGCTGGATGCAAGGAAGATGTTTGCCTTGCCTGACCCATCTAGAATGAAGATTCACACTCTCATATTCCAGGGCAGGAGATTTTTGAACCGAGATCAGAAGAAACCTCTTCACTCGGACGTTGGTGAACCTGTGGAAGTCTCTATCGCTGAAGGGCATAAACTCCAAGTTGTTTAAATATTTCAGGAGGAAAGAGACATATTTGTAAACACAAGAATCTACGGGAAAGATGGCACTGTGGTGGTGAGATGCAGGGTCAGCCATGGGTGGATTGAATAGTGGAGTAAGCTTCAATCCTTACAGCTGTTTGCTATGTTTCGTAATTCACTGGAGTTGTCAAATGCCATTCAAAATGCCCAATGTCCAGCTGTAAACGAGAAATCTCAGAAACATTTTCCATTTGTTCTTGATTCACACGGCTGTTGTACATGGCCTGTTCTAAGTGTTCAGTTTGGCTAGTTTATTTCTTTAGCGAAACAGCGCGGAAACAGGCACTCCGGCCCCCCAAGTCCATGCTGACCAATGATCCCCGCACACTTAACACTATCCTACACACACTGGGGACAATTTACATTTACACCAAGCCAATTAACCTACAAACCTGTACGTCTTTGGAGTCCGAAGATCTCTGAGAAAACCCATGCAGGTCACGGGGAGAATGTACAAACTCCGTACAGACAGCGCCCATAGTCAGGATCGATCACGGGGAGAAAAGCTTTTGTTGCGTGCTAACCAGTCAGCGGAAAGACAATACATGATTACAATCGAGCCGTTCACAGTGTATTGATAAAGGAACAACTTTTAGCGCAAGGTATAGCTGGTAAAGCCAGATCAAGGATAGTCCAAGGGTCACCAAAGAGGTAGATAGTAGTTCAGCACTGCTTTCAAGTTGTGGTTGGATGGTTCAGTGGCCATGTAAAAGTTCATGTGAACCTTCACTTAAACCTGAGCTCTGTCAATGGTTCAGCAGATAGTAATTGTAGAATACTCGAGCTATGTCTTGTTCCTGCTACTAGGCTGTTGGTGCAGATGATCTAGTTAAGCTTCTGCTCAGTCATGACCTTAAGAAGAATGAGGGGGGACCTCATTGAAACTTACTGAATAGTGAAAGGCTTGGATAGAGTGGATGTGGGGAGGATGTTTCCACTAGTGGGAGAGTCTAGGACCAGAGGTCACAGTCTTGGAATTAAAAGACGTTTCTTTAGGAAGGTGATGAGGAGGAATTTCTTTAGCCAGAGGGTGGTGAATCTGTGGAATTCATTGTGACGTAATCAATCATGGCTGATCTATCTCTCCCTCCTAACCCCATTCTCCTGCCTTCTCCCCATAATCCCTGACACCCGTACTAATCAAGAATCTATCTATCTCGGCCTTAAAAATACCCATTGACTTGGCCTCCTCAGCCTTCTGTGGCAAAGAATTCCACAGATTCCCGCTCTCTGACTAAAGAAATTCCTCCTCATCTCCTCGCTAAAGGAACATCCTTTAATCTGAGGCATCGTTTGGTTAGTTAACTAATGCAAACCTCCTTTGACTAGTGGAGTCAAGGGATATGGGGAGAAGGCAGGCACGGGTTATTGATAGGGGACGATCAGCCATAATCACAATGAATGGCGGTGCTGGCTCGAAGGGCCGAATGGCCTCCTCCTGTACCTATTTTCTATGTCTATGTCTATGACAATAACTAGTCCGACCACACTACACCAACAAAGGAGTGGATATGTTTGTGGTTTGGACCCCTATAGATGTCCCCAATCAAGCAGCCTGCGTTTCTTGGTACAAGTGAAGGATAGATTTTCCATTGCCATCTCTCCATGTGGCAGTCGTCACTGGGACTTGGTTGCTGAGCTAACAGCAGACATTTTCTTCAATAGAACTTAACTATGATCAGGTTCCTTCAGTTGCTGTGGCAACCAGCCAGGAAGAAACATGTTAAAACAGATGGAGCATTGGCAGTGGTGTGCCTTCAGAATGCAAAACCGAAGCTTGTAGGCCTCATTGCTGGAAGTAGAATCACCCGAGCCGTGGGATGAATAATTCATTCAGTGCATTGCTGCTTGAGAGAGATGGAATTTAAGGCCTAAAATAATTCTGGGTTTCACCTCCATGTCAAAGGCGGGGAGGAGCAGATTTGTGCTGTCTAACCTAGTGAGTCGAGCACACTCTTCATGGACTGTGGAAGGGACTGTTAAATGGATAAAAAGTATAATTTTTTAATCTATCATCAACGCATGATCTTACAGGAGCAGCCAACAATGTGTGTACATGTCCTGAATTTAGATGACTCTGCGAGCTGGCTCTGCTGTCTCGAGATACCAACTCTGCTTGGCCAAATTCCTAAATGCTCCATTCGATAAAGTCCACCTCTCATTTCATGACTCAATTGAATAGGTTTTTTTTTACCGACAAGCTGCATTTTTTCCACTGTCCATCCATCATTTTCCCTCCCCACCAAGTCCCATATCTTTAATGAAAATCAAATATAAAACTGGGTGCTGGTAAACTGAGATATGCTGGAAACATTTCAGGCCAAAGACCCATCGTAACGAACTTTGACTGCGTTTCCATTTCCACACATACTGTCTGACCTACTGAGTTTGCAACATTTAATCCAGATCATTAATATATGAAAAAACAAATGCTAATAAATAAAGTCATTTGCTGAGAGAATGGAGTGGCTGGTCTTGTACACTCTGGAATTTAGAAGGATGAGAGGGCATCTCATTGAAACAGATAAGATTATTAAAGTTTCTCCAGCATTTTTGTGTACCTAAGATTATTAAAGGTTTGGACACGATAGTTTGTACAATCTGCGTGGGTTTTCTCCGGGTGCTCCGGTTTCCTCCCACACTCTAAAGACGTACAGGTTTAGAGTTAATTGGCTTTGGTAAAATTGTAAATTTATTCCCTGGTGTGTGTAGGATAGTGTTAATGCCAAAGGTCCTGTTCCCGCGCTGTATCTAAACTAAATTAAACTATACACCAATCAAGCATGGTAGAGGTAATTTATTTTAACATTTAAATAACGTTACATAATGAGCTTAGAACTTGGGTGCAGTTGTGTCAATAAAGCTGAAAATTGGTTTATCGTCAAAATAATAAGTAATTTTACCAATCACGTGTCTGCATTCTGATTTTGAATAACTAGAAATAATATTTAAACAACAGCAAACTAGTTTTGAGGTACTTTGTACACTAATCCGTTTGGTAATCCATTGTAAGTGACATTAAGAAGCTTTTGCAGTGTGCCAGGGAGTGTGCCTACATCAAAAAAAAAGGGTTTAATTTCAAGTATTCTCTTCAAAGCCCCACAAAGGGGAACAATTAGCAAGCACCACCTGGGGTGATGAAGGAAATGGCGAGATATGGCCAGTGCTGTGTGCCAAAATACTTCCAGCATGTGTAGGAAGGAATTGCACATACTGCTTTAGACACAAAATGCTGGAGTAACTCAGCGGGACAGGCAGCATCTCTGGAGAGAAGGATTGGGTGACATTTCAGGTTGAGACCCTTCTTCAGACTGAGAGTTGGGGGAACTAGAGGCATGAAATTGAACAGCAAATCTGTTCTGAGCCAGCACCGATGGCCAAAGAGCCCACAATGGTCCATTGTTGGCTGTGGAGGAGGTGATAATGCACTCTCAGTGTGATATGTTGCAATTAGCGCAAAAGATCATGGAGAATTACTGTATGTAAAACACTTGAAATTTGTGCTAGTGTAGTTTAGAGATACAGCACGGAAACAGGCCCTTCGGCCCACCGAGCATGCCAACCAGCGGTCCCTGCATGCTAATACTATCCTACACACACTAGGGGCAATTTTACATTTATACCAAGCCAATTAACCTACAAACCTGTACGTCTTTGGAGTCTGGGTGGAAAACAAAGATCTCACAGACAACCCACGCAGGTCACGGGGAGAACGGACAAACTCCGTACAGACAGCACCCATAGTCAGGATTGAACCCGGGTCTCTGGCGCTGTGAGGCAGCAACTCTACCGCTGCTCCACCCTGCTGCCCTACGCGTTTGGCCATATTCTGATTACAACAGAAACACGAGCTCCTGGAAACTCCGTTCATCCTGCCTGCCGTAATGATAAATGTGTCGGAAAGAACTGCAGGTGCTGGTATAAATCGAATGTAGACACAAAGTGCTGGAGTAACTCAGCGGGACAGGCAGCATCTCTGCAGAGACGGAATGGGTGACGTTTCGGGTCGAGACCCTTCTTCAGACTCAAGATTCGACCCGAAACGTCACCCATCCCTTCTCTCCAGAGATGCTGCCTGTCCCGCTGAGTTACTCCAGCATTTTGTACCTCCCTGCTGAAATCATAAGTCTGCTTAATGAATAAAAATGTAATATGTCTGCAAACTCTTGGCATTTCCTGCACAACGTAACTGGTGTAACTGTGTTATGCCCTCTAGTGTAATAATTCCTTGTTTTTCAAATATATGATTTTGCGAATTTACCAAAATACCATTCGGCTCTTTGCATTGTGCGTTTTGATTAAAAAAGCATTTTCTTTCCACTAAAATAAATTGCACACCGCTATGTATGCACAGCAACGTGCTGTACCAAATGCCCTCTGAACGACCTTTACATTCTACAAAACTTCACTTAGTGAAAGGTTTTCCAGAAATTATCACTTTCATAAATCAAGGAGTGGCTGCCGTCAAAACTGTTGCGTTGGGATTTGTATTGTGGAAGCAAGGGATTTTATTCAAGGAGAAACTGCAGATGCTGGAAAATCGAAGGTAGACAAAAGTGCTGGAGAAACTCAGCGGGTGCGGCAGCATCTATGGAGCGAAGGAAATAGGCAACGTTTCGGGACGAAACCCGGAAGGGTTTCGGCCCGAAACGTTGCCTATTTCCAGAAGGGTTTCGGCCCGAAACGTTGCCTATTTCCAGAAGGGTTTCGGCCCGAAACGTTGCCTATTTCCAGAAGGGTTTCGGCCCGAAACGTTGCCTATTTCCAGAAGGGTTTCGGCCAGAAACGTTGCCTATTTCCAGAAGGGTTTCGGCCCGAAACGTTGCCTATTTCCAGAAGGGTTTCGGCCAGAAACGTTGCCTATTTCCTTCGCTCCATAGATGCTGCCGCACCCGCTGAGTTTCTCCAGCACTTTTCTTTACCCCCGAGGGATTTTGATGGGTCTGTGACAATTTTCTCTTGGGCCTGAGAGGGAATTAAGCAACGTGAATGGTTTTGCAGAATTGTCTACTTCATAGATTGAGGTTCTTTGGGTGACTGAGGAGACGACTCATGACTCTACAGGCGACATGTCGCGGGGTGAATGAAGCCTGTACGGTCGTGAGTAGTCGCCCAAAGAGTCGTATCTTGTTCTGGTCCCCACTGGATTTTCAACATGTTGAAAATGTTTTGCAACCTGCTGCGACTGTGACGGGTGCTGGCAGTCGCCGAAAAAGTCACGTAAGTGGGACAGGCCACACAGTGGTGCAAAACAGTGGAATTATCTTTCAAAGGAAGATTGTTCCCGATGTTGGGGAAGTCCAGAACAAGGGGTCACACAGTTTAAGGATAAGGGGGAAATCCTTTAGGACCGAGATGAGAAAAACATTTTTCACACAGAGAGTGGTGAATCTGTGGAATTCTCTGCCACAGAAGGTAGTTGAGGCCACACAGTTCATTGGCTATATTCAAGAGGGAGTTAGATGTGGCCCTTGTGGCTAAAGGGATCAGGGGGTATGGAGAGAAGGCAGGTACAGGATACTGAGTTGGATGATCAGCCATGATCATATTGAATGGCGGTGCAGTCTCGAAGGGCCGAATGGCCTACTCCTGCACCTATTTTCTATGTTTCTATGTTTCCATGCCTTTCCAAGGTAATTTCAAGGAAGTGCTCACTGCTGAAAACATGGTGTTTTGTATGAGATATTAAACATCACCTCCAACAGTACTGCAACAGCACCTCCGATCACATGGACTTTATGAAGAAGGCTCAGCACCATGTTCTCAAGCCAATTACAGATAATATATTTCAGTGACAGCCATATGCCGTGAAAAATGGTATTAAAATATCTATGTGTAGGAAGGAACTGCAGATGCTGGTTTAAACCAAAGATAGACACTAAAAGCTGGAGTAACTCAAGCGGAACTGGCAGCATCTTTGGAGAAAAGGAATGGGTGACATATCGGGTCAAGACCCTTCTTCAGCTATCTTCAGCTGTTAAAATATCTGTTGACTGGGGCGGTACGGCGGCACAGCGGTAGAGTTGCTGCCTCACAGCGACAGAGACCCGGGTTCGATCCTGACTACAGGTGCTGTCTGTGTGAAGTTTGCACGCCTGTCACCGCATGGGTTTTCTCCGGGTGCTCCGGTTTCCTCCTACACTCCAGGTTTGTAGGTTAATTGGCTTGGTATAATTGTAAATTGTCCCTAGCGTGTGTAGGATAGTGTTAGTGTGCGGGGATCGCTGGTCAGTGTGGACTTGGAGCCTGTTTCTCTAAACTAAACTAAAAGACGGACTTTAAGAGGATGGCTCACCACCATGTTCTCGAACCAATTAGAGATAATAAATGCCAGTGGCACCCGCATGCAGTGAAAGAGGTTCTTGAAATATCTGTTTTTTATTTTATTTTTTTTTTAACCAAAAAATAACAATTTATTTAACTATTTACAAAAAATACACACAAAAATACAAAGAAACCCACTACCATTGTGCAAAGAAAAACAATTCTTAAATATCAAATATACTGAGTATTAAATAACTGATATGCAGACAATATCAATCTGCATCGAGGATGCATTCCACTCCCCGCGGCGCCCAGCGCGTCCCGGAAATCCCCTGCACGGCGCGTAGTATTTTTCTAGCATCATCCGGGTGTGGACGTAACCCCGGAAATGGGGCGGGCAGCCGGCTCGAGGAGAGCCTTCCAGCGCCTGGCGCTGTGACACGTGAATGGCCAGCTTGGCCAGGCCCAGGGGTGACCCAACCAGGACATCTTCTGCCCTACCCTCTCCCCTACGCACAGGGTGGCTGTCCAAAGATGAGGATGGTGGGGGTGAATTGCAGCCAGAAGGCAAGGAGCAACCCCTTTATGTATTGGAGCAGGGGCATTGAAATATGTGTTGGCTGGGTATTGATTAGATGTTTTACAGATAATAAACAATGAGTATTTTCTCTGCAGCACAAGCCACGATGGCTTCCACCAGCAGCACGGGGGCAGCCAGGCCAACTACAGTGACCACCACAACCACCACCAGGAAAGCTCCGCTCACCACCATCGCCGTGGGTGCCATTAACCAGCTGATCCCGGAGCAACACCCCATCACTCCCATCCTCCCCTTCACCAGCCACACCCCCCTCTCCAACCAGTTGCCTTCCCCCCAGAGATACTGTGACCCCACCGAGACCAGGGGCATCAAGTGGCCCTCAACGCAGCAGGGGGTTCTGGTGGAGCGGCCGTGTCCTAAGGGGACCAAAGGTAAGGAGGCAGCGCTGATAAGTTGGAGCAGGATAGAGGGCATGTGGAGAGGCAATCCCTGCACTGTGCTGCCTAATTACATCAGTAATGTTGCCTGATCAGGTCTCAGCTATGAAATGGGCACAGCAGACACAAGGTGTACAGGACTGCACTGAGCTACATAGCCCTGGATGTGGTCTGAGATTACAGAGGTTGGCAGGTTGAGCAGATTATACATGTGGGATTAATCCAACTGTGGCAGTCACGGTGGTGCAGCAGTAGTTGCTGCCTTGCAGCGCCAGAGACCCGGGTTCGATCCCAACTACGGGTGCTGTCTGTACGGAGTTTGTACCTTCTCCCCGTGACCTGTGTGGGTTTTCTCAGAGATCTTCAGTTTCCTCCCACACTCCCAATAACATACAAAGATAGACAAAAATGCTGGGGAAACTCAGCGGGTGGGGCAGCATCTATGGAACGAAGGAATAGGTAACGTTTCTGGTGGAGACCCTTCTTCAGACATACAAGTTTGTACTGTAGATTAAATGGCTTGGTAAAATTGCCCCTTGTGTGTGTAGGATAGTGTTAGCGTGCGGGGATTGATGTGGACTCGGTGGGCCAAAAGGCCTAATTCCACACTGTATCTCTAAACTAAGCTAAACTAAACTAAATAGTGGGAGAGTTTAGCACTTGAGGTCTTGGTCTTAGAATAAAAGGATGTACCTTTAGAAGGGAAATGAGGAGGAATTTCTTTAGCCAGAAGAACAGTGATGAATCTGTGAAATTCATTGCCACAGATGGCTGTGGAGACCAAACCTCTGGGTATTTTTAAAGTGGAGATTGAGAGAATAGAGACAATAGACAATAGGTGCAGGAGGAGGCCATTCGGCCCTTCGAGCCAGCACCGCCATTCAATGTGATCATGGCTGATCATCCCCAATCAGTACCCCGTTCCTGCCTTCTCCCCATATCCCCTGACTCCGCTATCTTTAAGAGCCCTATCTTGCTCTCTCTTGAAAGCATCCAGAGAACTTGCCTCCACCGCCCTCTGAGGCAGAGAATTCCACAGACTCCACAGACAAATGGTGATGGGGAGAAGGCAGGAAAATGGGGTTGAGAAGGACAAATAGTTCAGCCATGATTGAATGGTGGAGCAGGCTCGATGGGCCAAATGGCCTAATTCTGCTCCTATGCCTTATGGTCATAGCCCTTCAGTAAGTGAACGGCCAGTTGGCAATGCTACCCAAGACCCATTTAGAAGATTGAGGGGGGATCTTATAGAAACGTACAAAATTCTTAAGGGGTTGGACAGGCTAGATGCAGGAAGATTATTCCAGATGTTGGGGAAGTCCAGGACAAGGGGTCACACAGTTTAAGGATAAGAGGGAAGTCTTTTAGGACCGAGATGAGAAAATCATTTTTTTTCACACACAGAGAGTGGTGAATCTCTGGAACTCTCTGCCACAGAAGGTAGTTGAGGCCAGTTCATTGGCTATATTTAAGAGGGAGTTAGATGTGGCCCTTGTGGCTAAAGGGATCAGGGGGTATGGAGAGAAGGCAGGGATGGGATACTGAGTTGGATGATCAGCCATGATCATATTGAATGGCGAATGGTGCAGGCTGGAAGGGCCGAATGGCCTCTACTCCTGCACCTATTGTCTATGTTTTCTATGTAAGACGATGATGCCCGTGTCTCTATGTTGCAGGTATAGCCTCATACCTTTGCCTGGTCTCCCTCGGTCTGTGGAGCCCAAGAGGACCTGACTTCAGCAACTGCACTTCACCCTGGGTGAACCAAGTGGCACAGAAGGTAAATACAGTAGAACAGAGAGATGGAGGGGTGTGGATGTGTGGATGAAACTTGGTCAGGAAAAAATGCTTTCAGTTGTTTATTTATTGGCACGTGTGTCAGGTACAGTGAAATGTATTTTGTGCAAACTATCCCCGTACATAAGCACCATCACTGCGGACAGTACAATACACATGGAAAAGTCCGAAACTTACAACATTCTTAAGGGGTTGGACAGGCTAGATGCAGGAAGATTGTTCCCGATGTTGGGGAAGTCCAGGACAAGGGGTCACAGCTTAAGGATAAGGGGGAAATCCTTTAAAACCGAGATGAGAAGAACTTTTTTCACACAGAGAGTGGTGAATCTCTGGAACTCTCTGCCGCAGTGGGTAGTCGAGGCCAGTTCATTGGCTATATTTAAGAGGGAGTTAGATGTGGCCCTTGTGGCTAAGGGCATCAGAGGGTATGGAGAGAAGGCAGGGATGGGATACTGAGTTGGATGATCAGCCATGATCATATTGAATGGCGGTGCAGGCTCGAAGGGCCGAATGGCCTACTCCTGCACCTAATTTCTATGTTTCTATGTTTCTATGTTAAACTGTGAGGCTGGTTTACATTGACTTGCACTCTGTTGAAACGAAGAAGAAAATGCTTCTGACTGATTTGAGAGGATAATTGAAATAGATGTAAGGGGTTTGGGAGTAAAATCCTTGCGTCTATTCGGAGAGTGCAAAGACAGATGTGGCAAACTTAAACCTTAATCAAGAACCAGTCACACCCTGGCCACACCCTGTTCTCCCCTCTCCCATCAGGCCAAAAGTGTGAAAACACACACCTCCAGATTCAGGGACAGTTTCTTCCCAGCTGTTATCAGGCAACTGAACCATCCTACCACAACCAGAGAGCAGTGCTGAACTACTATCTACCTCATTGGTGACCCTCGGACTATCCTAGATTGGACTTTGCTGGCTTTACCTTGCACTAAACGTTATTCCCTTATCAAGTATCTGTACACTGTAAATGGCTCGATTGTCTTTCCGCTGACTGGTTAGCACGCAACAAAAGCTTTTCAATGTACCTCGGTACACGTGACAATAAACTAAACTAAACTGACACAAAAATGTGGAGCTGGTTCATCCAAATGCGATGTCAGGAGGCACCTCTTCAACCAAAGGGTAATGGAAGCGTGGACTCTCTTCCCCAAAGTGCTGTTGTATCGGGGAGTCAAATAAAATGTCAACATTTAGATGGATTACCTTATTGGGACAAGGTGAATAAATGTTGGAGAACCAAGGTGAGGAGGGCTGGTTCGGGCATGGAATAACCAATTAGGCCTTGAGTGGATAAACAGACACTTATGAAGGGGTGGAGACATCATGATGTTAATATCGAGAAGGTTAGCTGGCCTAGCTGTTCTGAAGCATGTAAATTGCCAAACCCACGGCAGCCAGAAATGGGAGTCACCAAATGTCAGCTTAGCTAATGGGCTAATTTTGTGCCATTATTTCTGGTCGATAAAATATTGTAATGGAAAATGGCTGTTAGGATTAAGCATGGATAAAGTAACAAAACCAGGCTGAGTGTAATTAGAGCTGGTGTTCCTGCTGTCTGCACTCATCTCTGACCAACAAAGAAGGATTGTAGCATGCACACTTGCAATCATCTCATGAAGAACCTGTTGCAAAGTTTCATTTCCAACAGCGACAGACCTTGTGCCTAATGGGGAGAGCAACAGCAAATAGTAACACTTGCAAACCTGTTGAGAAAGATTTACGTGGTGGCACAGTGGTGTAGGTGATGGCACATTGATGCTGCCTTACAGCGCCAGAGACCCAGGTTCGATCCTGACTACAGGAACTGTCTGTTACGGAGCTTGTACCTTGTCCCTTTGACCCATGTGGGTTTTCTCCAGGTGCTCCGGTTTCACCCACACTCCAAATTTGTACATTAATTTACTTGGTAATATTGTAATTTGATTCTAGTGTGTGTGGCACAGCTGGTGGGTGTGGACTCAGTGGGCTGAAGGGCCTGTTTCCATGCTGTAACTCCACACTAAACATGTGGAACAGTTGTCAATTTCCCACAAAGTCCAATTAATGACAGAAAGGCTAAAGTGTAATGAATTTGCTGCTGGGTTGAATAGCACCAGTATCTATGGTACTGGGCGAGTCTAGGAGAGGTCCCAAGTTCAGTACCAGACACTAGTGTTGAAATTGTGCTGGAGACTTTAACAAACCCCACCCTTCCATAATGTTCTAACAAGTCTCCATTCCCCCACTGAATAGATTCATTTAATCTTTGCTAATCAATTATCAGTAAGCATGAGTATCAATGAAACAGTC
>JAWMAR010000160.1:3890186-3927686 GCA_036785375.1 Leucoraja ocellata
CCCTCCCCCCACACTGACCCACACTGACCCTCCCCCCACACTGACCCACCCCCACACTGACCCATCCCCACACTGACCCACCCCCCACACTGACCCTCCCCCCACACTGACCCACCCCCCACACTGACCCACCCCCCACACTGACCCTCCCCCCACACTGACCCACCACCCACACTGACCCACACTGACCCACCCCCCACACTGACCCTCCCCTCACACTGACCCTCCCCCCCACACTGACCCACCCCCCACACTGACCCTCTCCCCCTCACAGTAAAAAAATAGTGTAGGATAGAGTTAGTGTGCAGAGATCGCTGGACGGCACGGACTCGGTGGGCCGAAGGGCCTGTTTCCATGCTGTATCTCTAACCTAAACTAAATGGGCAGAAGCTGTCACTGAACCTGGAGATAACATTCCAAAGTTGGGTTCTTGCAATGCAGGTGACTTTCAATCGACACCTAGAACATGGAACATGGAACAGTACAGCACAAGAAAAGGCCTTCGAGCCACAATGTCCGTGTCATATATAATGCGATCTAGTCACAATGAACCCACAGTGTGACCACTCGCACTGAACCTTCCCTTCACAAATAGCTCGCCTCTCACCTCATGCTGACCTTTTCCCACATCATCTTATTCTGTTCATCTCCCCACCCTCACGCCAATTCTCTCCCATCCATTCATCACCCTTCCCCTTGATCCTCTCTCAATCTAACGAGAGCGCTGTTGGTGCAATGGGTAAAGGTTCAGATAAGTCCAAATGTCCAGAAGCCTGCATTAACTATCCACAAACCAGAGTTCAAATCACACCATGCATGTCATGCAATTTAAATTCAATGAATAATTACAATTTGGAAATTTGGAAAGATGCCTTCGAAACTGCTGGATTGTTGTATACAGCCATCTGAATCACTAATGCCTTTAGCAATTGACTAATGCCCTAACCGACTAAATTCACCATCCTTATGTTGTATTGTCAATGTGTGATTTCAGGGCAGACCCACCTCAGGTTCCCTCCAAAATGGTTGAGCAAGCGACTACCTTCAAGGGAAATTAAACAATAGATTAAAAAATCTGTCACGCAAACAAATATCCCGACACAGAGCTCCTCACAGTTGCTCCAATCTCCAACTAACCACTATGTGGAGAGTCTCAACCCGAAACGTCACCTATTCCTTCTCTCCAGAGATGCTGCCTGTCCCCGCTGAGTTACTCCAGCATTTTGTGTCTATCTCCAACTAACCACTGATCATACAAGATACAAGATACAAGATACAAGATACATTTAATTGTCATTTGGACCCCTTGAGGTCCAAACGAAATGCCGTTTCTCTGCAGCCATACAACTTGAAATTCGCATACAACGGTCCTCTTCCCACACACGGATCCGTTCCCTTCACTAACTCCTCAATGACCCCCTCGTGCTGATCCCCTTCACTGACCAATCTCTGACTTTGACCCTCCATCCACATAAAGTTCTCCCCACTGTCCCGCTCCCAACAAAACCGCACACATTCTCTCCAACTGCTTAACTCTCTCCTGGCCATTTCCATTATGGATCAACCACACTGACCCTCTCACTCTACAGTGACCATCTGCCCTAACACCACTCTTCCCTCTCACAAGCTCATAATACATTTCAATGCTGGGGTGTCCAGAAGGCCTTTCTTCCTTATCAATTCATAGAAACATAGAAAATAGGTGCAGGAGTAGAGGCCATTCGGCCCTTCGAGCCTGCACCACCATTCAATATGATCATGGCTGATCATCCAACTCAGTATCCTGTACCTGCCTTCTCTCCATACCCCCTGATCCCTTTAGCCACAAGGGCCACATCCAATTCCCTCTTAAATATAGCCAATGAACTGTGGCCTCAACTACCTTCTGCGGCAGAGAATTCCACAGATTCACCACTCTCTGTGTGAAAATTGTTTTTCTCATCTTGGTCCTAAAAGATTTCCCCCTTATCCTTAACTGTGTGTGTGGCCCCTTGTCCCGGACTTCCCCAACATCGGGAACAATCTTCCCGCATCTAGCCTGTACAACCCCTTAAGAAATTTGCAAGTTTCATGTTTGCTGTCATGTTACTGGGAAGTAAAAGTTATTTTGGAAATTGGTTAGTAAAATATGAAAGATGAAACCCTGTTTGATTCTAAATTGGACATCTCAACATGCCTTCTCAACATGACCATTGGTCTTCCTCTGTGATTTATGTCAACGTATATCAGCTGGCTTATTGTTGTCTGACATCATCACGCTATCATTTTGTTTCCCTGGTGCTTTGAAACATTTGGCAGTTCAGACACTGGTTATTTTCCACAGCAGTCTTCCTTCACCTACCCATCATCATCTAATTCCATCGACACATCAGACTATTTTTCCCTCACAATCTTACATGGCCTCAACCGTTTAAAAGAATAAATGCTAGCTGCCTCAAACACAGTTCCACATTCTAACCACTGTGTTTTCCCCAAGTGAATTTATTACCAATTATCTTTCTATATATGGTTCCCCCAATGCTGGGCTTAAAGGTGAGTTGAAACATCTTGTCTGCAGTATATTGAAACAATTTGAACCCTTTCATAATCTCAAGACTTCTGACAAGTCACCCTATTCATCTATGTTCTAGATATAAGTGCCCAAACCTGGTGCATCCTGTCAGGGAGAACCTTTGTGTTCTGTTATAACATCAATAAATTATTTATGCACTTTCTCCAGAGTCTTTTTGATAAGATGGAGACCAAGTGCAGCCACGCAGGATTCTATGCAAGGTTAACATAACTTCTCTACTTTTCAGTTTTATTCCCACTGCTTTCTTTCATTCTTTTAGTGATTTTGTGGATTTCCTCCGTTCCTCTGCCAATTTCCCTTCCTGGCTTGTGTGTGATTGTTAACAGATCTCTCTCCTCAGGTACCGTTCCCCTCTCCCCTCTTTCAAAATCTGTTGTCACATTACCTCCTCAAAACTAACCCTTGACCCTTCTCTACCCCTTCAAACTATCACTGCATATCCAATTGCTTGTTCATCTTAACCCAAGTTGCCTGCTGAATCCGTAACTATCTCCTTGTTTGCATCCATCTAATCGGGATTCTAACCGTGCCTCAGTGCTGATATAACTCACAAATCCTTCATGGTTGTGGCATGTGTAATCTCACTTGGCCTTTCCCACTCTCATTCCACTGGAAGAGACCAGAGTGTCCTGTTTTCATTCCCATCTATCCAGTCTTTACCATAGCACCACTCACAATATATTGTTTTGTCTTCATTCATCTCAGTATCTCTGCTGCCCACCCCAAAAAATCTGTACTTCAGTTCACCTGAGTTTAACCAAGGTATAGCAAAAAGATTTTTGTTACGTGCTAGACAAAAAGGCTGGAGAAACTCCAGGCAGGTGAGGCAGCATCTATGGAGCGAAGGAAATAGGCAACGTTTCGGGTCAAGACCCTTTTATCTGAGATCTTCTGTTTCCTCCTCTCACACTCCAAAGACGTACAGGTTTGTAGGTTAATTGGCTTCGGTAAAAATTGTAAAATATCCCTAGTGCATACGATAGTTCTAGTGTACGGGGATCACAGGTCTGGTAGACTCAGCGGGATGAAGGGCCTGTTTCCTATCTCTAAACTAAAGTAATCTACAGTCTACAATTGGAGATTGAACCAGAGTTAGCACCAATGGTATTTTATGTAACCAAGTTAGGTTCAGGACCATAGGTCTGAGCCAACACAAATACTATCTGATTCCATCTCTGGAACTACACCCCACTCTGCCCAGTCTCATCTGCTGCTGAAACCTCACCCTACTTTGCTGACCTCTATCAAGACTTGTCCATCCTGATAAGACTCCTGAAGGTTATATCGTCTGGAAGTTTAAGTTTAAGATTTGTCATCCAAATCTCTGGTGATGTATCTGAGCTCAAACTTTCCCATTTACTCATTGCCCTTGTGCTTTCTGGTCAAGAGTGAAACCTTGGCCAGGATTGGCAGCAGAGGCCCCAGTTACATTAAGTCAACTACATTGGTCAGCCTGCATTATTCGCAAGCGCAACATCCAACACCCATAACAGGCACCTCCTCCCCGTGACAGAGCTTTGAGCGGAGTAACAGGACAGAGATACAGATTCAAGGATGTAATCGAAACCTCCTTGAAGAAAAGCAAATTCCCCACTGACTCCTATAAATTCATAGGTAGACACAAAATGCTGGAGTAACTCAACGGGACAGGCAGCATCACTGGAGAGAAGGAACGGGTGACAGTCTGAAGAAGGGTCTTGACTGGAAATGTCACCCATTCCTTCTCTCCAGAGACGCTGCCTGTCCCGCTGAGTTACTCCAGCATTTTGTGTCTACCTTTGATTTAAACCAGCATCTGCAGTTCTTTCCTTTAAATTCATGACCCACGACTAATCACACAATCATACTTTATGAGCCAAGTATGTTTTGCAACATACGAGGTATTTCATTTGCCAAGTCAGTCATACAAATAAAAAGCAATGGAACACAAAACACAAAAATTTTAACATAAACATCCACCACAGTGACTCCTCCACATTCTTCACTGTGAGAGAAGGCGAAAAAATGTTCAAATCTCGACCCTTCACCTGCGTTGTCGGGACGATCTTGACTCTCGTAGCCGGCGGCATTTGGGCAACCCGCATCGAGGCAATCAGCTCTGCTTCGGGGGGATGTCAACTCTCCCAGACCAGGCGATCGAAGCCCACATCGGGGCTGGTCAAGCCTCAGTGTCGTTGGAGCTTCCTGCCTCGACCTATCCCGAGACTGCGAGCTCTTGATGGTAAAGTCTGCGGGACGTGCTTGGAGCGATCCCAGGCAAGCGATCGTAAGTCCACGCCCTGCTGTCAGGCCCAAAGTCAGTGCGAGGAGGCCTCAAGCTCCATCGATGGTAGGCTGCAGGGCAACCGGGGTATGCGATCCAAAAATTAATTGCATCTCCGGCAAGGTAAGAAACTGAAAGAGCAAGTTTCCCCCAAAACTCTCCCCTCTCAGCGGGGCTGCCAATCGTGCGGTGGCCCCTGATGGTCTTTGTGGAGACCAGAACGTGGAGAAGGGGCATAAGGGGTGAAATGTAGAACCTTGGGTTGTTCTTAGTAGGCAGTAGAAGGAAAAGATCACCTCACTCTACCTGCCTGCCCAACCTATAAGGACATTGCCTACCCCATCTCTATGGGAGTCTACAGTATCTTCATTTGCCTCAATAGTTACAGCTTAATCAATAATACCACTACAGAAGGAAATGAAGGGTCTTGACCCGAAATGTCACCCATTCCTTCTCTCCAGAAATGCTGCCTGACATAGAAACATAGAAACATAGAAATTAGGTGCAGGAGTAGGCCATTCGGCCCTTCGAGCCTGCACCACCATTTAATATGATCATGGCTGATCATCCAACTCAGTATCCCGTACCTGCCTTCTCTCCATACCCTCTGATCCCCTTGGCCACAAGGGCCACATTTAACTCCCTCTTAAATATAGCCAATGAACTGGCCTCAACTACCCTCTGTGGCAGAGAGTTCCAGAGATTCACCACTCTCTGTGTGAAAAAAGTTCTCCTCATCTCGGTTTTAAAGGATTTCCCCCTTATCCTTAAGCTGTGACCCCTTGTCCTGGACTTCCCCAACATCGGGAACAATCTTCCTGCATCTAGCCTGTCCAACCCCTTAAGAATTTTGTAAGTTTCTATAAGATCCCCTCTCAATCTCCTAAATTCTAGAGAGTATAAACCAAGTCTATCCAGTCTTTCTTCATAAGACAGTCCTGTCATCCCAGGAATCAGTCTGGTGAACCTTCTCTGCACTCCCTCTATGGCAATAATGTTCTTCCTCAGATTTGGCCCTCTGAGTCCCTCCAGCATTTATAGTCACAACACAGGAAAATGCCCTCCCATACCCCTAGCCTTCCTCTCCCCTGACTCTCAGACTATAGAAGGGTCTCGACCCAAAACGTCATCCATTCCTTCTCTCCAGAGATGCTGCCTGTCCCGCTGAGTTACTCCAGCATTTTGTGTCTGTCTTCGGTGTAAACCAGCATCTGCAGTTCCGTTCTACACATACCAGGATAGAAACTGGTCTTCCACAAAGCCAAGGACTGCCTATGAAGAAGACAGCAGTGAACCGCAATAATTCTCAACCATCACACCTTGTAGCTCCCCATCTTGAATCCTCTTCCCACTCCACTGCTCTAAGTCTCAGTATTCTTCCACTTTCAGTCTCCTGGGCATCCTTTAAGAATGTGTGCCTCAGCTGTCGAAGCTTCCGAGCCCACCATCTGCATTCTTCCTTTAAGTCACGTACTAATGTCTATCTTTTGTTAAGTTTTTCATCCCATGTCTTCAGATCATCTAATGTGGTGCAGTTGCATTGTATTTGGACAAAGTGCTTGGTCAGAATTTACCACAGTAAAGGCTCAATGTTAATGAAAGTTGCTGTTGTATCTCATGCAGACATTTATTTTGCATAAGTATGTGGCCTCCATGCTCTTCATATCTAAATGAATCATAGGGGTGGCACAGTGGCAGAGCTACTGCTGCACAGCTCCAGAGACACGGGTTCGATCCCGACTACGGGTGCTGTCTGTATGCAGTCAGTATGTTCTCCCCGTGACCTAAATGGGTTTCCTTCAAGATCCAGCCAGATGCAACTAAATTTAAAGTAGCTCTTTCTTCCCAACAACCCTTTCTGGCTTAAGCCCTCCCTTCACCACCTCCAGTTTAAATTCCATTTGGAATATTTTGGAGGACCAAGAACCAAGAATCTTCGGTTAATCTCCCGAGATCTCCCACACTCCAAAGACGTACAGGTTTGTAGGCGAATTGGCTTGGTGTAAATGAAAAATTGTCCCTAGTTTGTATGGGGTAGTGTGCGGGGATCGCTGGTCGGTGCGGACTCGAAGGGCCGAAGGGCCTCTCTCCGCGCTGTATCTCTAAAGTAAACGAACTTCTGATACTTAAATTCCTTTATGAATTTAATGCCCATTATCCAAATATATTAACATCTTCCTATTACTGCCACCCCCATCGTTGTGGAAACATTACAACACTGCCACCTCTCTATTTCCTGCCACAGGAATCTCTCTGGCACCCTGTCAATGAATTTCTCTCCCCCTTGCAATGCGACTGGTTCTCTACATCACGCATCAATGGATCACTGTTGCTATCTCTCTCTCTGATGACATATCAACAAGCCATTCTGTTATGCCATGAACTTGAGATGATGCTTACAGCTGTAACCAACCACTATTTATTCATTGCAAGGTTGAAGGGCTCTGCTTTTTGACTTGTTCTGTCTTTATCCCAAGGGTGCACAACTCTTAACGCTGACAAGATATGCCCATTCCAAAACTGAAAGGCTAGAGTATATTGTGTCAGTATATTATGCAGCCTAGCCCAACCAGCATCTGAAGAAGGGTCTCAACCCAAAACGTCACCCATTCCTTCTATCCAAAGATGCTGCCTGGCCCGCTGAGTTGCTCCAGCGTTTTGTGTCTATCTTCGGTGTAAACCAACATCTGCAGTTCCTCCCAACATCTGTCCAAACTCCACCAGTTCAGTTCTTCCATCAGGAGTCATCAAATGTCCATCTGCAGTATTCCTCATGAAAACCCCACCTTGAAACCCGCACCCTATACCAAAACCAAAACCATGCGTTGTTCAGTCTAGCAAGTAGCCTGATCCAAAGTGGAACGCAAACTTGACTCCTTATCTTTTAATGCATGGCTTCGAGATAGTTTATTAAATTCATATCACCCTTGGATGGTGTTGTGAGACAGGTAATATTAATGCAACAATAGTTACACCCACTTCCCCCTCCTTCTCCCTCCGTCATCTGGAACAAAACCTATTGGTATGGCCCACCACAAAGCTTTTGTTGCGTGCTAACCAGTCAGCGGAAAGACAATACATGATTACAATCGAGCCATTCACAGTGTATAGATACATGATAAGGGAATAACGTTTAGTGCAAGATAGGGCTCTTAAAGATAGCAGAGTCAAGGGATATGGGGAGAAGGCAGGAACGGGGTACTGATTGTGGATGATCAGCCATGATCAAAGTGAATGGCTGTGCTGGTTTGAAGGGCCGAATGGCTACTCCTGCACTTATTATCCATTTTCTAAAGCCAGTAAAATCCGATCAAGGATTGTCCAAGGGCCACCAATCACCTCATTGCCTCTGGTTGTGATAGGATGATTCAGTTGCCTGATAACAGCTGGGAATAATCTGTCCTTAAATCTGGTGCAGTGAGGTACTGATCAACGATCTATCTATCTCTGCCTTAAAAATATCCACTGACTTGGCCTCCACAGCCTTCTGTGGCAAGGGATTCCACAGATTCACCACCCTCTGACTAAAGAAATTTCTCCTCATCTCCTTCCTAAAGGAACGTCCTTTAATTCTGAGGCTGTGCCCTCTAGTCCTGGACTCTCCAACTAGTGGAAACATCCTCCACACATCCACACGACCCAAGTCTTTTACTATTCTGGATGTATCAATGAGGTCCCCCCTCTCTATTCTAAATTCCAACAAGTACAAGCCCAGTGCCAACAAGCGCTCATCATAGGTTAACCTACTCATGCCTGGGGTCATTCTTGCAAAGTGGCCAACTCCTGTTCCCATTTCCTGGTGAGCCATCCAACTGCAGGCCAATTGCGCACCTCCCATTTCACATGCACTGTTGACCCAACTTCTGAAGCTTTGAGAATGGTGGGGTGGGCAGTGGGGGGGGGGGGGGTGTCTGCAATCCTTTGCCCCCCCCCCCCCCCCCCCCCAGCCAAGGGCGTTGGTGCTGATTTGAGAGGGTTGTGTGTGTGTTTGTTGCCAAGCCTCGCACCGAATGGTCAGAATACCAACTCATGATTGAATTGCTTGCAGCAGGCCCGGGGGGAGCGGGCAGGTTGGCAAAGTTGTGGAAGGAACGTCCTGCCTTACATTAGAGTCCCAGAACTGATGGCTGTCCCCATCTTCTCTCTCTCTGTCTCTCTCTGTCTCTCCCTCCCCTCCCCTCCCGCAGTCTTCGTTTGCCCGGGGACCCTGCGCAAGGTGTTCGAGCCCACCAACGTGTTTGAGTCGGAGCATGAGGCGGGAGCCTGGTGCAAGGACCCGCTGCAGGCCGGAGACCGCATCTACTACATGCCCTGGATCCCGTATCGCACGGACACGCTGACCGAGTACGGCTCGTGGGATGACTACACGGCCGGGCGGCCAACCACCTCCTACCGCCTGCCGCACCGCGTGGACGGGACCGGGTTTGTCGTCTACGACGGCGCTGTCTTCTACAACAAGGAGCGCACACGCAACGTGGTCAAGTTCGACCTGCGCACACGCATCAAGAGCGGGGAGGCGATCATCGGCGGCGCCAACTACCACGACACCTCGCCCTACCGCTGGGGCGGCAAGACCGACATCGACCTGGCCGTCGATGAGAACGGCCTGTGGGCCATCTACGCCACGGAGCAGAACAACGGCAAGCTGGTGGTCAGCCAGCTCAACCCTTACACCCTGAGATTCGAGGGCACCTGGGAGACGGTTTACGACAAGCGCTCGGCCTCCAACGCCTTCATGGTGTGCGGCGTTCTCTACGCCGTGCGCTCCGTCTCCAAGGAGGACGATAGCGAGGTCATCGGCAACGCCATCGACTTTGCCTTCAACACCAACCTCAACCGCGAGGAGCCCGTCTCCATCGCCTTCCCCAACCCCTACCAGTACGTCTCGTCCGTGGACTACAACCCCCGCGACAACCAGCTGTACGTCTGGAACAACCACTTTGTGCTGAGGTACTCGCTCGAGTTCGCACCCCCCGACCCAACCGCAGGTAGGAACAAACAAACAAACAAATGAATGATGAATAAATGAATGAATGACTGAGTGTATGAGTGAATGGTTGAATGAATGAATGAATGATGAATGAATGAATGTATGATTGAATGTATGAATGAATGAATGAATGTATGAATGAATGAATGAATGAATGATGTATGAATGGATGAATGAATGATGTATGAATGAATGAATGAATGAATGAATGATGAATGGATGGATGAATGAATGAATGAATTGAATGTATGATTGACTGAATGAATGATGAATGATTGAATGAATGAATGATTGAATGAATGAATGAATGAATTAATGGATGAATGAATGAATGAATGAATGAATGGATGAATGATTGAATGATGAATGATGAATGCATGAATGAATGAATGATTGAATGAATGAATGAATGAATGAATGATTGAATGTATGAATGAATGGATGAATGAATGAATGAATGAATGAATGAATGAATGAATGAATGAATGAATGAATGAATGAATGAATGAATGATTGAATGAATGAATGGATGAATGATTGAATGAATGAATGATTGAATGCATGATTGAATGAATGCATGATGAATGAATGAATGAATGAATGATGAATGAATGAATGAATGAATGAATGCATGAGTGAATGAATGAATGAATGCATGATTGAATACTTTATTGTCACTGGCAACAAGTCACAGTGAAATTCTTTGCTTGCATATGTACCCAAAGTAGACAAAATTGCTGGAGAAACTCAGCGGGTGAGGCAGCACCTACGGAGTGAAGGAAATAGGCAACGTTTCGGGTCAAGACCCTTCTTCAGGCCCATATCCCTACCTGTGGGCCATCTACGCCCGTCTGAAAAAGGGTCTCGACCTGAAACGTTGCCTATTTCCTTCGCTCCATAGATGCTGCTGCACCCGCTGATTTCCTCCAGCATTTTTGTCTACCTTCGATTTTCCAGCATCTGCAGTAACTTCTTAAACAATGTATGCAAATAGTCACCAGATAAAGGACACGAACAAAGTTCCAAAATATCCCGTCTACCTACAAAGTCTACCTTTGTTACAGGTGTGTAAGGAGTACAGAAGGGGGCTGAGAACACATCCTTGCAGAGCACCTGTGTTGAGGATTATAGTTTAGGATGATTTGTCACCTATCCTCAGTGGTTGTGGTCTGTTGGCCATGAAGTTGAGGATCCAGTGGCAGAGATGAGTGCGGACTCCAAGTTCAATGAGTTTGTGGATGAGCTTGGATGGGAGAATGGTATGAGTACTGGATAATGGCTCTTTCTTAAACTATGAAATAAAATCTACCGAGATTGAGGGGGGATCTTATAGAAACTTACAAAATTCTTAAGGGGTTGGACAGGCTAGATGCAGGAAGATTGTTCCCCATGTTGGGGAAGTCCAGAACAAGGGATCACAGTTTAAGGATAAGGGGGAAATCTTTTAGGACCGAGATGAGGAAAACATTTTTCACACAGAGAGTGGTGAATCTCTGGAATTCTCTGCTGCAGAAGGTAGTTGAGGCCACAGTTCATTGGCTATATTTAAGAGGGAGTTAGATGTGGCCCTTGTGGCTAAAGGGATCAGGGGGTATGGAGAGAAGGCAGGGATGGGATACTGAGTTGGATGATCAGCCATGATCATATTGAATGGCGGTGCAGGCTCGAAGGGCTGAATGGCCTACTCCTGCACCTATTGTCTATGTTTCTATGTTTCTATGATCAGCCATGATCATATTGAATGGCGGTGCAGGCTTATAGGGCCGAATGGCCTACTCCTGCACCTATTTTCTATGTTTCTATGAGACTACCGAGACATGCAACTCAGATATAGACCAGTGGGCTTAAAGAATTGCTTAGGTAAGTGCGAGTTTTGTAAATCACCTGTTACATAAACTGGGGAATGACTGTACAGGCAACTAATTTTCTCAACTTACCTGCACCGCTTCATCGGTTAGTCGAGGAGATTTCGAAGAGGATGGAATCTGAAATTCTGACTGAGCTCAGCAGGCTGGATGCAAGGAAGATGTTTGCCTTGCCTGACCCATCTAGAATGAAGATTCACACTCTCATATTCCAGGGCAGGAGATTTTTGAACCGAGATCAGAAGAAACCTCTTCACTCGGACGTTGGTGAACCTGTGGAAGTCTCCATCGCTGAAGGGCATAAACTCCAAGTTGTTTAAATATTTCAGGAGGAAAGAGACAGATTTGTAAACACAAGAATCTATGGGAAAGATGGCACTGTGGTCTTGACATGCAGGGTCAGCCATGGGTGGATCGAATAGTGGAGTAAGCTTCAATCCTTACAGCTGTTTGCTGTGTTTCGTAATTCACTGGAGTTGTCAAATGCCATTCAAAATGTCCAATGTCCAGCTGTAAACGAGAAATCTCAGAAACATTTTCCATTTGTTCTTGATTCTCACGGCTGTTGTATATGGCCCGATCTAAGTGTTCAGTTTGGCTAGTTTATTTCTTTAGCGAAACAGCGCGGAAACAGGCACTCCGGCCTCCCCAAGTCCATGCTGACCAATGATCCCCGCACACTTAACACTATCCTACACACACTGGGGACAATTTACATTTACACCAAGCAAATTAACCTACAAACCTGTACGTCTTTGGAGTCCGAAGATCTCTGAGAAAACCCACGCAGGTCACGGGGAGAACATACAAACTCCGTACAGACAGCGCCCATAGTCAGGATCGATCACGGGGAGAAAAGCTTTTGTTGCGTGCTAACCAGTCAGCGGAAAGACAATACATGATTACAATCGAGCCATTCACAGTGTATTGATAAAGGAACAACTTTTAGCGCAAGGTATAGCTGGTAAAGCCAGATCAAGGATAGTCCAAGGGTCACCAAAGAGGTAGATAGTAGTTCAGCACTGCTCTCTGGTTGTGGTGGGATGGTTCAGTGGCCATGTAAAAGTACATGTGAACCTTCACTTAAACCTGAGCTCTGCCAACGGTTCAGCAGATACAGTTAGTAATTGTAGAATACTCAAGCTATGTCTTGTTCCTGCTACTAGGCTGTTGATGCAGATGATCTAGTTAAGCTTCTGCTCAGTCATGACCTTAAGAAGGATGAGGGGGGACCTCATTGAAACTTACTGAATAGTGAAAGGCTTGGATAGAGTGGATGTGGGGAGGATGTTTCCACTAGTGGGAGAGTCTAGGACCAGAGGTCATAGTCTTGGAATTAAAAGACGTTTCTTTAGGAAGGTGATGAGGAGGAATTTCTTTAGCCAGAGGGCGGTGAATCTGTGGAATTCATTGTGACGTAATCATTCATGGCTGATCTATCTCTCCCTCCTAACCCCATTCTCCTGCCTTCTCCCCATAATCCCTGACACCCGTACTAATCAAGAATCTATCTATCTCGGCCTTAAAAATACCCATTGACTTGGCCTCCTCAGCCTTCTGTGGCAAAGATTTCCACAGATTCCCGCCCTCTGACTAAAGAAATTCCTCCTCATCTCCTCGTTAAAGGAACGTACTTTAATTCTGAGGCATCGTTTGGTTTAGTTAACTAATGCAAACCTCCTTTGACTAGTGGAGTCAAGGGATATGGGGAGAAGGCAGGCACGGGTTATTGATAGGGGACGATCAGCCATAATCACAATGAATGGCGGTGCTGGCTCGAAGGGCCGAATGGCCTCCTCTTGTACCTATTTTCTATGTCTATGTCTATGTCTATGACAATAACTAGTCCGACCACACTATACCAACAAAGGAGTGGATATGTTTGTGGTTTGGACCCCTATAGATGTCCCCAATCAAACAGCCTGCGTTTCTTGGTCAAAGTGAAGGATAGATTTTCCATTGCCATCTCTCCATGTGGCAGTCGTCACTGGGACTTGGTTGCTGAGCTAACAGCAGACATTTTCTTCAATAGAACTTAACTATGATCAGGTTCCTTCAGTTGCTGTGGCAACCAGCCAGAAAAAAACATGTTAAAACAGATGGAGCATTGGCAGTGGTGTGCCTTCAGAATGCAAAACCGAAGCTTGTAGGCCTCATTGCTGGAAGTAGAATCACCCGAGCCGTGGGATGAATAATTCATTCAGTGCATTGCTGCTTGAGAGAGATGGAATTTAAGGCCTAAAATAATTCTGGGTTTCACCTCCATGTCAAAGGCGGGGAGGAGCAGATTTGTGCTGTCTAACCTAGTGAGTCGAGCACACTCTTCATGGACTGTGGAAGGGACTGTTAAATGGATAAAAAGTATAATTTTTTAATCTATCATCAACGCATGATCTTACAGGAGCAGCCAACAATGTGTGTACATGTCCTGAATTTAGATGACTCTGCGAGCTGGCTCTGCTGTCTCGAGATACCAACTCTGCTTGGCCAAATTCCTAAATGCTCCATTCGATAAAGTCCACCTCTCATTTCATGACTCAATTGAATAGGTTTTTTTTTACCGACAAGCTGCATTTTTTCCACTGTCCATCCATCATTTTCCCTCCCCACCAAGTCCCATATCTTTAATGAAAATCAAATATAAAACTGGGTGCTGGTAAACTGAGATATGCTGGAAACATTTCAGGCCAAAGACCCATCGTAACGAACTTTGACTGCGTTTCCATTTCCACACATACTGTCTGACCTACTGAGTTTGCAACATTTAATCCAGATCATTAATATATGAAAAAACAAATGCTAATAAATAAAGTCATTTGCTGAGAGAATGGAGCGGCTGGTCTTGTACACTCTGGAATTTAGGATGAGAGGGGTTCTTATTGAAACAGATAAGATTATTAAAGTTTCTCCAGCATTTTTGTGTACCTAAGATTATTAAAGGTTTGGACACGATAGTTTGTACAATCTGCGTGGGTTTTCTCCGGATGCTCCGGGTTTCCTCCCACATTCTAAAGACGTACAGGTTTGTAGATAATTGGCTTTGGTAAAATAGTAAATTTATTCCCTGGTGTGTGTAGGATAGTGTTAATGTCAAAGGTCCTGTTCCCGCGCTGTATCTAAACTAAATTAAACTATACACCAATCAAGCATGGTAGAGGTAATTTAATTTTACATTTAAATAACGTTACATAATGAGCTTAGAACTTTGGTTCAGTTGTGTCAATAAAGCTGAAAATTGGTTTATCGTCAAAATAATAAGTAATTTTACCAATCTCGTGTCTGCATTCTGATTTTGAATAACTAGAAATAATATTTAAACAACAGCAAACTAGTTTCTAGGTACTTTGTACACTAATCCGTTTGATAATCCATTGTAAGTGACATTAAGAAGCTTTTGCAGTGTGCCAAGGAGTGTGCCTACATCAAAAAAAAAGGGTTTAATTTCAAGTATTCTCTTCAAAGCCCCACAAAGGGGAACAATTAGCAAGCACCACCTGGGGTGATGAAGGAAATGGGGAGATGTGGCCAGTGCTGTGCCAAACTACTTCAAGCATGTGTAGGAAGGAATTGCACATACTGCTTTAGGGACAAAATGCTGGAGTAACTCAGCGGGACAGGCAGCATCTCTGGAGAGAAGGATTGGGTGACGTTTCAGGTCGAGACCCTTCTTCAGACTGAGAGTTGGGGGAACTAGAAGCATGAAATGGCACAGAACAAATCAGAGCCAGCACCGATGGCCAAAGAGCCCACAATGGTCCATTGTTGGCTGTGGAGGAGGTGATAACGCACTCTCAGTGTGATATGTTGCAATTAGCGCAAAAGATCATGGAGAATTACTGTATGTAAAACACTTGAAATTTGTGCTAGTGTAGTTGAGAGATACAGCACGGAAACAGGCCCTTCGGCCCACCGAGCATGCCAACCAGCGGTCCCTGCATGCTAATACTATCCTACACACACTAGGGGCAATTTTACATTTATACCAAGCCAATTAACCTACAAACCTGTACGTCTTTGGAGTCTGGGTGGAAAACAAAGATCTCACAGACAACCCACGCAGGTCACGGGGAGAACGGACAAACTCCGTACAGACAGCACCCGTAGTCAGGATTGAACCCGGGTCTCTGGCGCTGTGAGGCAGCAACTCTACCGCTGCTCCACCCTGCTGCCCTACGCGTTTGGCCATATTCTGATTACAACAGAAACACGAGCTCCTGGAAACTCCGTTCATCCTGCCTGCCGTAATGATAAGCGTGTCGAAAAGAACTGCAGATGCTGGTTTAAATCGAATGTAGACACAAAGTGCTGGAGTAACTCAGCGGGACAGGCAGCATCTCTGGAGAGACGGAATGGGTGACGTTTCGGGTCGAGACCCTTCTTCAGACTCAAGATTCGACCCAAAACGTCACCCATCCCTTCTCTCCAGAGATGCTGCCTGTCCCGCTGAGTTACTCCAGCATTTTGTATCTCCCTGCTGAAATCATAAGTCTGCTTAATGAATGTCCTCTGCGATAAAAATTTAATATGTCTGCAAACTCTTGGCATTTCCTGCACAACGTAACTGGTGTAACTGTGTTATGCCCTCTAGTGTAGTAATTCCTTGTTTTTCAAATATATGATTTTGCGAATCTTTACCAAAATACCATTCGGCTCTTTGCATTATGCGTTTTGATTAAAAAAGCATTTTCTTTCCACTAAAATGAATTGCACACCGCTATGTATGCACAGCAACGTGCTGTACCAAATGCCCTCTGAACGACCTTTACATTCTACAAAACTTCACTTAGTGAAAGGTTTTCCAGAAATTATCACTTTCATAAATCAAGGAGTGGCTGCCGTCAAAACTGTTGCGCTGGGATTTGTATTGTGGAAGCAAGGGATTTTATTGAAGGAGAAACTGCAGATGCTGGAAAATCGAAGGTAGACAAAAGTGCTGGAGAAACTCAGCGGGTGCGGCAGCATCTATGGAGCGAAGGAAATAGGCAACGTTTCGGGACGAAACCCGGAAGGGTTTCGGCCCGAAACGTTGCCTATTTCCAGAAGGATTTCGGCCCAAAACGTTGCCTATTTCCAGAAGGGTTTCAGCCCGAAACGTTGCCTATTTCCAGAAGGGTTTCGGCCCGAAACGTTGCCTATTTCCAGAAGGGTTTCGGCCCGAAACGTTGCCTATTTCCAGAAGGGTTTCGGCCCGAAACGTTGCCTATTTCCAGAAGGATTTCGGCCCGAAACGTTGCCTATTTCCAGAAGGATTTCGGCCCGAAACGTTGCCTATTTCCAGAAGGGTTTCGGCCCGAAACGTTGCCTATTTCCTTCGCTCCATAGATGCTGCCGCACCTGCTGAGTTTCTCCAGCACTTTTGTTTTCCCCCGAGGGATTTTGATGGGTCTGTGACAATTTTCTCTTGGGCCTGAGAGGGAATTAAGGAACGTGAATGGTTTTGCAGAATTGTCTACTTCATAGATTGAGGTTCTTTGGGTGACTGAGGAGACGACTAATGACTGTACAGGCGACATGTCGCGGGGTGAATGAAGCCTGTACGGTCGTGAGTAGTCGCCCAAAGAGTTGTATCTTGTTCTGGTCCCCGCTGGATTTTCAACATGTTGAAAATTTTTTGCAACCTGCTGCGACTGTGACAGGTGCTGGCAGTCGCCGAAAAAGTCACGCAAGTGGGACAGGCCACACAGTGGTGCAAAACAGTGGAGTTTATCTTCCACAGGAAGATTGTTCCCGATGTTGGGGAAGTCCAGAACAAGGGGTCACAGCTTAAGGATAAGGGGGAAATCCTTTAAAACCGAGATGAGAAAAACATTTTTCACACACAGAGACTGGTGAATCTGTGGAATTCTCTGGCACAGAAGGTAGTTGAGGCCACACAGTTCATTGGCTATATTTAAGAGGGAGTTAGATGTGGCCCTTGTGGTTAAAGGGATCAGGGGGTATGGAGAGAAGGCAGGGATGGGATATTGAGTTGGATGATCAGCCATGATCATATTGAATGGCGGTGCAGGCTCGAAGGGCCGAATGGCCTACTCCTGCACCTATTTTCTATGTTTCTATGTTTCCATGCCTTTCCAAGGTAATTTCAAGGAAGTGCTCACTGCTGAAAACATGGTGTTTTGGGTGAGATATTAAACATCACCTCCAACAGTACTGCAACAGCAACTCCGATCACATGGACTTTATGAAGAAGGCTCGGCACCATGTTCTCAAGCCAATTACAGATAATATATTTCAGTGACAGCCATATGCCGTGAAAAATGGTATTAAAATATCTATGTGTAGGAAGGAACTGCAGATGCTGGTTTAAACCAAAGATAGACACTAAAAGCTGGAGTAACTCAAGCGGAACTGGCAGCATCTTTGGAGAAAAGGAATGGGTGACATATCGGGTCAAGACCCTTCTTCAGCTATCTTCAGCTGTTAAAATATCTGTTGACTGGGGCGGTACGGTGGCACAGCGGTAGAGTTGCTGCCTCACAGCGCCAGAGACCCGGGTTCGATCCTGACTACAGGTGCTGTCTGTGTGAAGTTTGCACGCCTGTCACCGCATGGGTTTTCTCCGGGTGCTCCGGTTTCCTCCTACACTCCAGGTTTGTAGGTTAATTGGCTTGGTATAATTGTAAATTGGCCCTAGTGTGTGTAGGATAGTGTTAGTGTGCAGGGATCGCTGGTCGGTGTGGACTTGGAGCCTGTTTCTCTAAACTAAACTAAAAGACGGACTTTAAGTGGATGGCTCACCACCATGTTCTCAAACCAATTAGAGATAATAAATGCCAGTGGCACCCGCATGCAGTGAGAGAGGTTCTTGAAATATCTGTTTTTTATATTTGTTTTTTTTTTAACCAAAAAATAACAATTTATTTAACTATTTACAAAAAATACACACAAAAATACAAAGAAACCCATTACCATCGTGCAAAGAAAAACAATTCTTAAATATCAAATATACTGAGTATTAAATAACTGATATGCAGACAATATCAATCCGCATCGAGGATGCATTCCATCCCCCGCGGTGCCCAGCGCGTCCCGGAAATCCCCTGCACGGCGCGTAGTATTTTTCTAGCACCACCCGGGTGTGGACGTAACCCTGGAAAAGGGGCGGGCAGCCGGCTCGAGGAGAGCCTTCCACCGCATGGCGCTGTGACACGTGAATGGCCAGCTTGGCCAGGCCCAGGGGCGACCCAACCAGGACATCTTCTGCCCTACCCTCTCCCCTACGCACAGGGTGGCTGTCCAAAGATGAGGATGGTGGGGGTGAATTGCAGCCAGAAGGCAAGGTATTGGAGCAGGGGCATTGAAATATGTGTTGGCTGGGTATTGATCAGATGTTTTACAGATAATAAACGATGAGTATTTTCTCTGCAGCACAAGCCACGATGGCTTCCACCAGCAGCACGGGGGCAGCCAGGCCAACTACGGTGACCACCACAACCACCACCAGGAAAGCTCCGCTCACCACCATCGCCGTGGGTGCCATTAACCAGCTGATCCCGGAGCAACACCCCATCACTCCCATCCTCCCCTTCACCAGCCACACCCCACTCTCCAACCAGTTGCCTTCCCCCCAGAGATACTGTGACCCCACTGAGACCAGGGGCATCAAGTGGCCGTCAACGCAGCAGGGGGTTCTGGTGGAGCGGCCGTGTCCTAAGGGGACCAAAGGTAAGGAGGCAGCGCTGATAAATTGGAGCAGGATAGAGGGCATGTGGAGAGGCAATCCCTGCACTGTGCTGCCTAATTACATCAGTAATGTTGCCTGATCAGGTCTCAGTTATGAAATGGGCACAGCAGACACAAGGTGTACAGGACTGCACTGAGCTACAAAGCCCTGGATGTGGGCTGAGATTACAGAGGTTGGCAGGTTGAGCAGATTATACATGTGGGATTAATCCAACTGTGGCAGTCACGGTGGTGCAGCAGTAGAGTTGCTGCTTTGCAGCGCCAGAGACCCGGGTTCGATCCCGACTACGGGTGCTGTCTGTACGGAGTTTGTACGTTCTCCCCGTGACCTGCGTGGGTTTTCTCAGAGATCTTCAGTTTCCTCCCACACTCCCAATAACATACAAAGATAGACAAAAATGCTGGGGAAACTCAGCGGGTGGGGCAGCATCTATGGAACGAAGGAATAGGTAACGTTTTTGGGTGGAGACCCTTCTTCAGACATACAAGTTTGTACTGCAGGGTAAATGGCTTGGTAAAATTGCCCCTTGTGTGTGTAGGATAGTGTTAATGTGCGGGGATTGGTGTGGACTCGGTGGGCCAAAAGGCCTAATTCCACACTGTATCTCTAAACTAAGCTAAACTAAACTAAATAGTGGGAGAGATTAGCACTTGAGGTCTTGGTCTTTGAATAAATGAGGAGGAATTTCTTTAGCCAGAAGAACAGTGAAGAATCTATGAAATTCATTGCCACAGATGGCTGTGGAGACCAAACCTCTGGGTATTTTTAAAGTGGAGATTGAGAGAATATAGACAATAGGTGCAGGTGTAGGCCATTCGGCCCTTCGAGCCAGCACCGCCATTCAATGTGATCATGGCTGATCATCCCCAATCAGTACCCCGTTCCTGCCTTCTCCCCATATCCCCTGACTCCGCTATCTTTAAGAGCTCTATCTGACTCTCTCTTGAAAGCATCCAGAGAACCGGCCTCCACCGCTCTCTGAGGCAGAGAATTCCACAGACAAATGGTGATGGGGAGAAGGCAGGAAAATGGGGTTGAGAAGGACAAATAGTTCAGCCATGATTGAATGGTGGAGCAGACTCGATGGGCCAAATGGCCTAATTCTGCTCCTATGCCTCATGGTCATAGCCCTTCAGTAAGTGAACGGCCAGTTGGCAATGCTACCCAAGACCCATTTAGAAGATTGAGGGGGGATCTTATAGAAACTTACAAAATTCTTAAGTGGTTGGACAGGCTAGATGCAGGAATATTATTCCCGATGTTGGGGAAGTCCGGAACAAGGGGTCACACAGTTTAAGGATAAGAGGGAAGTCTTTTAGGACCGAGATGAGAAAATCATTTTTTTTCACACACAGAGAGTGGTGAATCTGTGGAATTCTCTGCCACAGAAGGTAGTTGAGGCCACACAGTTCATTGGCTATATTTAAGAGGGAGTTAGATGTGGCCCTTGTGGCTAAAGGGATCAGGGGGTATGGAGAGAAGGCAGGGATGGGATACTGAGTTGGATGATCAGCCATGATCATATTGAATGGCGGTGCAGGCTCGAAGGGCCGAATGGCCTCTACTCCTGCACCTATTGTCTATGTTTTCTATGTAAGACGATGATGCCCGTGTCTCTATGTTGCAGGTATAGCCTCCTACCTTTGCCTGGTCTCCCTCGGTCTGTGGAGCCCAAGAGGACCTGACTTCAGCAATTGCACTTCACCCTGGGTGAACCAAGTGGCACAGAAGGTAAATACAGTAGAACAGAGTGATGGAGGGGCGTGGATGTGTGGATGAAACTTGGTCAGGAAAAAATGCTTTCAGTGGTTTATTTATTGGCACGTGTGTCAGGTACAGTGAAATGTATTTTGTGCAAACTATCCCTGTACATAAGCACCATCACTGCGGACAGTACAATACACATGGAAAAGTCCGAAACTTACAACATTCTTAAGGGGTTGGACAGGCTAGATGCAGGAAGATTGTTCCCGATGTTGGGGAAGTTCAGGACAAGGGGTCACAGCTTAAGGATAAAGGGGAAATCCTTTAAAACCGAGATGAGAAGAACTTTTTTCACACAGAGAGTGGTGAATCTCTGGAACTCTCTGCCGCAGAGGGTAGTTGAGGCCACAGTTCATTGGCTATATTTAAGAGGGAGTTAGATGTGGCCCTTGTGGCTAAGGGCATCAGAGGGTATGGAGAGAAGGCAGGTACGGGATACTGAGTTGGATGATCAGCCATGATCATATTGAATGGCAGTGCAGGTTCGAAGGGCCGAATGGCCTCTACTCCTGCACCTAATTTCTATGTTTCTAAGTCCGTGGTGCCAATGTGACATCATGCTACAGTCCCAGCTGCACATGGCCACAAAGGTCCGTTGCAGCTGTCGCCTGTGGTCCGATGACCCTCGCCACACCCGGCCATCATTCCCCGGGGGCAACGTCCCACAGCCGATTTCGAGGGCGTTGAAGGTAAGACCCCATCCCCCAGTTCCTCTCACCATCCCCTGATATGGGACTTTGTAGTCCATCCTGGTTCAAATCCAATGCTCCACACTGCACCTCAGGAGCATGTGTTATAGAAACATAACAACATAGAAATTAGGTGCAGGAGTAGAGGCCATTCGGCCCTTCGAGCCTGCACCGCCATTCAATATGATCATGGCTGATCATCCAACTCAGAATCCCGTACCTGCCTTCTCTCCATACCCCCTGATCCCCTTGGCCACAAGGGCCACAACTAACTCCCTCTTAAATATAGCCAATGAACTGGCCTTGACTACCCTCTGTGGCAGAGAGTTCCAGAGATTCACCACTCTCTGTGTGTAAAAGGTTCTCCTCATCTCGGTTTTAAAGGATTTCCCCCTTATCCTTAAGCTGTGACCCCTTGTCCTGGACTTCCCCAACATCGGGAGCAATCTTCCTGCATTTAGCCTGTCCAACCCCTTAAGAATTTTGTAAGTTTCTATAAGATCCCCTCTCAATCTCCTAAATTCTAGAGAGTATAAACCAAGTCTATCCAGTCTTTCTTCATAAGACAGTCCTGACATCCCAGGAATCAGTCTGGTGAACCTTCTCTGCACTCCCTCTATGGCAACAATGTCCTTCCTCAGATTTGGAGACCAAAACTGTACGCAATACTCCAGGTGTGGTCTCACCAAGACCCTGTATAACTGCAATAGAACCTCCCTGCTCCTATACTCAAATTCTCTTGCTATGAAAGCCAACATACCATTCGCTTTCTTTACTGCCTGCTGCTCCTGCATGCCTACCTTCAATGACTGGTGTACCATGACACCCAGGTCTCGCTGCATCTCCCCCTTTCCCAATCGGCCACCATTTAGATAATAGTCTGCTTTCCTGTTTTTGCCAACAGAGGAAGAGTTTCATCAGGGGGTCACTTTCATCAGAGAGAGACACTGGGGCTGAACAGGTTAAACTGTGAGGCTGGTTTACATTGACTTGCACTCTGTTGAAACGAAGAAGGAAATGCTTCTGACCAATTTGAGAGGATAATTGAAATAGACGTAAGGGGTTTGGGAGTAAAATCCTTGCGTTTATTCGGAGAGTGCAGAGTCAGATGTGGCAAACTTAAACCTTAATCAAGAACCAGTCACACCCTGGCCACTCCCTCTTCTCCCCTCTCCCATCAGGCCAAAAGTGTGAAAACACACACCTCCAGATTCAGGGACAGTTTCTTCCCAGCTGTTATCAGGCAACTGAACCATCCTACCACAACCAGAGAGCAGTGCTGAACTACTATCTACCTCATTGGTGACCCTCGGACTATCCTTGATTGGACTTTGCTGGCTTTACCTTGCACTAAACGTTATTCCCTTATCAAGTATCTGTACACTGTAAATGGCTGGATTGTCTTTCCGCTGACTGGTTAGCACGCAACAAAAGCTTTTCAATGTACCTCGGTACACATGACAATAAACTAAACTAAACTGACACAAAAATGTGGAGCTGGTTCATCCAAATGCGATGTCAGGAGGCACCTCTTCAACCAGAGGGTAATGGAAGCGTGGACTCTCTTCCCCAACGTGCTGTTGTATCGGGGAGTCAAATAAAATGTCAACATTTAGATGGATTACCTTATTGGGACAAGGTGAATAAATGTTGGAGAACCAAGGCGAGGAGGGCTGGTTCGGGCATGGAATAACCAATTAGGCCTTGAGTGGATAAACAGACACTTATGAAGGGGTGGAGACATCATGATGTTAATATCGAGAAGGTTAGCTGGCCTAGCTGTTCTGAAGCATGTAAATTGCCAAACCCACGGCAGCCAGAAATGGGAGTCACCAAATGTCAGCTTAGCTAATGGGCTAATTTTGTGCCATTATTTCTGGTCGATAAAATATTGTAATGGAAAATGGCTGTTAGGATTAAGCATGGATAAAGTAACAAAACCAGGCTGAGTGTAATTAGAGCTGGTGTTCCTGCTGTCTGCACTCATCTCTGACCAACAAAGACGGATTGTAGCATGCACACTTGCAATCATCTCATGAAGAACCTGTTGCAAAGTTTCATTTCCAACAGCGACAGACCTTGTGCCTAATGGGGAGAGCAACAGCAAATAGTAACACTTGCAAACCTGTTGAGCAAGATTTACGTGGTGGCACAGTGGTGTAGGTGATGGCACATTGATGCTGCCTTACAGCGCCAGAGACCCAGGTTCGATCCTGACTACAGGAACTGTCTGTTACGGAGCTTGTACCTTGTCCCTTTGACCCATGTGGGTTTTCTCCAGGTGCTCCGGTTTCACCCACACTCCAAATTTGTACATTAATTTACTTGGTAATATTGTAATTTGATTCTAGTGTGTGTGGCACAGCTGGTGGGTGTGGACTCAGTGGGCTGAAGGGCCTGTTTCCATGCTGTAACTCCACACTAAACATGTGGAACAGTTGTCAATTTCCCACAAAGTCCAATTAATGACAGAAAGGCTAAAGTGTAATGAATTTGCTGCTGGGTTGAATAGCACCAGTATCTATGGTACTGGGCGAGTCTAGGAGAGGTCCCAAGTTCAGTACCAGACACTAGTGTTGAAATTGTGCTGGAGACTTTAACAAACCCCACCCTTCCATAATGTTCTAACAAGTCTCCATTCCCCCACTGAATAGATTCATTTAATCTTTGCTAATCAATTATCAGTAAGCATGAGTATCAATGAAACAGTCAGGGATAAACCACTTCAAGTCATCGAGGAATATCCTTTCAGAATGATTCGAACAGATTCCCACAATTCCACAAGGTGGAAATAGAGGCAAAGAGTTAAGGGCCTGTCCCACTTGGGTGTTATTTGCGTGTCACGCAGATGGCGGGCGAAGATTTGGTACATTCCAAAATCCTGGGGCACCGCGCGCGACCGCATGTCACTGCTATGTCACCACGCACCATGCGCGCGTAATGCGTGGTGACGCGTATATGACACGCAAATTACACCAAAGTGGGACAGGGCCTTTACTGAGTGCAAGGTTCAGAAGTGGCTGCAGGCACAGTAAGACGTCGGCCATCGTTTCCTGTGCTGACTTTCCCCCCTTGGATCATACTCTGCAGATTAAAAGCGGGGAGAACGCAGCTAACATCGCCAATGAGCTCTCCAGACACACTAGAGGCCCAATCTACGCCGGTGATGTCAGCTCATCCGTCAAGTTGATGGAGCAGCTTCTGGATATTCTGGACGCCCAGCTCCAAGCGTTGAGGCCCAGTGAGAAGGAGTCGGCAGGCCGCAGTTACAACAAGGTTGGGATAACTTCACCATGTTGAATTCCTACCCCTCCACACAGGCTTGTTGATGATCTGGAACTCAGGAGCGAGGAGGCAGGGAGAGAGGAGTACATCAGGGAGGAAATGTCTGATGGAGAGAGGAGTAGACGGAGGTGGGTGGAGGAGGGAGGAAGGAAGGGAGGAAGGAATAAAGGAAGGAAGGGAGAAGGGAAGGAAGGAAGGAAGGAAGGAAGGAAGGAAGGAAGGAAGGAAGGAAGGAAGGGAGGGAGGGAGGGAGGGAGGGAGGGAGGGAGGGAGGAATGGAGGGAGGGAGGGAGGGAGGGAGGGAGCGAGGGAGGGAGGGAGGGAGGGAGGGAGGAAGGAAGGAGGAAGGAAGGAAGGAAGGAAGGAAGGAAGGAAGGAAGGAAGGAAGGAAGGAAGGAAGGAAGGAAGGAAGGAAGGAAGGAAGGAAGGAAGGAAGGAAGGAAGGAAGGAAGGAAGGAAGGAATGGAGGGAGGGAGGGAGGGAGGGAGGGAGGGAGGGAGGGAGGGAGGAATGGAGGGAGGGAGGGAGGGAGGGAGGGAGGGAGGAATGGAGGGAGGGAGGGAGGGAGGGAGGAGGGAGGGAGGGAGGGAGGGAGGGAGGGAGGGAGGGAGGGAGGGAGGGAGGGAGGGAGGGAGGAAGGAGGGAAGGAAGGAGGGAAGGAGGGAAGGGAGGGAGGGAGGGAGGGAGGGAGGGAGGGAGGGAGGGAGGAAGGGAGGAGGGAAGGAAGGAGGGAAGGAGGAAGGAAGGAGGGAAGGAAGGAGGGAAGGAGGGAAGGAAGGACGGAAGGAAGGAAGGAAGGGAGGAAGGAAGGAAGGGAGGGAGGGAGGGAGGGAGGGAGGGAGGGAGGGAGGGAAGGAAGGAGGGAGGGAAGGAAGGAGGGAAGGAAGGAAGGAAGGAAGGAAGGAAGGAAGGAAGGAAGGAAGGAAGGAAGGAAGGAAGGGAGGAAGGAGGGAAGGAGGGAAGGAGGGAAGGAGGGAAGGAAGGAAGGAGGGAAGGAAGGAGGGAGGGAAGGAAGGAGGGAAGGAGGGAAGGAAGGAAGGAGGGAAGGAAGGAAGGAATAAAGGGATGGAAGTCCCACTCTTAACCTCGCCAGTGGAGAATGGATGACACTACTTCAACCACAGGGTTAACTCTTCACTCCACCTTATCTGCTGCCCCTCCTTCCTTACCCCACTCCCATCTCATCCCATTACATGCCTCCCCCCATCCCCCTTCTCTACCCCCCCACCCACCTTGGCTCAGGATGCAGAGAACGACTGGAGATTTACAGGAGTGATACCCAGGCTTGTTGGGTTGGGGGAGGGTGAGATTAATGCCAGACCACGTTTTGTGAACACAGTTGTGGCTGATCGAGATTGGAAGATGATTACAAATGTATTTCTGGTGGGAGATGATTCCAGAACACTAGACTTTTTAAGATCCAATTTTCCCACACAACTCGATGAAAACCCTTGAAATCTCATCTCCAAATGCCATGCCAGTTGGTGCTTTTATTGAGATTTATTAATTTTGGTTAAAGGGGGATAGAGAATGTCAAGACATAATAATGAATTAAGTGTAAATAAATGTGTAGAGAGGAACTGCAGATGCTGCTTTATACTGAAGATAGCCACAAAATGCTGGAGTAACTCAGTGGGTCAGGCAGCACCTTTGGGGAAAAGGAATAGATGACGCTTTGGGTCGAGACTCTTCTGCAGAAGAAGTCTACTTCAGAGTCTGAAGAAGGAGCATGACCCAAAATGTCACCCATTCCTTTTCTCCAAAGATGCTGCCTGACCCGCTGAGTTACTCCAGCATTTTGTGCCAACCTTAGGTGTAAATAAATCTTGACCAGTTAAATGGCGTAGGGTTCGTGGGATACTTGCTGTTTTAAGTGTGTCAAATGTCTGAGAATTTAGAGTGCCCCTAATATACTTGTAGGATCTCTTTGGATTCACCTTTGGTTGAGGAGTTAACATTGAAAGATGTCACTTGGATTAGTAGTGGTATGTTGTGCTGTGCATGTTAGGGTGAATGGCTTCTCATCTTTAATGAAGTGCATTCTGTTTCTTCTTTCCTTGCATGGAATGGGCACAGATTCAAAAACGGGAGCGGACCTGCAGAGCATACATAGAGGTATGTGAGCATGCCAATGTGCTGGTGTTCATAGACTCATAGAGCATGGGAAGGCCCAACTTGTCCAAGTTACCCATCTGAGCCCGTCCCATTTTCCTGCACTTGATCCATCTCCCAACCCCTCTGAACCTTTCCTATCCATGTACCTATCCTAATGCCATTTAAATGTTGCAACTGTACAGCTTGAGTCTCCACAGGACAAAGCCTTGCTCGTTCTGGACTGGGTCAGCATTGTCCACTGGCTGCTTATACTTCAACTCTTATGGACAAGTATTGTTTTAGGAAGATCAACCTCACCTTGGGTTGTAATGGATCAGCATGTGTTAGGGAACTGTTTCTATGGTCAAGCAAGTTAAACTATCATTGGCTTTACAGTATAGAAGCCAGAGGTTCAATAATACAGGCGCATGGCGGGGTATTAATCAACCTTGATCTGACTGCAAGTACAATGATATAATGATACAATTTATTTGTTGCCATTTGAGCCTCATTGAGGTTCAAACAAAATTTGGTTTCTGCAGACATACACACAAGTAGAGGAACCAAGACACAACACAATTCACACAAACACCCATCACAGCGAATCTCCTCCTCACTGTGATGGAAGGCAAAGTCATATCTCTTATAGCAGGTAGTAAAAAAAAAATAGTGGCATATTGGCATTTTATTGTGAGAAGGCTGGAGTATACAAATTGGGAAATAGTGGTACACCTGCATACAGTCACTGAGCATGTATCTTCAGTACCATGTACAGTTTTTGTCCCCTTATTTAAGGAAGGATAAATTAGCCTTGAGAGTTGTCCATTGTCAGACGTATACAGCACAGAAACAGGCCCTTCGGTCCAATTTGTCCACGCCCATCCAGCTGCTTAATGGACCTAATGCCACTGACCAAACCTTTCCTATCCATGTACCTGTATAAATATGCTTTACATGGTGTCATTGTTCCTGCCTCTGCCAGGTCATTTCATGTATGCACCACCCTCTGTGTGAAATCGTTGCCAATTAGGTACCTGTTAAATCTTTCCCCTGTCACCTTAAGCCTGTGCCTTCTAGTTTTAGAATCCTCGGCCCCTGAGGTAAAATACTTTGGCTGTTCACCTGTTTAAGAAGGAACTGCAGATGCTGGAAAAATCGAAGGTAGACAAAATTGCTGGAGAAACTCAGCGGGTGAGGCAGCATCTATGGAGCGAAGGAAATAGGTGACGTTTCGGGTTGAGATCGTTCGGCTGGAGATCAGTGGCGACCAGAAAGATTCTATGATTCTTTGGAGATCTCACCTGTTTGGTCGAGAGAGGTCTCCTATGGTCGTGAGTGGTCTCCAAAGAGTCGTAGCGTCTTTCTGATCACCGCTGAATTTTCAACATGTTGAAAATTTTTGTTGACCTATCACGGATGCCAGCAGTTGCCTGTAACGGTCGCATAAGTGGGACAGGCCATATAACCATATAACCATATAACAATTACAGCACGGAAACAGGCCATCTCGGCCCTACAAGTCCATGCCGAACAAATTTTTTTTCCCCTTAGTCCCACCTGCCTGCACTCATACCATAACCCTCCATTCCCTTCTCATCCATATGCCTATCCAATTTATTTTTAAATTATACCAATGAACCTGCCTCCACCACTTCCACTGGGAGCTCATTCCACACTGCCACCACTCTCTGCGTAAAGAAGTTCCCCCTCATATTACCCCTAAACTTCTGTCCCTTAATTCTGAAGTCATGTCCTCTTGTTTGAATCTTCCCTATTCTCAAAGGGAAAAGCTTGTCCACATCAACTCTGTGAGGGCCCTTAACCCTCCGCTTTTGACCATCTCTGATTGATCGATTTATCTCCGTGGAGGATTTGAACACGTCCTTCTGCCCACTGTCTTTCCAGTAACACACACGCCTTCCTTTTCATTTCCACCTCTCCACAAAAGAATCATCTTGACTCGTTTGGTTGAGCTAGATTGTGGTTGGAAACTTCATTGTAAGACTTGGAGATATAATTTTAAAAGGGTCTATTCAGAGATCAGAATAAATTGAGCCTGCCTTTGCCAGAATCATCTCATGGGAAGTCCAAAGATGGATTTTGCATATTTATAACTTTATATTTCCATAACCACAAAGTGAGTTCTAAAAAAGAACCACCTTGGAGATCGTATTGGCACAATGTATTCTCAGCAACGTGTAGGTCATTTGTGGATTAAAGTTACAATCATTCACGCTAATTCAAAATCCTTGCTCGTATGTTCATAGGACAGTGTTAGGAGCAGAATTGGGCCATTCAGCCCATCCAGTCTACTCCGCCATTCTATCATGGCAGATCTATCTTCCCACCTAATCCCATTTCTCCAGCCTCCTCCCCATAGCCCCTGACACCCGTACTAATCAAATCCACTTATATTGGACCACGATGACCCTGGAGGAGATCTATACTCCCCTGGTTATCCTTTTCCCCTTAAATATAATTATAGAATCTCTTGATTCTACCTTAGTTGCCTGCATCAGAGTGGTGTGCTTAGGGAGTACGGCATTGTTTGAGATGACGCTCTTCAGACGAGGTTAGGAACAAAAATCCCATCTTCCCTGTCAAATGAAAATAAGGCTCCACAGTGATGTCTAGACAATGTCACCCCAAAACTCTGGCCAACATGTATCTCCACAAACATTGTTAATAGCCTTTGTTATCCCATTGTTAATACTGTAGCCTTTCACTATAGTTAGGGGGAGGTTGATGTGTGCAATATGTCGTTGCACTCACCATAATAGCTAAAGTATGTGATTTTCTGCAAAACAACTACGCAAGGCCCTGTCCCACTGTACATAGAAACATAGAAACATAGAAATTAGGTGCAGGAGTAGGCCATTCGGCCCTTCGAGCCTGCACCGCCATTCAATATGATCATGGCTGATCATCCAACTCAGTATCCCGTACCTGCCTTCTCTCCATACCCCCTTATCCCTTTAGCCACAAGGGCCACATCTAACTCCCTCTTAAATATAGCCAATGAACTGGCCTCGACTACCCTCTGCAGCAGAGAGTTCCAGAGATTCACCACTCTCTGTGTGAAAAAAGTTCTTTGTTCTTGTACGAGGTAATTCAAAAGCTCTTCCGAGTTTAAAAAAAAATCAAACTCGTGGTAACACGGAGAATGTACGTAGCGGGTACATCTGAGCTCAGGACGTCACTTAGCGGCTCATAACACTAACGGCAGGTACTCGGGAAATGCGGTAAGCTCGTGAAGACTCATGAAGATTTTGAACACGTTGAAAATTGTCCACGAGAGCCCCGAGTACCTACGAGCGGCTATTACCGTAATTCTCCGAGTTCGAATCAGGGGAAACTCGGGAGAAATCTTGAATTAGCTCGTACAGTGGAACAGCCCCATTATCCTCTCAAATATTTTCATAACTTCTAAAAAACTCTTGTAGTAAATGAAAATGGCTTTAATGCCCCTGTGTGTTTTCTCTCCAATGTTGCTTGCAGCTTGGAGATTGGGGATGATTCATTATCGCAGCCACCAGGCGACCATCCTTGAGGGTTGGCAACCCAATGCTAATGGGTACACTTGTGGTTTGGGTTGCAGGCTGTTGTACAGACTGTGGATAACCTCCTGAGACCTGAAGCTCTGGAATCGTGGAAGGATATGAACACTACGGAGCAGGTGCACACGGCAACCATGTTGTTGGACATCCTTGAAGAAGGAGCGTTCCTGTTGGCGGACAACCTGAAGGAGCCGGCAAGAGTCAACGCCACCACGCAGAATGTTGGTGAGTTCGCCCCGACTGCTTAAAACCACCGGCTCTGAGAGATGTAGATGTCTGACCTGCCTCCCAACATCATTGACAAACCAATGATTTCTGATGTGTTGTGGTGGCACAGCGGTAGAGTTACTGCCTCACAGCGCCCGAAACCCAAGTTCGATCCTGACTGCGGGTGCGGTCTGTATCGAGTTTGTACGTTCTCCCCGTGACCTGCGTGGGTTTTCTCCGGTTTCCTCCCACACTCCAAAGACGTACAGGTTTGTAGGCTAATTGTCTTGGTATAGAAACATATAGAAACATAGAAATTAGGTGCAGGAGTAGGCCATTCGGCCCTTCGAGCCTGCACCGCCATTCAATATGATCATGGCTGATCATCCAACTCAGTATCCTGTACCTGCCTTCTCTCCATACCCCCTGATCCCCTTAGCCACAAGGGCCACATCCAACTCCCTCTTAAATATAGCCAATGAACTGGCCTCAACTACCCTCTGTGGCAGAGAGTTCCAGAGATTCACCACTCTCTGCGTGAAAAAAGTTCTTCTCATCTCGGTTTTAAAGGATTTCCCCTTTATCCTTAAGCTGTGACCCCTTGTCCTGGACTTCCCTAACATCGGGAACAATCTTCTTGCATCTAGCCTGTCCAACCCCTTAAGAATTTTGTAAGTTTCTATAAGATCCCCTCTCAATCTTCTAAATTCTAGAGAGTATAAACCAAGTCTATCCAGTCTTTCTTCATAAGACAGTCCTGACATCCCAGGAATCAGTCTGGTGAACCTTCTCTGCACTCCCTCTATGGCAATAATGTCCTTCCTCAGATTTGGAGACCAAAACTGTACGTATGATTATGAATTATCCCCAGTGTATGTTGCATAGCATTAGTGTGCAGGGATCGCTGGTCGATACATACTTAGTGGACCGCAGGACCTGTATCTGCGCTGTATCTCCAAACAAAACAAAAGTATACTTCTCTATCTTGCATATGGCTTGTACAGCCTAAAGTTAGAATAAAGGCTGAGGTGAGAATTTAAGACTGAGGTGAAAAAAGTTTTCACCCAGAGAGTTGTGAATCTGTGGAATTCCCTGCCACAGAGGGCAGTGGAGGCCAAGTCACTGGATGGATTTACGAGAGAGTTAGATAGAGCTCTAGGGGCTAGTGGAGTCAAGGAATATCGGGAGAAGGCAGGCACGGGTTATTGATTGGGGACGATCAGCCATGATCATATTGAATGGCGGTGCTGGCTCGAAGGGCCGAATGGCCTCCTCCTGTACCTATTTTCTATGTTTCTTTCTATGTAAAGTTGTGGGTCAAGGGTAGACGTCCAGGCCAGGACAGCATCCGTTGCTGGCTGGATGGCTTTGATGCCCCTAGGGAAAAGCCCCAGTGAGCAGTCATTCACAACGTGGAAGTATATTTTGCACAAACAAAGTACACTTGAGGAAGGGAGATAGTCCAGTCTTACACAGTCTGGCCTGTTTGTGGTTCTGGATCTGCAGCAAGGTGGTTGAGTCTTGACCAGCTGTGAAACATAGAAACATAGAAAATAGGTGCAGGAGTAGGCCATTCGGCCCTTCGAGCCTGCACCGCCATTCAATATGATCATGGCCGATCATCCAACTCAGTATCCCATCCCTGCCTTCTCTACATACCCCATGATCCCTTTAGCCACAAGGGCCACATCTAACTCCCTCTTAAATATAGCCAATGAACTGTGTGGCCTCAACTACCTTCTGTGGCAGAGAGTTCCACAGATTCACCACTCTCTGTGTGAAAAATGTTTTTCTCATCTCGGTCCTAAAAGATTTCCCCCTTATCCTTAAACTGTGTGGCCCCTTGTTCTGGACTTCCCCACCATCGGGAACAATCTTCCTGCATCTAGCCTCTCCAACCCCTTAAGAATTCTGTAAGAATTTTGTAAGAAACAGCCCAGTAAACTCTTCATTTGTTTGAAGCACAATGCAAATGTTTCCTAATACTACTGTGGGAGTGTTTTGTGGATTCAGAAAAAAAAAAGTAAGTCACTACCTTAAATAATGGATGCTGACCCTACCATTGAACCCACATCTCATGAATGAGTAATGATTGGAAAAAAAAAACTAGATCCCTTTCTCATCATGAATCCTGCACACACATCACCCTTTCTGTGCTCCAGTGAATCTGATTGATGAAGAAAGCTTCCATCATGCTTTGGTCATCAATTATCCATTAATACAGGAAAACAGACGTAAATCTTGTCACCTCCTTGCCTCAAGCACTATTTATTTTAACCATTTTGTTCACACTCTTTATGTTCTCTCTGCCTCTTGCTCTGAAATCACTTTAATATACATAAGTGGACAAAATTGCGGGAGGAACTCAGCGGGTGCGGCAGCATCTATGGAGCGAAGGAAATAGGCAACGTTTCGGGCCGAAACCCTTCTGGAAATAGGCAGCGTTTCGGGCCGAAACCCTTCTGGAAATAGGCAAAGTTTCGGGCCGAACCCCTTCTGGAAATAGGCAACGTTTCGGGCCGAAATCCTTCTGGAAATAGGCAACGTTTCGGGCCGAAATCCTTCTGGAAATAGGCAACGTTTCGGGCCGAAACCCTTCCGGGTTTCGGCCCGAAACGTTGCCTATTTCCTTCGCTCCATAGATGCTGCTGCACCTGCTGAGTTTCTCCAGCATTTTTGTCTCCCTTCGATTCTCCAGCATCTGCAGTTCCTTCTTGAACAACTTAATATACATATGTATCCCCTCTATACGTAGTTTAGTTTAGAGATACAGCGTGGAAACATGCCCTTAGGCCCACCCAGTCTGTGCCGACCTGCGATCCCCCCCTGTACACTAGTTCTATCCCACACTCCAGGGACAATTTACAGAAGCCAATTAACCTACAAGCCTGCAATTCTTTGGAACGTGGGAGGAAACCGGAGCACCCGGAGAAAACCCACAGGGAGAACATGCAAACTCCCGACAACATCACCTGGTTGAGAAAGAACTGCAGATCGAAGGTAGACAAAAATGCTGGAGAAACTCAGCGGGTGAGGCAGCATCTGTGGTCGAGACCCCGAAACATCACCTATTCCGTAGCTCCGTAGATGCTGCCTCACCCGCTAAGTTTCTCCAGCATTTTTGTCTACCTTCATAACATCACCTGTAGACAGGTACAACCTGGGGTTCTGGCACTGAAAGGCAGCAACTCTACTGCTGTGCCACAATCCTGCCCTCTCTTGAATCTGGAGCAATTAGTTTTATGCCCCTTTTGGAATCTCTTGCTGGGTATATTGTTGAAAGTAGTTGAGGCCAGGAGAAGGCAGGAAATGCGGTTGAGAAGGACAAATAGTTCAGCCATGATTGAATGGTGGAGCAGACTCGATGGGCCAAATGACCTAATTCTGCTCCTATGCCTTATGGTCGTAGCCCTTCAGTAAGTGAATTGGCAAGTTGGCAATGCTACCCAAGACCCATTTAGAAGATTGAGGGGGGATCTTATAGAAACGTACAAAATTCTTAAGGGGTTGGACAGGCTAGATGCAGGAAGATTGTTCCCGCTGTTGGGGAAGTCCAGGACAAGGAGTCACACAGTTTAAGGATAAGAGGGAAGTCTTTTAGGACAGAGATGAGGAAAACATTTTTCACACAGAGAGTGGTGAATCTGTGGAATTCTCTGCCACAGAAGGTAGTTGAGGCCACACAGTTCATTGGCTATATTTAAGAGGGAGTTAGATGTGGCCCTTGTGGCTAAAGGGATCAGGGGGTATGGAGAGAAGGCAGGGATGGGATACTGAGTTGGATGATCAGCCATGATCATATTGAATGGCGGTGCAGGCTCGAAGGGCCGAATGGCCTCTACTCCTGCACCTATTGTCTATGTTTTGTCATTTTCCCTCTCCATATTTTTTTCTCCTCATACCGTGCTTTTGCCCCCCCCCCCCTCCATTCTCCCACATCCCTCCATCACAGAGTTCATTCTCACCTTTCTTTCTCTCCCTCTCTACAGTCTTGGAAGTGTCCGTGCTCAACACTGAAGGGCAGGTGAAGGAGGTGACGTTTCCACACAGTTACCTGACCGAGAGTTTTATCCACATCTCACCCAACACCATCAAGCAGAACAGTCGGAATGGTAAGTGTGGCCATCTCATAGAGTGATACAGTGTGGAAACAGGCCCTTCGGCCCAACTTACCCACACAGGCCAACATGTCCCAGCTACACTAGTTCCACCTGCCTGCACTTGGTCCATATCCCTCTAAACCTGCCCTATCCATGTACCTGTCTAACTGTTTCTTAAATGTTGGGATAGTCCCAGCCTCAGCTACCTCCTCTGGCAGCTTGTTCCATACACCCACCATCCTCTGTGTGTCTTGGTTGTTATTTCCTTTGCCTCTGATGTGTGCTAGGGAAGCATCTAGTCATCAACATCAACAGACAAAACATAGACAATAGGTGCAGGAGTAGAGGCCATTCGGCCCTTCGAGCCTGCACCGCCATTCAATATGATCATGGCTGATCATCCAACTCAGTATCCCATCCCTGCCTTCTCTCCATACCTCCTGATCCCTTTAGCCACAAGGGCCACATCTAACTCCCTCTTAAATATGGCCAATGAACTGTGGCCTCAACTACCCTCTGTGGCAGAGAATTCCACAGATTCACCACTCTCTGTGTGAAAAATGTTTTTCTCATCTCGGTCCTAAAAGACTTCCCCCTTATCCTTAAACTGTGACCCCTTGTTCTGGACTTCCCCAACATCGGGAATAATCTTCCTGCATCTAGCCTGTCCAACCCCTTAAGAATTTTGTACGTTTCTATAAGATCCCCCCTCAATCTTCTAAATGGGTCTTGGGTAGCATTGCCAACTTGCCGTTCACTTACTGTAGGGCTATGACCATAAGGCATAGGAGCAGAATTAGGCCATTCCTAACTTTTGCACCAGCTTCATAATTTCATCCCATTCCCCCTCCCTCAGCCAGCCCTCCACCCTTCACTGACAATCTCAAACAATGTACATGTTCTTGAGTGTTCTCCAGTTTAAATTCCATTAGGAATATTTTGGAGGACAAAAGAACCATGGAATGACCCCACGGTCGATGTTTGATCTGTATATTCCTCTGCATTTCAAGGGGTTGCTCAGAGTTTGGTAATTTAGTTCTCGATCTTCAGGAGTGATGCAGAGAAACCATTCCTCTCTTCCCTTCACATCCATCATCCTTGCATCAGTTGGTGCTGAGGCTTGTACAAGTCCAGGTCAACTGACTCCATCCTAACTTTCTGAAGTGAAGAGTTGCTGAAACCTGAACAAGAAATAAACTTTATTTATCTTTTTTCTTCTTTCTATATATTTCTGCCTCATTACCTTGGTAGTTTAGGGGACTTTCTTTTGTTCTTTTTCGATCTATCTTTTCACTTTCTATTCTTTCTTTCGTGTTTTTTCTTTTTCTTTTTTCATTTTCATGGTTTAGGTTATAAGGATAAAAATGAAGCTGACAATAATTGTATAACTTTAGATGCCGAATGTTCTATCTCTGTACAATTGTTTCTAATAAAAAATAATCTGCTGGAGGAAACCAGCAGGCAGCATCCATGTGGTGAAATGGACACAGACGATGTGTGCTGCCTCACAGACAGCACCAGAGATCCGAGTTCAATCCTGACCACGGGTGCTATCTTTAGGGAGTTTGTACCTTCTCCCCGTGACCTGCGTGGGTTTTCTCCGGGCGCTCCGGTTTCCTCCCACATTCCAAAGACGTGTGGGTTTGTAGGTTAATTGGCTTCTGTAAATTGTCCCTAGTGTAGGTTTATAAAGTGGGATCACATAGAATTAGTGTACGGGTGATTGTTGGTCAGCGCAGACTTGGTGGCCAAAGGCTTGTTTTCATTCTGCATCTCTAAACTAAACAGGTTATACTGTCTGCCTGTACACAAAATTGCTGGAGAAACTCAGCGGGTGCGGCAGCATCTATGGAGTTTCCATAGCTACTCTACTTGTTTCCCTTACCTCACATAATTCAATATCCTTCTCCTTGGTGAATAACGAAGAAAAGAAATTGTTCAATATCTCCCCCATCTCTTTTGGCTCTGCAGATAGCTGTCCACTCTGACTCTCTAACGGACCAATTTTATCCCTCGTTATTATTTTTCTATTAATATAGCTGTAGAAACCCTTTGGATTTACTTTCACCTTACTTGCCAAAGCAACCTCATATCTTTTAGCTTTTCTAATTTCTTTCTTGAGATTCTTTTTACATTCTTTATACTCCTCAAGCACCTCATTTACTCCATGCTGCCTATAATTATTGTAGATCTCTCTCTTTTTCCGAACCAAGTGTCCAAATTCCCTTGAAGACCATGGCTCTTTCCAATGCATTGCATATTGGATATCTTAAAATACATATAAAATCTTAGTATATCGCTTATAAAAACATCATAATTTATATATTTAAAAAAAAAAACACAATGCATAAGTTAAAAATCCAAATTACACTCTGTAGAACTCATTATCACCTTGTGGGCTCCATCTATCCTTGCATTTTGCTTTTTGCA